>OZ035835.1:17658-252658 GCA_964034765.1 Knipowitschia caucasica | reverse complement strand
CCACAACATACACTGCTCCTCCTCCTCCTCCTCCTCACTCTGACCACAACATACACTGCTCCTCCTCCTCCTCACTCTGACCACAACATACACTGCTCCTCCTCCTCCTCCTCCTCACTCTGACCACAACATACACTCCTCCTCCTCCTCCTCCACACACTCTGTCCACAACATACACTGCTCCTCCTCCTCCTCCTCCTCACTCTGTTCACAACTTACACTGCTCCTCCTCCTCCTCCTCCTCACTCTGACCACAACATACACTGCTCCTCCTCCTCCTCCTCCACACACTCTGTCCACAACATACACTGCTCCTCCTCCTCCTCCTCCACACACTCTGTCCACAACATACACTGCTCCTCCTCCTCCTCCTCTACACACTCTGTCCACAACATACACTGCTCCTCCTCCTCCTCCTCCACACACTCTGACCACAACATACACTGCTCCTCCTCCTCCTCCTCCACACACTCTGTTCACAACATACACTGCTCCTCCTCCTCCTCCTCCTCACTCTGTCCACAACATACACTGCTCCTCCTCCTCCTCCTCCTCACTCTGACCACAACATACACTGCTCCTCCTCCTCCTCACTCTGACCACAACATACACTGCTCCTCCTCCTCCTCCTCCTCACTCTGACCACAACATACACTCCTCCTCCTCCTCCTCCACACACTCTGTCCACAACATACACTGCTCCTCCTCCTCCTCCTCCTCCCACTCTGTTCACAACTTACACTGCTCCTCCTCCTCCTCCTCCTCCTCACTCTGACCACAACATACACTGCTCCTCCTCCTCCTCCTCCACACACTCTGTCCACAACATACACTGCTCCTCCTCCTCCTCCTCCTCACTCTGACCACAACATACACTGCTCCTCCTCCTCCTCACTCTGACCACAACATACACTGCTCCTCCTCCTCCTCCTCCTCACTCTGACCACAACATACACTGCTCCTCCTCCTCCTCCTCCACACACTCTGTCCACAACATACACTGCTCCTCCTCCTCCTCCTCCACACACTCTGACCACAACATACACTGCTCCTCCTCCTCCTCCTCCACACACTCTGTCCACAACATACACTGCTCCTCCTCCTCCTCCTCCACACACTCTGTCCACAACATACACTGCTCCTCCTCCTCCTCCTCCACACACTCTGACCACAACACACACTGCTCCTCCTCCTCCTCCTCCACACACTCTGACCACAACATACACTGCTCCTCCTCCACACACTCTGTCCACAACATACACTGCTCCTCCTCCTCCTCCTCCACACACTCTGACCACAACATACACTGCTCCTCCTCCTCCTCCACACACTCTGTCCACAACATACACTGCTCCTCCTCCTCCTCCTCCACACACTCTGTCCACAACATACACTGCTCCTCCTCCTCCTCCTCCACACACTCTGTCCACAACATACACTGCTCCTCCTCCTCCTCCTCCACACACTCTGTCCACAACATACACTGCTCCTCCTCCTCCTCCTCCACACACTCTGACCACAACATACACTGCTCCTCCTCCTCCTCCTCCTCCACACACTCTGTTCACAACATACACTGCTCCTCCTCCTCCTCCTCCTCCTCACTCTGTCCACAACATACACTGCTCCTCCTCCTCCTCCTCCTCACTCTGACCACAACATACACTGCTCCTCCTCCTCCTCACTCTGACCACAACATACACTGCTCCTCCTCCTCCTCCTCCTCACTCTGACCACAACATACACTCCTCCTCCTCCTCCTCCACACACTCTGTCCACAACATACACTGCTCCTCCTCCTCCTCCTCCTCACTCTGTTCACAACTTACACTGCTCCTCCTCCTCCTCCTCCTCACTCTGACCACAACATACACTGCTCCTCCTCCTCCTCCTCCACACACTCTGTCCACAACATACACTGCTCCTCCTCCTCCTCCTCCACACACTCTGACCACAACATACACTGCTCCTCCTCCTCCTCCACACACTCTGTCCACAACATACACTGCTCCTCCTCCTCCTCCTCCTCACTCTGACCACAACACACACTGCTCCTCCTCCTCCTCCTCCTCCTCCTCCACACACACTGACCACAACACACACTGCTCCTCCTCCTCCTCCTCCACACACTCTGTCCACAACATACACTGCTCCTCCTCCTCCTCCTCCACACACTCTGACCACAACACACACTGCTCCTCCTACTCCTCCTCCTCCACACACACTGACCACAACACACACTGCTCCTCCTCCTCCTCCTCCTCCTCCTCCTCCACACACTCTGACCACAACACACACTGCTCCTCCTCCTCCTCCTCCTCCACACACTCTGACCACAACACACACTGCTCCTCCTCCTCCTCCTCCTCACTCTGTCCACAACACACACTCCTCCTCCTCCTCCTCCTCACTCTGACCACAACATACACTGCTCCTCCTCCTCCTCCTCCACACACTGTCCACAACACACACTGCTCCTCCTCCTCCTCCTCCACACACTCTGTCCACAATATACACTGCTCCTCCTCCTCCTCCTCCACACACTCTGTCCACAACATACACTGCTCCTCCTCCTCCTCCTCCACACACTCTGTCCACAACACACACTGCTCCTCCTCCTCCTCCTCCTCCACACACTCTGACCACAACACACACTGCTCCTCCTCCTCCTCCTCCTCCTCCTCCACACACTCTGTCCACAACATACACTGCTCCTCCTCCTCCTCCTCCACACACTCTGTCCACAACATACACTGCTCCTCCTCCTCCTCCTCACTCTGACCACAACATACACTGCTCCTCCTCCTCCTCCTCCTCACTCTGACCACAACATACACTGCTCCTCCTCCTCCTCCTCCTCACTCTGACCACAACATACACTGCTCCTCCTCCTCCTCCTCCTCCTCACTCTGACCACAACATACACTCCTCCTCCTCCTCCTCCACACACTCTGTCCACAAACATACACTGCTCCTCCTCCTCCTCCTCCTCACTCTGTTCACAACTTACACTGCTCCTCCTCCTCCTCCTCCTCACTCTGACCACAACATACACTGCTCCTCCTCCTCCTCCTCCACACACTCTGTCCACAACATACACTGCTCCTCCTCCTCCTCCTCCACACACTCTGACCACAACACACACTGCTCCTCCTCCTCCTCCTCCTCCTCCTCCTCCACACACTCTGACCACAACACACACTGCTCCTCCTCCTCCTCCTCCTCCTCCTCCACACACTCTGACCACAACACACACTGCTCCTCCTCCTCCTCCTCCACACACTCTGTCCACAACACACACTGCTCCTCCTCCTCCTCCTCCACACACACTGTCCACAACACACACTGCTCCTCCTCCTCCTCCTCCTCACTCTGACCACAACACACACTGCTCCTCCTCCTCCTCCTCCTCACTCTGTCCACAACATACACTGCTCCTCCTCCTCCTCCTCCACACACTCTGTCCACAACATACACTGCTCCTCCTCCTCCTCCTCCACACACTCTGACCACAACACACACTGCTCCTCCTCCTCCTCCTCCACACACTCTGACCACAACACACACTGCTCCTCCTCCTCCTCCTCACTCTGACCACAACATACACTGCTCCTCCTCCTCCTCCTCCACACACTCTGTCCACAACATACACTGCTCCTCCTCCTCCTCCTCCACACACTCTGACCACAACATACACTGCTCCTCCTCCTCCTCCTCCACACACTCTGTTCACAACATACACTGCTCCTCCTCCTCCTCCTCCTCACTCTGTCCACAACATACACTGCTCCTCCTCCTCCTCCTCCTCACTCTGACCACAACATACACTGCTCCTCCTCCTCCTCACTCTGACCACAACATACACTGCTCCTCCTCCTCCTCCTCCTCACTCTGACCACAACATACACTCCTCCTCCTCCTCCTCCACACACTCTGTCCACAACATACACTGCTCCTCCTCCTCCTCCTCCTCACTCTGTTCACAACTTACACTGCTCCTCCTCCTCCTCCTCCTCACTCTGACCACAACATACACTGCTCCTCCTCCTCCTCCTCCACACACTCTGTCCACAACATACACTGCTCCTCCTCCTCCTCCTCCACACACTCTGTCCACAACATACACTGCTCCTCCTCCTCCTCCTCTACACACTCTGTCCACAACATACACTGCTCCTCCTCCTCCTCCTCCACACACTCTGACCACAACATACACTGCTCCTCCTCCTCCTCCTCCACACACTCTGTTCACAACATACACTGCTCCTCCTCCTCCTCCTCCTCACTCTGTCCACAACATACACTGCTCCTCCTCCACTTCTTTAATAATAAAATGACATCCATCCGTGACAAACTGGAGGAGGTTGCTCCTGCTGTTAGTGGTGGACAGGCTGAAGCGGCATACGTGACTTCCCACTTAGACTCTTCAGTGGGCCTCGATAAATTCATGGCTGTGAGCCAAGCAGAGGTGATCTCTGTGGTCACATCCTCAAAAGCCTCAACTTGCATGTTAGACGCAGTCCCGACATGGCTCTTCAAAGACATACTTCCTTTGATAATTGAGCCTATCGTAAATATAATAAACGCATCCATACAATGTGGCTATGTCCCACAAGCTTTTAAAACCGCGGTAATCAAACCCCTTCTGAAGAAAACAAACCTGGACCCAGAAATACTTACAAACTACAGACCGATCTCGAACCTCACTTTTATATCTAAAATCCTGGAAAAACTTATAGCTGAGCAGCTTCGCTGCCACCTGCAGGAAAATAATATGTTTGAAGTCTTTCAATCAGGATTCAGAGCTTATCATAGACTGAAACGGCACTAGTCAAAGTCACAAATGACTTACTACTAGCTGCCGATAATGGACAAGTGTCAGTGCTGGTCCTACTGGACCTTAGTGCTGCATTTGACACAATAGACCACAGCATTCTACTGCAGAGGCTAGAATGTGATATAGGTCTTAGAGGAACAGCCCTTGGCTGGTTTAAATCCTATTTATCAGATCGGTATCACTTCGTCAACGTAAATCAGAACTCGTCACCTTATTCTGGAGTAGAATTCGGTGTGCCGCAGGGTTCGGTACTCGGACCGATTCTTTTCACTCTCTACATGCTGCCGTTAGGAAACATTATTAAAAAGCATGGAATTAATTTCCACTGCTGCAGAGGACACACAGCTTCCACTTCCACTGCCGCCCGACACACATCGGGCGGCACGGTGGCTGAGTGGATAGCACTCTCGCCTCTCAGCAAGAAGGTCCTGGGTTCAAATCCCGGTTGGACCAGGGCCTTTCTGAGTGGAGTTTGCATGTTCTCCCCGTGTCTGCGTAGGTTTCCTCCGGGTTCTCCGGTTTCCCCTACCACTAAAAATATGTACAATAGGTCTGACATGTGCCTCCTGTACTGGCACCCCCACTCCCAAAAATAACAATTGTAAAACCGCTTTGAGACTCCGATGTGCAGTGAAAAGGCGGTATATAAATAAATTACTTACTTACTACTTACTTACTTACTTTATCTGTCGATGAAGCCAAATCAGACAGATCAGCTGGAAAAGCTCAGTGCTGCATAAAGGACCTTAAAATGTGGATGACTCTTAACTTCCTACTTCTCAACCCGGAGAAGACAGAAGTGATCCTACTCGGTCCGAAGCGCCTGCGTGACTCCCTCACTAACCAGATAATTACTCTGATAATGTCAGTATTATACCCAGTAACACTGTGAGGAATCTTGGAGTCATTTTTGACCAAGAACTCTCCTTCAAGGCTTATATAAACCAAGCAACTAAAACGGCGTACTTCCACTTACGGAACATCGCTAAAATTAGGAATTTCCTTCCTAAAAGTGACGCGGAAAAACTCATTCACGCGTTTGTCACCTCAAGGCTCGACTACTGTAACGCTTTACTGGCAGCGTGCCCTAAAGCCTCTTTGAAGAGCTTCCAGCTCGTTCAGAATACAGCAGCTAGGATCTTAACAGGTACCAAAAGGAGGGAGCACATAACTCCGGTGTTAAAATCACTCCACTGGCTCCTGTGGAGTACAGAATAAAGTTTAAAATCCTTCTCTTAACATATAAAGCCATAAATGGCTTGGCTCCTTCTTATCTCCAAGACACGTTAGTGTCGTATCAACCAGGTCGAGCGTTGCGCTCACAAAACGCCAGACGTCTGGTGGTCCCTAAGGTCTCAAAAATCACTGTTGGCAGCTCCAAGCTCCGTGGGCGGCACGGTGGCTGAGTGGATAGCACTCTCGCCTCTCAGCAAGAAGGTCCTGGGTTCGAATCCCGGTCGGACCAGGGCCTTTCTGAGTGGAGTTTGCATGTTCTCCCCGTGTCTGCGTAGGTTTCCTCCGGGTACTCCGGTTTCCCCTACCACTAAAAATATGTACAATAGCAGACCTATTGCATGTGCCTCCTGTTCGGCGACCCCACTCCTGTCTCTGTGTGGAGTGAGAGGACAAGTGCCCAAAAATAACAATTGTAAACTGCTTTGTGACTCTGGTCTGTGAAAGGCGGTATATAAATAAAGCTTACTTACTTACTTTACTGTGGAATTAGCTTCCCATTTATGTTAAGGAAGCAGATACGGTCTCCACATTCAAGGCCAGGCTTAAAGCACTTTAATTTAATTCAGCATATAATTAGGAAATATATAATATAATAATATAACATATTATAATATATGGTGTATATATTATATATACACCATACACACATATGTTATGTTATATATTATATATTATATATTAATATATATATATATATATATATATATATATATATTAATATAATATAATATAATTAGGTTTGCCTGGATCGGTTTGCACACCTGGTGTGCAATCCATTAAGATAAGTAAGTAAGTAAGCTTTATTTATATACCGCCTTTCACAGACCAGAGTCACAAAGCGGTTTACAATTGTTATTTTTTTGGGCATTTGTCTCTCACTCCACACAGAGATGGGAGCGGGGTCGCCGAACAGGAGGCGCATGCCAGACCTATTGTACATATTTTTAGTGGTAGGGGAAACCGGAGTACCCGGAGGAAACCTACGCAGACACGGGGAGAACATGCAAACTCCACTCAGAAAGGCCCTGGTCCGGCCGGGATTCGAACCCAGGACCTTCTTGCTGAGAGGCGAGAGTGCTATCCACTCAGCCACCGTGCCTTATAAGATGTGCTTTATTTATCTCACAGAGGAGAAATGTACATGTCACATTTGTCATGGATAGAGACACTCAGATTGTGCAAAAGGAGGAAATGTGCAAACATGTTACATGCAGGATATATGTACAATAAAGTGACAATAATTATGTACAATAAAAGTGACAAGTGTCAATTGGAAACAGTGTCAATAGTAGTGCAGGTTTTCACACAGTGATCCTTTAAAGTGACTTATTGTACAGTCTGACAGCGGTGGGGATAAAGGCCCTGCGGTAGCGCTCCTTCCTACACTGAGGGTGCCTCAGTCTTCCACTGAAGGAGCTCCTCAGCTCCTCTACAGTCCTGTGCAGTGGGTGGGAGGTTATTGTTAATGTGAACACCCAGGTACTTGAAGCTGTCCACCAGCTCAATGTCCTCCCCCTGGATGTTCAGCAGCGTGTGGGAAAGTGGTTTTCTCCTGAAGTCGATGATCATCTCCTTGGTCTTACTGGTGTTCAAGCACAAGTGGTTGCGCTCACACCAGTCGACAAAGTCCTTGATAACCTACCGATATTCCAGTTGGTTCCCCTCAGACACACAGCCCACGATGGCGGAGTCGTCGGAGAACTTCTGCAGGTGACAGCTGTGTGTGTCGTGTGTGAAGTCTGAGGTGTAGATGGTGAAGAGAAACGGTGAAAGGACAGTGCCCTGAGGGGCCCCAGTGCTGCAGACGACCACCTCAGACTCACAGCTGCGCAGCCGCACGTACTGTGGTCGCTCTGAGAGGTAGTTGATGGTCCATGCAGTGAGGTAGTTGATGGTCCATGCAGTGAGGTAGTTGATGGTCCATGCAGTGAGGTAGTTGATGGTCCATGCAGTGAGGTAGTTGATGGTCCATGCAGTGAGGTAGTTGATGGTCCATGCAGTGAGGTAGTTGATGGTCCATGCAGTGAGGTAGTTGATGGTCCATGCAGTGAGGCTACTGTCCACTCCCGCGTCCTCCATCTTCCCCCGCAGCAGTGCCGGCCTGATGGTATTGAAAGCGCTGGAGAAGTCGAAAAACATGACCCTCACAGCGCTCCCGGCGGGCTCCAGGTGGGAGAGCGTCCGCTGCAGGAAGTAGATGACGGCGTCCTCTACTCCGATGTTGGGTCTGTAGGCGAACTGCAGCGGGTCCAGGGTGGGGCTGACCACGGAGCGGAGATGGGTGAGGATGAGCCGCTCCATAGTCTTCATCAGGTGGGAGGTCAGTGCTCCATGGTCTTCATCAGGTGGGAGGTCAGTGCTCCATGGTCTTCATCAGGAGGTCAGTGCTCCATGGTCTTCATCAGGTGGGAGGTCAGTGCTCCTGCTCCATGGTCTTCATCAGGTGGGAGGTCAGTGCTCCATGGTCTTCATCAGGAGGGAGGTCAGTGCTCCATGGTCTTCATCAGGTGGGAGGTCAGTGCTCCATGGTCTTCATCAGGTGGGAGGTCAGTGCTCCATGGTCTTCATCAGGAGGGAGGTCAGTGCTCCATGGTCTTCATCAGGTGGGAGGTCAGTGCTCCATGGTCTTCATCAGGTGGGAGGTCAGTGCTCCATGGTCTTCATCAGGTGGAGGTCAGTGCTCCATGGTCTTCATCAGGTGGGAGGTCAGTGCTCCATGGTCTTCATCAGGAGGGAGGTCAGTGCTCCATGGTCTTCATCAGGAGGGAGGTCAGTGCTCCATGGTCTTCATCAGGTGGAGGTCAGTGCTCCATGGTCTTCATCAGGAGGGAGGTCAGTGCTCCATGGTCTTCATCAGGTGGGAGGTCAGTGCTCCATGGTCTTCATCAGGTGGGAGGTCAGTGCTCCATGGTCTTCATCAGGTGGGAGGTCAGTGCTCCATGGTCTTCATCAGGAGGTCAGTGCTCCATGGTCTTCATCAGGAGGAGGTCAGTGCTCCATGGTCTTCATCAGGAGGGAGGTCAGTGCTCCATGGTCTTCATCAGGAGGAGGTCAGTGCTCCATGGTCTTCATCAGGAGGTCAGTGCTCCATGGTCTTCATCAGGTGGGAGGTCAGTGCGACTGGTCTGTAGTGAGCCGGTTCCTTGGTGCTGTAGCCTGGGCTAGCCTAGCCGTGGCTGCTGCTGTCTCGCCTCCTTTCAGATACGCTCTCTTTATTCAAGGCTAGGTTTAAAACAGTCCTCTTTAGTTTAGCATATGGCTAGGAAGGTAAGACTCAGGGAAGGCTAAACTCCTCAGACTGTCAGTCAAGCTGCATAGGGAGCCCCCTGCTGGAGAAGTCTGGTAACTTGAGCACTATCCTCTCCTCCTTCCTACTTCATCTGTTTAGCATTAAGTAAGTAAGTAAGTAAGTAAGTAATTTATATACCGCCTTTTCACTGCACATCGGAGTCTCAAAGCGGTTTACAATTGTTATTTTTGGGAGTGGGGCCAGTACAGGAGGCACATGCCAGACCTATTGTCTGTTTAGCATTTTTAGGATTTTGACTGTAGTTTGTTCATTGCTATTCACCCGTTGTCCCATTGTCTGTTTCATGGTACGATGACGGGATCTCTGAGCCTGGCCTCTTCCATCTACACCTGCGGACTGCCCCGCCCGACCCGCCTGGGAGTGCTTCGGTCCTGCACCGGACCTGTCCACGTTCAGCGTCCACTGGTCCACGTTCTGTAGCTAGCTTAGGTCCTAGATCATTAGTCTGTCCGTCCGGAGGAGCGGATCCCTTTCTCATATGGGTCTCCCTCCCTGTGGGTTTCCCTAGTTCTCCCCAAGGTTTCTCACTTTTTCCCACTGGGTTTTTTAAGAGTTGTTCCTTGTGGATGCAGGAGGGTCTTGTTGGACAGTTAGTGTCCAACAGAAAGGATTGGTGATGATCAGGACACTTTAGCATTCTACAACATGTATGGACATTTTCTTCTGTGTGTGCTTTATATTCTTCATGTGTTTTAACTAGGGATTTACCGAATCCAGGATTCGGGTTCGGATTTGGCCGAATATTGGCTTTTTTGATGGGGTTCGGTTTCTGGCCAAACCTTAGAATTTTTCCCCACCGAACCCGAACCCTGCATTTACACTATGCGCGCTGTGGCTGTTGGATTCATCACGGAAATCAGATTCGTTCGGAAGTGTAAATAAACATGCACTTTAGCGGAGGTTTATATCCTCTTGCTCTCTGTTCCTCTTTGGGTGCGCTGAGGTCTCTTCCTGGTCATGTGATCCCCGCGGTCCAATTAGCTCTAGTTATACGCCGGTGAGAGGGGATGTTATGATTCTTGTTTTCACCTGTAACCAGTTACAGTCCCCCCCCCTTCTACATGTCTGCGTCCCTCTCTCTTCAGTCTATGGTGGTCTTCCCCTCCACCTCCCCCACCCACACTCCCCTCTGACGCGCTGTATTGGACGAGGCGGGCCAGAGTGAGGACTTCCCTTCAAAAAGATCTGCATGTTTTCCACATGTACTGTGTCTCTCCCATGTTTGTTTGAAATATGTATGTTATTGCTCTCTGCTGTTTATTCTACTGTTTGTCGCATGGCGCCGAAAAGATGGCGCCGTGGCAAGAGCTCTGGTGTGTGTCGTCTGGTGCACACTGGGGTAGTCTTGCACAGTTTTTCCAATGTGGTTTTACTGCAAATGGCAAATAAATGAATCTGAATCTGAATCTAATGCGGTTCTGATGGATCATAAACTAACTGCCTATTCACCAACTTTATGGAGGCGATTACCAGTGCCAGGTACTTGTCATCTGAGCTGCGTATGACTGTAGAAGCAGAGTTGGTGAGTCCATGTTTAGGCAACTAGCCTCTTAGCATTAGCTTCTCTCAACTTGTCTCTACGAGTTTGGCATATTTCTCAAATGTCCATATATGTAATGTTTGACCTGAACCAGTGGAAGCTATTTATGCATGTACGGTGCTTTAGCTCTTATTTCTACAAGACATGCACAGTAATATATGTACTTTATCTCTGAAGTTAAACACTGCTGTGAACTGAATGTATTTGTGTTTAATGATAAACGGGATTATTATAAATGTTATAATAATAGATTCTGGTCGAGCTACATGTTTAATTTGCAATGCCCATTTGTCTCGTGGTGGTAAGGACCTAAACAGTACACAACACCGCCGCTGTTAAAACATTTGCGTTTGAAACATTAATGGACTGAGGATGGAATAGGATTCGGTATTCGGGTTCGGATTCGGCAGAATCTTAACCAGTGGATTCGGTATTCGGCCAAACCCCAAAAACCTGGATTCGGCACATCCCTAGTTTTAACTGTTGATTCTCTGACCTGTGTTGGTGATTTCAATGGTTTTGTTAAGTCTCTGAGATGACTTCTGTTGTGACCTAGGGCTATACAAGAATACATTGTATTGTATTGTATTGTACATAATATATCCTGCATTAACATGTTGCACATTTCTTACTTTTTGCACAATTCTTGAGTGTTCCTATCCTTGCCAATGTGACATGTACATTTCTTCTGTGTGAGATTAAGAAAGTACATCTTATCTTATCTTAATTCAAAGAGTGTTATTGTGCTTGTGAAGTTATAGTTTTTCTTTAACAATGAAGACGCTGGAGTACTAGTGTTATTGCGCCCTCTGGTGGTTCAAAGTAAAGCAGCTCTGTGGTTAATGTCTTGTAGGGGCCAAAAGAAACCACACAAAAAGCTTGCAGCCATCCATTTTGTTTTCTTGGCAACACTCACACAGAGTGAAAGAGGCATTTCAGACTATTGCATCTGTTATAGTCTGAGGCAGGATACATTTGAACTAAAGAGAGGGCTGGTCTTTCTGTCTTTCTTCCCTCATTAAGATACAAAAAAAAGCCTGTCAGAAGAGTTTAAAGCTGGGGTCCCTACTTTTACAATTGTAATTATCTTGGGACATATAAAAAGTCTTATTTATGAGAGAAAGTTACACACCAAAGATTTAATACTGTTATGAGCCCTACCCAGGAGCGTATACTACAGTAACAGTGCCCTGTGGCTCCCCCCAGTGGTGAGAGTGAGCACCTGCAGTGGTCCCGGCTGCCCCTGGGCCCTCCTCCTCGTCTGTTTGATGAGTTGACAGAAGAGTTCGTTCTGGAGCTCTGAATGAGCCAAACACACCTGCAGTGCATTCTGGGCCAGCGACACATGGTAGTCTATGGCTGGGGCGTCGATGGCCACGTTTATGAACAGCTGACAGGCCTGGACACAGCATTTATACAGGGTCAGGGTCATGTGACAGGCCTGGACACAGCATTTATACAGGGTCATGTGACAGGCCTGGACAGAGCATTTATACAGGGTCAGGGTCATGTGACAGGCCTGGACACAGCATTTATACAGGGTCATGTGACAGGCCTGGACACAGCATTTATACAGGGTCATGTGACAGGCCTGGACACAGCATTTATACAGGGTCATGTGACAGGCCTGGACAGAGCATTTATACAGGGTCATGTGACAGGCCTGGACACAGCATTTATACAGGGTCATGTGACAGGCCTGGACAGAGCATTTATACAGGGTCATGTGACAGGCCTGGACACAGCATTTATACAGGGTCATGTGACAGGCCTGGACAGAGCATTTATACAGGGTCATGTGACAGGCCTGGACACAGCATTTACACAGGGTCATGTGACAGGCCTGGACACAGCATTTATACAGGGTCATGTGACAGGCCTGGACACAGCATTTATACAGGGTCAGGGTCATGTGACAGGCCTGCACACAGCATTTACACAGGGTCATGTGACAGGCCTGCACACAGCATTTACACAGGGTCAGGG
This sequence comes from Knipowitschia caucasica, assembly GCA_964034765.1. NCBI lineage: Eukaryota > Metazoa > Chordata > Actinopteri > Gobiiformes > Gobiidae > Knipowitschia > Knipowitschia caucasica. Next base: position 239,749 of record OZ035835.1, on the reverse strand, counting down.
TCATGTGACAGGCCTGCACACAGCATTTACACAGGGTCATGTGACAGGTCTGCACACAGCATTTACACAGGGTCATGTGACAGGTCTGCACACAGCATTTACACAGGGTCATGTGACAGGCCTGGACACAGCATTTATACAGGGTCAGGGTCATGTGACAGGCCTGGACACAGCATTTACACAGGGTCAGGGTCATGTGACAGGTCTGCACACAGCATTTACACAGGGTCATGTGACAGGCCTGGACAGAGCATTTACACAGGGTCAGGGTCATGTGACTTTCAATCAATACGTTAATTTTTAGAACCAGAGTAGATTTTTTTGAAACATACACAGGTTATATACAGGTCTGTATATTTGGATCAGTCTGTATATTTGGATCAGTCTGTATATTTGGATCAGTCTGTATATTTGGATCAGTCTGTAGATTTGGATCAGTCTGTAGATTTGGATCAGTCTGTATATTTGGATCAGTCTGTATATTTGGATCAGTCTGTATATTTGGATCAGTCTGTATATTTGGATCAGTCTGTATATTTGGATCAGTCTGTATATTTGGATCAGTCTGTAGATTTGGATCAGTCTGTATATTTGGATCAGTCTGTATATTTGGATCAGTCTGTATATTTGGATCAGTCTGTATATTTGGATCAGTCTGTATATTTGGATCAGTCTGTATATTTGGATCAGTCTGTATATTTGGATCCAGTCTGTATATTTGGATCAGTCTGTATATTTGGATCAGTCTGTATATTTGGATCAGTCTGTAGATTTGGATCAGTCTGTATATTTGGATCAGTCTGTATATTTGGATCAGTCTGTATATTTGGATCAGTCTGTATATTTGGATCAGTCTGTATATTTGGAGAGAACATTTGCATTTTAAATAACAATCATTATTTGTTTTACTGAAATCATCTTAATTTATGACGATGTAAAAATATCAAAAGAATAATCTAGAAGAAAAAATACAGACTATAAATATAGAACCTCAAACTGTACTGTTCCATCCACGGAGGTGGCGCCACCTGCAGGTGAAAGCCAGATCCTGTCAGACCTCTGAAGCTAAGCAGGGCGGGGCCTGGTTAGTGCTGTGATGGAAGTGTCAAACTGTGGTTGTGTCCTTAGGCAAGACACTTCAGCCACAATATAATGAGTCAGTGAATGACACACTGTTGTGTGTCTACAGATGTGTATGAATAGAATACTTTTGTGTGTCTAGTGTCTACAGATGTGTATGAATAGAAAGCACTCTACTTTAATTTAGCATATAATTAGGTAATATATAATATATGGTGTATATATTATATATATATATATATATATATATATATATGTATTATGTTGTATATTATGTTATATATTATACAATATATGTATTATGTTGTGTATTGAGCAGCTTCAGTGACAGACTAATTCACCCTCGATGTGTGAAGGAGAGGTTTCGCAGGTCTTTCCTTCCTGCTGCTGTCAGACTGTACAACGAGAATGTGTAACAGAAACTGCTGAGTCTGCACAAGTGTCACTGATAATTCACTAGTAACTTTGTCACTAGTCACTTTACCTGTTATCAGTACTACTACAGTACTACATATCTGATATTTACTGTTATCAGTACTACTACAGTACTACATATCTGATATTTACTGTTATCAGTACTACTGCAGTATTACATATCTGATATTTACTGTTATCAGTACTACTGCAGTATTACATATCTGATATTTACTGTTATCAGTACTGCTACAGTACTACATATCTGATATTTACTGTTATCAGTACTACTGTATTATTACATATCTGATATTTACTGTTATCAGTACTGCTGTATTATTACATATCTGATATTTACTGTTATCAGTACTGCTGTATTATTACATATCTGATATTTACTGTTATCAGTACTGCTGTATTATTACATATCTGATATTTACTGTTATCAGTACTGCTGTATTATTACATATCTGATATTTACTGTTATCAGTACTGCTGTATTATTACATATCTGATATTTACTGTTATCAGTACTGCTGTATTATTACATATCTGATATTTACTGTTATCAGTACTACTGTATTATTACATATCTGATATTTACTGTTATCAGTACTGCTGTATTATTACATATCTGATATTTACTGTTATCAGTACTACTGCAGTATTACATATCTGATATTTACTGTTAATAGTACTACTGCAGTATTACATATCTGATAATTCTCCCATTCAAGTCACTTTACCTGTTGATATTATTTCTGATGTTTATTCTGCTCATATTCTCCGCTGCTAATGTATAATATAGACATCTGTAAATACTCCGAACCAAGTGCAATTATAGCCCAGAGTTTATTTTATTTTATTTTATCTTAAATTTATTGTCTATTATCTTAAATAATAGACTTTGATGTGTGCAATCTGAGTCTTATTTCCTTTCTCTGCTGTAATGTGCAACGATGACACTGAAATTTCTCCACTGTGAGACTAATAAAGGTTTATCTTATCTTATTGTGTTATGTTATATATTATAAAATAATGTATTGTGTTATGTTGTATATTATGTTATATATTATGCTGTATGTTATGTTATGTATTATATATGATATATATGGTATGTATGGTATATATGATGTATATGATATATAATATATAATTAGGTTTGCTTGGATCGGTTTGGACACCTGGTGTGCAATCCATGAATCTCTTTATTCAAGGCTAGGTTTAAAACAGTCCTCTTTAGTTTAGCATATGGCTAGGAAGGTAAGACTCGGAGAAGGTTAAACTCCTCAGACTGTCAGTCAAGCTGCATAGGGCGCCCCCTGCTGGAGAAGTATGGTAACTTGAGCACTATCCTCTCCTCCTTCCTACTTTATCTGTTTAGCACTTTTAGGATTCTGACTGTAGTTTGTTCATTGCTATTCACCCGTCGTCCCATTGTCTGTTTCATGGTACGATGACGGGATCTCTGAGCCTGGCCTCTTCCATCTACACCTGCGGACTGCCCCGCCCGACCCGCCTGGGAGTGCTTCAGTCCTGCACCGGACCTGTCCACGTTCAGCGGCCACTGGTCCACGTTCTGTAGCTAGCTTAGGTCCTAGATCATTAGCCTGTCCGTCCGGAGGAGCGGATCCCTTTCTCATATGGGTCTCCCTCCCTGTGGGTTTCCCTAGTTCTCCTCCAAGGTTTCTCACTTTTTCCCACTGGGTTTTTTAAGAGTTTTTCCTTGTCGATGCAGGAGGGTCTTGTTGGACAGTTAGTGTCCAACAGAAAGGATTGGTGATGATCAGGACACTTTAGCATTCTACAACATGTATGGACATTTTCTTCTGTGTGTGCTTTATATTCTTCATGTGTTTTAACTGTTGATTCTCTGACCTGTGTTGGTGATTTCAATGGTTTTGTTAAGTCCTCTGAGATGACTTCTGTTGTGACCTAGGGCTATACAACAATACATTGGATTGTATTGTATTGTATTGTATGGCTAAAATTGATGGGAAGATGGATGGAGCCAAATACAGGACCATTCTGGAAGAAAACCTGTTGGAGTCTGCAAAAGACCTGAGACTGGGACAGAGATTTATCTTCCAACAGGACAATGATCCAAAACATAAAGCCAAATCTACAATGGAATGGTTCACAAATAGACGTATCCAGGTGTTAGAATGGCCAAGTCAAAGTCCAGACCTGAATCCAATCCAGAATCTGTGGAAAGAGCTGAAGACTGCTGTTCACAAACGCTCTCCATCCAACCTCACTGAGCTCCAGCTGTTTTGCAAGGAAGAATGGGCAAGAATTCCAGTCTCTCGATGTGCAAAACTGATAGAGACATACCCCAAGCGACTTGCAGCTGTAATTGCAGCAAAAGGTGGCGCTACAAAGTATTAGCGCAAGGGGCCGAATAATATTGCACGCCCCACTTTTCAGTTTTTTATTTGTTAAAAATTTAAATTTTATATCTTTATGTTTGAAGCCTGAAATGTGGCAAAATGTTGAAAGGTTCAAGGGGGCCGAATACTTTCGCAAGGCACTGTATATGGTGTGACCAGGAAGTGCCTCGGTTTGAACAGTGGATCGAGACAAGCAGCAGGTGAGTAGTGTGTACGGGGGGAGATGATGAGACGTGTGTGGGCAGCAAGTGTGCACCCTTGTGCGCTACGGGGGGAGAGTCTGTAGATGTGGGCCGTGCGGTCATAAGCGCGGACCTGCGAGTATAGTGGCGCTACACGCACACGCACACGCACACGCACACGCACACGCACACGCACACAGACCTTTCCTCAGCGCAGGGAGAAGGAGCAGCTCACAGTTTATGACGGTCTCTGGTGTTCCGTCACAATGAAGAGTGTGTTTGTGTGTCTACAGATGTGTATGAAGAGTGTGTTTGTGTGTCTACAGATGTGTATGAATAGAGTGTGTTTGTGTGTCTACAGATGTGTATGAATAGAGTGTGTTTGTGTGTCTACAGATGTGTATGAATAGTGTTTTTGTGTGTCTACAGATGTGTATGAATAGAGTGTTTTTGTGTGTCTACAGAAGTGTATGAATAGAGTGTGTTTGTGTGTCTACAGATGTGTATGAATAGAGTGTGTTTGTGTGTCTACAGATGTGTATGAATAGAGTGTGTTTGTGTGTCTACAGATGTGTATGAATAGTGTTTTTGTGTGTCTACAGATGTGTATGAATAGAGTGTTTTTGTGTGTCTACAGAAGTGTATGAATAGAGTGTGTTTGTGTGTCTACAGATGTGTATGAATAGAGTGTGTTTGTGTGTCTACAGATGTGTATGAATAGTGTTTTTGTGTGTCTACAGATGTGTATGAATAGAGTGTTTGTGTGTCTACAGATGTGTATGACGAGTGTGTTTGTGTGTCTACAGATGTGTATGAAGAGTGTGTTTGTGTGTCTACAGATGTGTATGAAGAGTGTGTTTGTGTGTCTACAGATGTGTATGAAGAGTGTGTTTGTGTGTCTACAGATGTGTATGAAGAGTGTGTTTGTGTGTCTACAGATGTGTATGAAGAGTGTGTTTGTGTGTCTACAGATGTGTATGAAGAGTGTTTTTGTGTGTCTACAGATGTGTATGAATAGAATGTTTTTGTGTGTCTACAGATGTGTATGAATAGAATGCTTTTGTGTGTCTACAGATATGTATGAAGAGTGTTTTTGTGTGTCTACAGATGTGTATGAATAGAATGTTTTTGTGTGTCTACAGATGTGTATGAATAGAATGCTTTTGTGTGTCTACAGATGTGTATGAATAGAGTGTGTTTGTGTGTCTACAGATGTGTATGAAGAGTGTTTTTGTGTGTCTACAGATGTGTATGAATAGAATGTTTTTGTGTGTCTACAGATGTGTATGAATAGAGTGTTTTTGTGTGTCTACAGATGTGTATGAATAGTGTGTTTGTGTGTCTACAGATGTGTATGAATAGTGTGTTTGTGTGTCTACAGATGTGTATGAATAGAGTGTGTTTGTGTGTCTACAGATGTGTATGAATAGTGTTTTTGTGTGTCTACAGATGTGTATGAATAGAGTGTTTTTGTGTGTCTACAGATGTGTATGAATAGAATGTTTTTGTGTGTCTACAGATGTGTATGAATAGTGTGTTTGTGTGTCTACAGATGTGTATGAATAGAATGCTTTTGTGTGTCTACAGATGTGTATGAATAGAGTGTGTTTGTGTGTCTACAGATGTGTATGAATAGTGTGTTTGTGTGTCTACAGATGTGTATGAAGAGTGTGTTTGTGTGTCTACAAATGTGTATGAAGAGTGTGTTTGTGTGTCTACAGATGTGTATGAAGAGTGTGTGTTTGTGTGTCTACAGATGTGTATGAAGAGTGTGTTTGTGTGTCTACAGATGTGTATGCAGAGTGTGTTTGTGTGTCTACAGATGTGTATGAAGAGTGTGTTTGTGTGTCTACAGATGTGTATGCAGAGTGTGTTTGTGTGTCTACAGATGTGTATGCAGAGTGTGTTTGTGTGTCTACAGATGTGTATGCAGAGTGTGTTTGTGTGTCTACAGATGTGTATGAATAGAGTGTGTTTGTGTGTCTACAGATGTGTATGCAGAGTGTGTTTGTGTGTCTACAGATGTGTATGAAGAGTGTGTTTGTGTGTCTACAGATGTGTATGAATAGAGTGTGTTTGTGTGTCTACAGATGTGTATGCAGAGTGTGTTTGTGTGTCTACAGATGTGTATGCAGAGTGTGTTTGTGTGTCTACAGATGTGTATGCAGAGTGTGTTTGTGTGTCTACAGATGTGTATGCAGAGTGTGTTTGTGTGTCTACAGATGTGTATGCAGAGTGTATTTGTGTGTCTACAGATGTGTATGAATAGTGTGTTTGTGTGTCTACAGATGTGTATGCAGAGTGTGTTTGTGTGTCTACAGATGTGTATGAATAGTGTGTTTGTGTGTCTACAGATGTGTATGCAGAGTGTATTTGTGTGTCTACAGATGTGTATGAATAGTGTGTTTGTGTGTCTACAGATGTGTATGCAGAGTGTGTTTGTGTGTCTACAGATGTGTATGAATAGTGTGTTTGTGTGTCTACAGATGTGTATGCAGAGTGTGTTTGTGTGTCTACAGATGTGTATGCAGAGTGTGTTTGTGTGTCTACAGATGTGTATGCAGAGTGTGTTTGTGTGTATGCTGTAGAGGTGACTGTACCTTAAAGAGCTTGACGGCCTCGGTCTGCAGGGCCGGAGAGGGCAGCGTGGTCAGAGGAGACGTCAGGGCGTCTTTACTGAAGCAGAGCCGTGGGTGTCTCCAGATCTGAGAGTCTGGAGGAGCAAGAAACATGTAACACACGAGAGATGGACTCAAACGGTTGAAATGCGGTAAAATCACGGTAAAACCACAGACTCTGATTTCCGTCGAGCAGGAAGAGCGTCCCCACAAGTCGTTCAAACTCAGTCCCCACTTTACCGACCCTTGATCCTGCTGCGACAGAGAGATGGTACAGCCACGCATCCTGGACACACATCAGGACAGAATATACACACGTTAGTTACACAAATACAAACAATATAAAATACAAAAATACTGCTTTTGATCATGAAATTAACAAATATTAGAAAAAAGAACAAATACAAAAATGTGATGTATGTTTCTGCTTGTTCTGTGTTTTTAATTCACTCATGTCTCTGTATTTGTGGGTCTTGATTGTCATCGTCCTTAAATAAATAAATAAAAAGTTATATTAATTTATTTATTTTATTAAAACTTTAATTCAGACATATAAAGAGTCCACATAACACAAAAACAGACAAAACACATACAAGAGTAGTTTGAAACAACAGTAGACCGAGGAAGTGTTATTCTAATCTCAGGCCACACACACGTGATAAAGACATCGTTCCATATCCGGTATTTACTCTAAACGTCAAGATTACACAGAAATCAATATGTGAGAAGCTTCTACTCCCATTCAAGTGTGTTACAGTACAGTAATAGTCAGGACACATTTGAATTAAATAGATCTGTTTTTCTCATCTGAAGCCAACCATGGACAGCACGACAACGAAAACCGTGACGTCGCCCGGCATGGCGCAGCCGGGGCCCCACCCTGGAGCCAGGCCTGGGGTCGGGGCTCGCAAGCGAGCGCCTGGTGGCCGGGCCTTAGCCCACGGGGCCCGGCCGGGCTCAGCCCGAAGGGATGACGTGGGCAGTCCCTCCTGTGGGCCCACCACCTGCAGAGGGGTCCGTGGTGGCGTGGTGCAGCGAGGACTGGGCAGCGGTCGAAGGCGGAGACCTCGACGACCCAGTCCACACACCCAACATCTGGCTCTTGGGACGTTGAACGTCACCTCAATGGGGGGGAAGGAGCCCGAGCTTGTGGGGGAGGTTGAGCGATACCGACTAGAGATAGTCGGCCTCACCTCCACACACAGCTTGGGCTCTGGAACCCAACTCCTTGAGAGGGGTTGGACGCTCCACTTTTCTGGTGTTTCCCGCGGGGAGAGGCGGCGAGCTGGGGTGGCCATTCTCATTGCCCCCCATCTCAGCCGCCACGTGTTGGAGTTCTCCCCGGTGAATGAGAGGGTCGCGTCCCTCCGCAGAGTACCCGGCCTTCTTGGAGTCCTTGGGAGGGGTACTGGACAGTGCACCGCCCGGGGACTCCGTTATTCTCCTGGGGGACTTCAACGCCCATGTGGGAAATGCCAGTGACACTTGGAGAGGGGTGATTGGGAAGAGCGGCCCCCCTGATCTGAACCCGAGCGGTGTTCAGTTGTTGGACTTCTGTGCCAGTCACGGCCTGTCCATCACGAACACCATGTTCGAGCACAAGGGTGTCCACCAGTGCACGTGGCACCAGGACACCCTAGGCCGGAGGTCGATGATCGACTTTGTTGTCGTATCATCTGACCTTCGACCGCGTGTCTCGGACACTCGGGTAAAGAGAGGGGCGGAGCTGTCAACCGATCATCACCTGGTCGTGAGTTGGATCCGCTGGCAGGGGAAGAAGCCGGTCAGACCTGGCAGACCCAAGCGTATAGTGAGGGTTTGCTGGGAACGTCTCGCTGAGCCCCCTGTCAGACGGACTTTCAACTCACACCTCCGGGAGAGTTTCTCCCAGGTCCCGGCGGAGGAGGGGGACATGGAGTCCGAGTGGACCATGTTCTCTTCCTCTATCGCCAATGCGGCGGCTCGTAGCTGTGGTCGCAAGGTCTCTGGTGCTGGTCCCGGCGGCAATCCCCGAACCCGGTGGTGGACACTGGCAGTAAGGGATGCCGTCAGGCTGAAGAAGGAGTCCTATCGAGCAATGATGGTTCGTGGGACTCCTGAGGCAGCTGTCCAGTACCGGCAGGCCAAACGTGCCGCGGCCCGGGCTGTTGCAGAGGCAAAAACCCGGGACTGGGAGGAGTTCGGAGAGTCCATGGAGCATGACTATCGGTCGGCCTCGAAGAGGTTCTGGCAAACCGTCCGGCGCCTCAGGAGGGGGAAGCAGTTCTTTGCCAACACCGTGTATGGTGCGGGTGGAGGGCTGCTGACCTCGACTGAGGATATTGTCGGGCGGTGGAAGGAATACTTCGAGGTTCTCCTCAATCCCCCCGTCACGTCCTCCGTTCAGGAGGCAGAGGCTGAGGATGTTGGGGCGGACACTTCCATCTCCCTGGCCGAGGTCACCAAGGTGGTTGGCAGCCTCCTTGGTGGCAAGGCGCCGGGAGTGGATGAGATCCGTCCTGACTATCTAAAGTCTCTGGATGTTGTAGGACTGTCTTGGCTGACACGTCTCTGCAACATCGCGTGGCGATCGGGGGCGGTGCCAATGGAGTGGCAGACCGGGGTGGTGGTCCCTCTCTACAAGAAGGGGGACCGGAGGGTGTGTTCCAATTATCGTGGGATCACACCCTCAGCCTCCCCGGTAAGGTCTACTCCAAGGTACTGGAGAGGAGGCTACGTCCGATGGTCGAATCTCGGATTCAGGAGGAGCAGTGTGGTTTTCGTCCCGGTCGCGGAACACTGGACCAGCTCTATACTCTCCATCGGATACTCGAGGGTTCATGGGAGTTCGCCCAACCTGTCCACATGTGCTTTGTGGATTTGGAGAAGGCGTTCGACCGTGTTCCCCGGGGTGTCCTTTGGGGGGTCCTCCGGGAGTACGGGGTCCGGGGTCCTCTGCTGAGGGCCGTCTGGTCCCTGTATGACCGGAGCCAGAGCTGTGTTCGCATTGCCGGCAGTAAGTCAGACCTGTTCCCGGTGCATGTTGGCCTCCGCCAAGGCTGCCCTTTGTCACCGGTTCTGTTCACTGTATTTATGGACAGAATTTCTAGGCGCAGCCAGGGGCCGGAGGGGGTCCGGTTCGGGAACCACAGGATTTCATCTCTACTTTTTGCGGATGATGTCGTCCTGTTGGCTCCAACGAACCAGGACCTGCAGCATGCACTGGGACGGTTTGCAGCCGAGTGCGAAGCGGCTGGGATGAGAATCAGCACCTCCAAATCCGAGGCCATGGTGCTCGACCGGAAAAAGGTGCCTTGCCCTCTCCAGGTGGGTGGAGAGGTCCTTCCTCAAGTGGAGGAGTTCAAGTATCTCGGGGTCTTGTTCACGAGTGAGGGAAGAATGGAGCGTGAGATTGACAGGCGGATCGGTGCAGCGTGCGCAGTGATGCGGTCTCTGTATCGGACCGTTGTGGTAAAGAGGGAGCTGAGCCGAAAGGCTTCGTTCCCACCCTCACCTATGGTCATGAGCTTTGGGTAATGACCAAAAGAACGAGATCGCGGATACAAGCGGTCAAAATGAGCTTTCTCCGCAGAGTGGCTGGGCGCTCCCTTAGAGATAGGGTGAGGAGCTCAGTCACACGGGAGGATCTCGGAGTAGAGCCGCTGCTTCTCCACGTCGAGAGGAACCAGTTGAGGTGGCTCGGGCATCTGTTCAGGATGCCTCCTGGACGCCTTCCTGGGGAGGTGTTCCGGGCACGTCCCACCGGGAGGAGGCCCCGGGGAAGACCTAGGACACGCTGGAGAGACTATGTCTCTCAGCTGGCCTGGGAACGCCTTGGGGTCCCCCCGGACGAGCTGGAGGAAGTGTGTGTGGATAGGGAAGTCTGGGCGTCTCTGCTTAGACTGCTGCCCCCGCGACCCGGCAACGGATAAAGCGGAAGAAAATGGATGGATGGATGGATGTTTTTCTCATCTGGACATTAGTCGACAACTTTACAAGTCTTTATATGTCACACCATGGTATTATTGGTCATGATCACTGCACCGTGGAAACACAAAGATCATCTAAAAACAGGAATATTGAGTTTGGCAGCAGCTGTTAGAGTTAGCTGTACTTTAGTGTCCGCATACGGAGCTTCACTCTGCATCGGAGGATTTTACCTCCAGCCGGAGTACCTGGAGGAAACCTACACACCCAGACAAGGGGGAGAACATGCAAACTCCACTCAGAAAGGCCATGTTCTGATTGGGATTCGAACCAAGGACCTTTTATGTATTACATTTTCAATGCTTATGTACAATTTAGAGTTTAACCAGGCCAGTCCAGACTCAGTGATACAATTATACAGTTTATGATAATATGGACCAACTAATGTTTTAAATTAAAACCTTGTTCTCTCAAAGATTGAATAAACAGCTCCTTGTTTCATGTCAGATATTTACTATAAACGTTGGAACAATCTGCCCAGAACCGTCTGAGTTCTAGTGTCTAACCCTGGAGGTGACAAAGCCAGACCTTCTGGTGCGGGGAGTCGATGAGCAGGTACGTGGGGCCTTGGTCCTGAGGCTGGATGCAGAGAGTGAAGTGTGGGCTCCGACCACAGACCTCCTCCTCCACCTCCTCCACACGCGCCTCCCACAGCCGGATTTGACCCAGTGGAAACTAAAAACACACAGTACCTTTTGAGCATTTACCTTTTCTAGTGGCTCAGAGAAAAGACTTTAAAACTGTGACATGTTAGTGCCATATGAAGAACTCTGAGGAGCACAGGGACTGGACTCCTGCTGGGACTCCGAGGAGCACAGGGACTGGGGCCTCCTGCTGGGACTCCGAGGAGCACAGGGACTGGCCTCCTGCTGGGACTCTGTGGACTCCGTGGAGCACAGGGACTGGACTCCTGCTGGGACTCTGAGGAGCACAGGGACTGGACTCCTGCTGGGACTCTGAGGAGCACAGGGACTGGACTCCTGCTGGGACTCTGAGGAGCACAGGGACTGGACTCCTGCTGGGACTCTGAGGAGCACAGGGACTGGACTCCTACTGGTCCCAGAGTCAGGACTAAACATACAGAGGCAGCATTTCAGATTCATGTATCTAAAATCTGGAAGAGTCTTCCTGAAAATGTGAGACAGGCTTCTAAACTGTTAATCCAGGTTAAAACAGAACCGTTTAGCTGTGAGTACAACTGAAAGATTGTATCTTTCCACGTTTTGACTTTGACTATAAATGATTTTGACAGTGAGATTGTAATATTTATTATTTTGTTTTGATAAGCACTTTGAGTCTGCTTGTGCATGAACTGTGCTATACAAATAAACATATGTAGAAATGTTGGGGTGAAAATACAAATAAAATGGTTCATACTAAAGACACATGAAGTACAGGTTACATACATGATAGAACTTAAAGTGCTGTTACCTTGTCCTCTTGACTTCTGAAGTAATAAAGTGTTTTTCCAATCAGAGCGCACCAAACCCTTTTGGAATAACCGTGCTTCACCTGCAACAGACAGTTATAACATATAGTTATAAACAATTATAAACATATAGTTATAAACAATTATAAACATATAGTTATAAACAATTATAAACATATAGTTATAAACAATTATAAACATATAGTTTTAAACAATTATAAACATATAGTTTTAAACAATTATAAACGTATAGTTTTACACAATTATAAACGTAGAGTTTTAAACAATTATAAACGTATAGTTTTACACAATTATAAACGTAGAGTTTTAAACAATTATAAACGTATAGTTTTAAACAATTATAAACATATAGTTATAAACAATTATAAACATGTAGTTATAAACAATTATAAACATAAACATATAGTTATAAACAATTATAAACATATAGTTATAAACAATTATAAACATAGTTTAACAATTATAAACATATAGTTATAAACAATTATAAACATATAGTTATAAACAATTATAAACATAAACATATAGTTATAAACAATTATAAACATAGTTATAAACAATTATAAACATAAACATATAGTTATAAACAATTATAAACATATAGTTATAAACAATTATAAACATAAACATATAGTTATAAACAATTATAAACATAGTTATAAACAATTATAAACATATAGTTATAAACAATTATAAACATATAGTTATAAACAATTATAAACATATAGTTATAAACAATTATAAACATATAGTTTTAAACAATTATACACATATAGTTATAAACAATTATAAACATAGTTATAAACAATTATAAACATATAGTTATAAACAATTATAAACATATAGTTTTAAACAATTATAAACATATAGTTTTAAACGATTATAAACATATAGTTATAAACAATTATAAACATAGTTATAAAAAATTATAAACATATAGTTTTAAACGATTATAAACATATAGTTATAAACAATTATAAACATAAACATATAGTTATAAACAATTATAAACATAAAGTTTTAAACAATTATAAACATATAGTTATAAACAATTATAAACATATAGTTATAAACAATTATAAACATATAGTTATAAACAATTATAAACATATAGTTATAAACAATTATAAACATATAGTTTTAAACAATTATAAAACATATAGTTTTAAACAATTATAAACGTATAGTTTTACACAATTATAAACGTAGAGTTTTAAACAATTATAAACGTATAGTTTTAAACAATTATAAACATATAGTTATAAACAATTATAAACATGTAGTTATAAACAATTATAAACATAAACATATAGTTATAAACAATTATAAACATATAGTTATAAACAATTATAAACATAGTTTAACAATTATAAACATATAGTTATAAACAATTATAAACATATAGTTATAAACAATTATAAACATAAACATATAGTTATAAACAATTATAAACATAGTTATAAACAATTATAAACATAAACATATAGTTATAAACAATTATAAACATATAGTTATAAACAATTATAAACATAAACATATAGTTATAAACAATTATAAACATAGTTATAAACAATTATAAACATATAGTTATAAACAATTATAAACATATAGTTATAAACAATTATAAACATATAGTTATAAACAATTATAAACATAGTTTTAAACAATTATACACATATAGTTATAAACAATTATAAACATAGTTAAACAATAAAACATATATTATAACAATTATAACATAGTTATAAACAATTATAAACATATAGTTATAAACAATTATAAACATATAGTTAAAACATTATAAACATATAGTTATAAACAATTATAACAACACATATAGTTATAAACAATTATAAACATAGTTATAAACAATTATAAACATATAGTTATAAACATTATAAACATAGTTTTAAACAATTATAAACATATAGTTTTAAACGATTATAAACATATAGTTAAACAATTATAAACATAGTTATAAAAAATTATAAACATATAGTTTAAACGATTATAAACATATAGTTATAAACAATTATAAACATAAACATATAGTTATAAACAATTATAAACATAAAGTTTTAAACAATTATAAACATATAGTTATAAACAATTATAAACATATAGTTATAAACAATTATAAACATATAGTTATAAACAATTATAAACATATAGTTATAAACAATTATAAACATATAAAACAATTATAAACATATAGTTTTAAACAATTATAAACGTATAGTTTTACACAATTATAAACGTAGAGTTTTAAACAATTATAAACGTATAGTTTTAAACAATTATAAACATATAGTTATAAACAATTATAAACATGTAGTTATAAACAATTATAAACATAAACATATAGTTATAAACAATTATAAACATATAGTTATAAACAATTATAAACATAGTTTAACAATTATAAACATATAGTTATAAACAATTATAAACATATAGTTATAAAACAATTATAAACATAAACATATAGTTATAAACAATTATAAACATAGTTATAAACAATTATAAACATAAACATATAGTTATAAACAATTATAAACATATAGTTATAAACAATTATAAACATAAACATATAGTTATAAACAATTATAAACATAGTTATAAACAATTATAAACATATAGTTATAAACAATTATAAACATATAGTTATAAACAATTATAAACATATAGTTATAAACAATTATAAACATAGTTTTAAACAATTATACACATATAGTTATAAACAATTATAAACATAGTTATAAACAATTATAAACATATAGTTATAAACAATTATAAACATATAGTTTTAAACAATTATAAACATATAGTTTTAAACAATTATAAACATAAAGTTTTAAACAATTATAAACATATAGTTATAAACAATTATAAACATAGTTATAAACAATTATAAACATATAGTTATAAACAATTATAAACATATAGTTTTAAACAATTATAAACATATAGTTATAAACAATTATAAACATATAGTTTTAAACAATTATAAACATATAGTTTTAAACGATTATAAACATATAGTTATAAACAATTATAAACATAGTTATAAAAAATTATAAACATATAGTTTTAAACGATTATAAACATATAGTTATAAACAATTATAAACATAAACATATAGTTATAAACAATTATAAACATAAAGTTTTAAACAATTATAAACATATAGTTATAAACAATTATAAACATATAGTTATAAACAATTATAAACATATAGTTATAAACAATTATAAACATATAGTTATAAACAATTATAAACATATAGTTTTACACAATTATAAACGTATAGTTTTACACAATTATAAACGTATAGTTTTACACAATTATAAACGTATAGTTTTACACAATTATAAACGTATAGTTTTAAACAATTATAAACGCATAGTTTTAAACAATTATAAACATAGTTTTACACAATTATAAACATAGTTTTACACAATTATAAACATATAGTTTTACACAATTATAAACGTATAGTTTTAAACGATTATAAACATAGTTTTACACAATTATAAACATAGTTTTACACAATTATAAACATAGTTTTACACAATGAAGTAAAACACAAATCAATACGAGAACGATTCAAGAACAATATTACGACAAATGAACGAGTCATTGGAAACATTGGGCCTCATTCACGAATAACTTCGTAAGAAACTTCTCAAATTTCTTCTCAAGTTGTCCTTAAGTAGATTTCTAAGAAGTCCCTACGTGGGATTCATCAACGCGCTCTTAAGCCGCTGAATTGTTCGCAGCTGTTCTCACAGATTGATGAATGCCAACTCCTCGTAAGTAGAGCGCGCGTGTCCAGGTGCTTCATTAGCATAGGTACTTAGCATAAGTAACCGCCCATTAATGCCCATAAAAGGGACTGAAGGGCCGTGTGCAGACGGCAGAGGAAACAGCAACAGGCCTAAAGCAAAGAGTTACACGGAGCAAAAGAGTCACCCTTTTTTCTTCTTTTGCCAGACTGAGAATAGTTATAAAATGTTGACTTAAAAGTCGAAATATTATGAGAATAAAGTCGAACTAGCAAAATTATAAGATTAATCTAAGAATATGATGAGATTAATCTCAAAATGTTATGAGCTTAATTTAAAAATATATTATGTATTATTTTAAAGATGAATCTCAAAATGTTTTGAGATTAATCTCAAAATATTTTGGACCCTGGGAGGAGATCCAGCGCGGACCAGCGCTGAGACCAATGCAGACCCGAGGAGAGACTGGAGTGACCAGCACACAGAAACCAGCGCGGACCTACAGTATAGGAGAGACCGCATAGACTGGAGTGACCTGACTGGAGAGACCGGTGCGCAGAGACCAGCGCGGACCGAAGATAGACCGCATAGACCAGACTTGAGAGACCAGCGCGGACCCGTATGGATCCAGGAGCATGCAGCACGGACCCGTATGGAGAGACCAGTGCAGACCCGTATAGATCCATAGGAGAGACCAGCGCAGACCCGTATAGATCCATGGGAGAGACCAGCGCAGACCCGTATAGATCCATGGGAGAGACCAGTGCAGACCCGTATAGATCCATAGGAGAGACCAGCGCAGAGACTCAGCGCGGACCCAGTAACCTCCTGCAGCAGCAGTATATATGCCGTTGTTCTGTGGCCCGTGGATAAAGAAATGCCCCCTATAAATAGGAAGGGGTCACTAATACACGGCAAGATTTCCAATGTATTTGATAAAGCGTTGGCACATTTCATTTCAAAATGAATTAAAAAATAGGCCAGATCTGCAGTGAAAAAGGCGGTATATAAATAAAGATTACTAATAAAGATTACTACAAATAAATAAATACATACATCGATATGACGGAAATATCACTGGAATGTTGTATTTTTATTAAACTTCACCAAAGAGGACAACCCCGGCGTGTGAACATGTCGGCACTGAATGCGTACGAGTGCTCCTGAGGACTCGTAGGATTTGTACTTGCCCAAGAGAAATTCTGGTTACGAGAAAAATTCGTGAATGCCACTTTTTTCGTAAAAACCTCGTAAGTAGGATTTACGTACAAATCTGTTCCTAAGAACCGTTCGTGAATGAGGCCCATTGTGTTCAAGAGTTTGGACTCTAAAAGTATAACAATAATCTGGACTCTTTGAAGCCTTCACTGATTCTGTCACAATCATTTGGTTTGAAATATCCAAAACAAAAATCCACAGAAACCACAAAAGCACTTGTACATGTTTTTAATGGTAGGAGAAACCGGAGCACCTGGAGGGAAAGTAGGTGACCACGTTCAGTCAGTGCCATTTTTAGTATTGTTTTTTCAAAGTGCCTGTACATAAAGTGCCTGTATATAAAGTGCATGTACATAACGTGCCTGTACATAACGTGCCTGTACATAACGTGCCTGTACATAACGTGCCTGTACATAACGTGCCTGTACATAACGTGCCTGTACATAACGTGCCTGTCCATAACGTGCCTGTACATAACGTGCCTGTACATAACGTGCCTGTACATAACGTGCCTGTACATAACGTGCCTGTACATAACGTGCCTGTACATAACGTGCCTGTACATAAAGTGCCTGTACATAACTTGCCTGTATATAAAGTGCATGTACATTACGTGCCTGTCTGTCAATGGAGTATGTTATTGTGTTATTATCATATTAATAAATGTAACGGTTAGTCTAGTAAGGGACTAGTAGTAGCTAGTCTGGTGAGTGCAAGAATGTATGGAAACCATCCATCCCCCAGCCATTAAACACAGGAAGTTAAATTAAGGCAAGAACGCAGAGAACATCTGTTTAGAGTAGCCTCAGGCTTACTTTGAAAGGGGCTACTGTTTGTCCTGAACATAGAAGGTATTGTCTTCACCTAAGGATGTTGGGACATATGTCTTCAATTATCATGTCATGTGACTGTGTGCTTATCACCGATAGTCTGTTTCTGAAGCGGGGTCTTTTGCTTTGGGTTTGCCAGGGAGCAGGGCCCAGACTGGAGCAACCAGTCTGCCACGTTGCCTGTAATCTGTAATCCTGTATTCTGTGTTTTTATATATTAAACCTTTTTATATATCTAAGCAGAATTTGTAGTGTCCATTCATCATCGAAGGATAAACCGTGGCTGAACCAGCGTTAACACTGTCCATAAAGTGCCTGTACATAACGTGCCTGTATATAAAGTGCATGTACATAACGTGCCTGTACATAAAGTGCCTGTCCATAAAGTGCCTGTCCATAAAGTGCCTGTACATAAAGTGCCTGTCCATAAAGTGCCTGTCCATAAATCCAATCCAATTTATTTATAACGCACTAATAAAAACAACACAGTTGACCAAAGTGCCGTACAAAAATCAAAATATAAAAAACAATCAAATATACACATATACAGTGGCATAAGTGGACAATTTGAACAGTAAAAGTCAACTTCCAAACTAGTTAAAAGCCAAAGAGAACAAATGCGTCTTAAGGCGTGATTTAAAAACAGGAAGGGAGTCAGCCTGTCTAATGCACAGAGGCAGCTCATTCCACAGTTTGGGACCAACCACAGAAAAAGCTCGGTCTCCTCTGAGTTTGCGGTGAGTCCGAGGAACCATAAGCAGTGATTGGTCCACCGATCGTAGCGAACTTGTCGGAGAGTATGACACGAGCAGGTCGGACAGATAACTCGGAGCAAGACTGAGTGCCTAAAAGTAAAGTGCCATAAAGTGCCTGTCCATAAAGTGCCTGTCCATAAAATGCCTGTCCATAAAGTGCCTGTCCATAAAGTGCATGTCCATAAAAGGCCTGTCCATAAAGTGCATGTCCATAAAATGCCTGTGCATAAAATGCCTGTCCATAAAATGCCTGTCCATAAAATGCCGGTGCATAAAGTGCCTGTCCATAAAGTGCCTGTCCATAAAGTGCATGTCCATAAAGTGCCTGTCCATAAAATGCCTGTGCATAAAGTGCCTGTCCATAAAATGCCGGTGCATAAAGTGCCTGTCCATAAAGTGCCTGTCCATAAAGTGCATGTCCATAAAGTGCCTGTCCATAAAATGCCTGTGCATAAAGTGCCTGTCCATAAAATGCCTGTCCATAAAATGCCTGTCCATAAAGTGCCTGTCCATAAAATGCCTGTCCATAAAATGCCTGTCCATAAAATGCCTGTCCATAAAGTGCATGTCCATAAAGTGCCTGTCCATAAAGTGCATGTCCATAAAGTGCCTGTCCCCGAAAATGCCTGTGCATAAAATGCCTGTCCATAAAGTGCATGTCCATAAAATGCCTGTCCATAAAATGCCGGTGCATAAAGTGCATGTCCATAAAGTGCCTGTCCATAAAGTGCCGGTGCATAGAGTGGTCACCTTGAGCAGCAGCCCCTTCATGCTGGGCCGGATGTCTGGCTGAGTGAAGAGAGGACTCGCCGCTTTGAGCCTCAGGACGCTCTGTAGAACCTGCAGCCATTCGTCCAGAAGGTTTGGAGAGTCGGCTTTCAGAAAGTACACACGCTTCGCCGTCAGAATCTGGACACACACACACACGCGCGCTTCGCCGTCAGAATCTGGACACACACACACACGCGCGCTTCGCCGTCAGAATCTGGACACACACACGCCACGCTTCGGCGTCAGAATCTGGACACACACACACACGCGCGCTTCGCCGTCAGAATCTGGACACACACACGCCACGCTTCGGCGTCAGAATCTGGACACACACACACCACGCTTCGGCGTCAGAATCTGGATACACACACACGCGCGCGCTTCGCCGTCAGAATCTGGACACACACACGCCACGCTTCGGCGTCAGAATCTGGACACACACACACACGCGCGCTTCGCCGTCAGAATCTGGACACACACACACACGCGCGCTTCGCCGTCAGAATCTGGACACACACACGCCACGCTTCGGCGTCAGAATCTGGACACACACACACCACGCTTCGCCGTCAGAATCTGGACACACACACACCACGCTTCGCCGTCAGAATCTGGACACACACACGCCACGCTTCGGCGTCAGAATCTGGACACACACACACCACGCTTCGGCGTCAGAATCTGGATACACACACACACGCGCGCTTCGCCGTCAGAATCTGGACACACACACACGCGCGCGCTTCGCCGTCAGAATCTGGACACACACACGCCACGCTTCGCCGTCAGAATCTGGACACACACACGCCACGCTTTGGCGTCAGAATCTGGACACACACACACCACGCTTCGCCGTCAGAATCTGGACACACACACACACCACGCTTCGCCGTCAGAATCTGGACACACACACACACGCTTCGCAGTCAGAATCTGGACCAACACACACACACACCACGCTTCGCCGTCAGAATCTGGACACACACACACACCACGCTTCGGCGTCAGAATCTGGACACACACACACACACACGCCACGCTTCGCCGTCAGAATCTGGACACACACACACGCTTCGCCGTCAGAATCTGGACACACACACACGCTTCGCCGTCAGAATCTGGACACACACACACACGCTTCGCCGTCAGAATCTGGACACACACACACACACCACGCTTCGCCGTCAGAATCTGGACACACACACACACACACACACGCTTCGCCGTCAGAATCTGGACACACACACACACACACACACCACGCTTTGCCGTCAGAATCTGGACACACACACACACGCTTCGCCGTCAGAATCTGGACACACACACACACACACGCTTCGCCGTCAGAATCTGGACACACACACACACACACACACGCTTCGCCGTCAGAATCTGGACACACACACACACACACGCTTCGCCGTCAGAATCTGGACACACACACACACACACCACGCTTCGCCGTCAGAATCTGGACACACACACACACACACACACGCTTCGCAGTCAGAATCTGGACACACACACAAACGCACACACGCTTCGCAGTCAGAATCTGGACACACACACACACGCTTCGCCGTCAGAATCTGGACACACACACACACACCACGCTTCGCCGTCAGAATCTGGACACACACACACACACCACGCTTCGCCGTCAGAATCTGGACACACACACACACACACCGCCACGCTTCGCCGTCAGAATCTGGACACACACACACACGCTTCGCCGTCAGAATCTGGACACACACACACACACACACACGCTTCGCAGTCAGAATCTGGACACACACACACACACACACACGCTTCGCAGTCAGAATCTGGACACACACACACACGCTTTGCAGTCAGAATCTGGACACACACACACACACCACGCTTCGCCGTCAGAATCTGGACACACACACACACACACACGCTTCGCCGTCAGAATCTGGACACACACACACACACCACGCTTCGCCGTCAGAATCTGGACACACACACACACACCACGCTTCGCCGTCAGAATCTGGACACACACACACACACACGCCACGCTTCGCCGTCAGAATCTGGACACACACACACATACACACGCTTCGCAGTCAGAATCTGGACACACACACACACACACACACACGCTTCGCAGTCAGAATCTGGACACACACACACACACACACACGCTTCGCAGTCAGAATCTGGACACACACACACACGCTTTGCAGTCAGAATCTGGACACACACACACACACACGCCACGCTTCGCCGTCAGAATCTGGACGCACACACACACGCTTCGCCGTCAGAATCTGGACACACACACACGCTTCGCCGTCAGAATCTGGACACACACACACACGCTTTGCCGTCAGAATCTGGACACACACACACACACCACGCTTCGCCGTCAGAATCTGGACACACACACACACACCACGCTTCGCCGTCAGAATCTGGACACACACACACACACACACACACACGCTTTGCCGTCAGAATCTGGACACACACACACACACGCTTCGCCGTCAGAATCTGGACACACACACACACACACGCTTCGCCGTCAGAATCTGGACACACACACACACACACACACGCTTCGCCGTCAGAATCTGGACACACACACACACACACGCTTCGCCGTCAGAATCTGGACACACACACACACACACCACGCTTCGCCGTCAGAATCTGGACACACACACACACACGCTTCGCAGTCAGAATCTGGACACACACACAAACGCACACACGCTTCGCAGTCAGAATCTGGACACACACACACACGCTTCGCCGTCAGAATCTGGACACACACACACACACCACGCTTCGCCGTCAGAATCTGGACACACACACACACACACGCCACGCTTCGCCGTCAGAATCTGGACACACACACACATACACACGCTTCGCAGTCAGAATCTGGACACACACACACACACACACACGCTTCGCAGTCAGAATCTGGACACACACACACACACACACACACACACACGCTTCGCAGTCAGAATCTGGACACACACACACACACACACACGCTTCGCAGTCAGAATCTGGACACACACACAAACGCACACACGCTTCGCAGTCAGAATCTGGACACACACACACACACACACACAGTGAATGTAAATATGCTGGATTATAGATTATAGATCAAACATTTCAATCTGGACTGGAACAGAACATTATATTATATTATTATACGGCTCCTCACAGCAGCAGCAGAACCATTGATCTGAATATAATTTAAAAACGTTCGACCGGTCATTATTTTCTATAACGGACGTCTCAAAACAATAATGACCACTGCCCTTTGGCAACGCACTCTCTGCTTGTCTTTCAAATGCGTGGATAACTCCGACAGTAGTTCCGGCCACTCCGGAGCTAGCCACGCTCAATCAACACACTTAAATGTTAATCGGAGAATACTTATACATATACATTCTTCACACACGTGCACGGAAGTGTTCAGAATGTTCTGGTCTTGTCTTCATGACAAAAATACTATTTCTCTGCGTCAAAAAGCGATCGTGAAAAACCCGGAAGTAGTTCCGGCCGCTCAATAAACGCAAATGCCAATCAATCAACGCAATGAAATGTTTATCGGAGAGTAATTTATACATATCCAGTCTTAATACAAGTGCACGGAAGTTTTCAGAATTTTCCGTTTACGTTTTCATGACAAAAACACTGATGTAATGAGAGAAAAGGCAATCCCGAAAAACCCGGAAGTAGATACGGCACATTTTAGGAACATTTGCAGAGGATGGAATTATGGATTTAGGTTAAGTTTATGTTTGGGTCACTCACCGCTGATGTTCAGGATTCTTTGTTCAGTTTTCACGCAGTTCCAGAGAGTTCTAGTTTGGAAGTTGTTAGCCTAACTGTTGCTAGCCTAACTGTTGCTAGCATAGCCACGGGAAAGCCTTTGGGAACTATTTTATTTTCTGTCATTAAATAATCTTTTGGCATTCCTAAAAGTGGACTGAAGTTTATGTTGTGTGTTCTGTTGGTTTAAAGCCGTATAATAAGCGGGATAACGTATATTACGCAGGTCATTATCGGAAAATAAGTACCTTCAGGGCGAAGCAGTCCGCTTCGCCCTGAAGGTACTTATTTTCCGATAATGACCTGCGTACTATACGTTATCCCTTACTTATTATTATTCTTATCGGCCGGTTATCAAGGACTTTGTCGACTGGTGTGAGCGCAACCACTTGTGCTTGAACACCAGTAAGACCAAGGAGATGGTCATCGACTTCAGGAGAAAACCACTTTCCCACACGCTGCTGAACATCCAGGGGGAGGACATTGAGCTGGTGGACAGCTTCAAGTACCTGGGTGTTCACATTAACAATAAACTGGACTGGTCCATAATACAAACGCCCTGCACAAGAAGGGCCAAAGTCGCCTCTTCCTTCTGAGGAGGCTGAGGTCCTTCTGTGGAGGCTGAGGTCCTTCTGAGGAGGCTGAGGTCCTTCTGAGGAGGCTGAGGTCCTTCTGAGGAGGCTGAGGTCCTTCTGAGGAGGCTGAGGTCCTTCTGAGGAGACTGAGGTCCTTCTGAGGAGACTGAGGTCCTTCTGAGGAGGCTGAGGTCCTTCTGAGGAGGCTGAGGTCCTTCTGAGGAGGCTGAGGTCCTTCTGAGGAGACTGAGGTCCTTCTGAGGAGGCTGAGGTCCTTCTGAGGAGGCTGAGGTCCTTCTGAGGAGACTGAGGTCCTTCTGAGGAGGCTGAGGTCCTTCTGAGGAGGCTGAGGTCCTTCTGAGGAGGCTGAGGTCCTTCGGAGTGAGCAGGCCTCTGCTCAGGACTTTTTATGACTCTGTGGTAGCATCTGCCATTTCCTACGCTGCCGTGTGCTGGGCCCCGGGCAGCACAGAGCGGGACAGAAACAGACTGAACAAGCTGGTCAGGAGGAGGTGAGGGACAGGAGGCCCCTGGACTCTGTGGAGGAGGTGAGGGACAGGAGGCCCCTGGACTCTGTGGAGGAGGTGAGGGACAGGAGGCCCCTGGACTCTGTGGAGGAGGTGAGGGACAGGAGGCCCCTGGACTCTGTGGAGGAGGTGAGGGACAGGAGGCCCCTGGACTCTGTGGAGGAGGTGAGGGACAGGAGGCCCCTGGACTCTGTGGAGGAGGTGAGGGACAGGAGGCCCCTGGACTCTGTGGAGGAGGTGAGGGACAGGAGGCCCCTGGACTCTGTGGAGGAGGTGAGGGACAGGAGGCCCCTGGACTCTGTGGAGGAGGTGAGGGACAGGAGGCCCCTGGACTCTGTGGAGGAGGTGAGGGACAGGAGGCCCCTGGACTCTGTGGAGGAGGTGAGGGACAGGAGGCCCCTGGACTCTGTGGAGGAGGTGAGGGACAGGAGGCCCCTGGACTCTGTGGAGGAGGTGAGGGACAGGAGGTGCTAGCCAAAGCCACCTCCATCATGGACAACACCTCCCACTGCACAGGACTGAGGAGCTGAGGAGCTCCTTCAGTGGAAGACTGAGACACCCTCAGTGTAGGAAGGAGCAGGGCCTTTATCCCCACTGCTGTCAGACTGTACAATAAGTCACTTTAAATGATCACTGTGAAAACCTGCACTACTATTGACACTGTTTCCAACTGACACTTGTCACTTTATTGTACATATATCCTGCATGTAACATGTTTGCACATTTCCTCCTTTTGCACAATCTGAGTGTTCTCTCCATGCCAAATGTGACATGTACATTTCTCTGTGAGATAAATAAAGCACATCTTATCTTATCTTTACATTGAATGAGATTTGAGCAGAGTTCTTCTGGGATTAGATTTGAGAGTTCACCTGCAGGATCTGTTTGCTCTCTCCTCGGAGGATGTTGCTCGATGCATGGACTTGGATCTGACCTCGAGGTTTCCGGATCACGTCGCTCTGGAACAAAGTCAAATAAAAAGGATGAAAGTGAATATTGAATTCTTCTGAGAATAACAATTAAACTATAATCTATTAAACTAACTGGTGACTTGTAGTAAAGCAGTTCTCCATCTTTCAGCACAAACCATCTCCTCTTCCAGCTTTTCTTCCAAGTTTTCACCATTTTCAACAAGTATCCAGACTTTTCCATCGGTTCCTAAGAATAAATACATTTTAATAAACGTTATATTCATGATTTTGGGTTAACTCAGAGGCCACTGTGGACTATAGTGTGGATGTGAGTAAAAAAGAATGAGCCAAGACACAGAATCACGAGAGGCTTTTCAACCTGGAGAGACACAGAGACAGATGCGTTTGAGAATTCTTTATGCGATTGAGATTTTATGGATTGAGTTTTTTTATTGGTTTGGAGCTTAGGCCCCGGCGGCTTGAAAGTCCGTTTGATGAGCTCTGCTTTGCTTCTAAACGCTGGCTTGATTGACAGCTGCAGGGAGTTGATGAGTTGATTATGACAGGCTGAGTAAGGCCTGGTCTAGCCTGGTCTAGCCTGGTCTAGCCTGGTGTGATAACGGAGGTAGTCTACCATCCTGAACCTCCGCTTAAGCTTCATTTGTTGACCTGCCGAGGTGAAAGTCAAGCCCTGAAGTTATGAATGTCTGAAGTGCAAATATACAGTCAGATCATAAGCCTTATTCTATTAATAATAATACATTATTATTATTATCATCATCATTTGGCAGATGTATCTACTGTGATGTAATAATCTTGGTTACATACAGTCCTCTTACGCACTTGGGTAAATGTGAAAATAATGGTTTTCATATTCAACATACAGTCTTTCCGTTTTCGCTGGAGGAGGAGCAGGTTTTGGGCAGTTTTTGTTCAGGTTCGGAGCATTCTGTGTCCGTGCTGTAGGCGTCTGGGGGAATGGCGTAGTCGCTGTCCGAGGCCACAGACGACATGGACACTGCTGCCGGACACAAGGGGAAAAGGGGAAGATCATTCAAGATGGATGGATTATCGTTACTATAAATAGTAGAACACACATCTATCATTAGGATACACACTATAAACACACTAACAAATCAAAGTGAGTGAACTGAATTTCAAAAGCCAACATCCATTTGATATCGGATGTGTGCGCGATTATTTAGGGCAGAGCATTTCAAGTGTTGCAACGGTTTGATTCTCTGATGTTATTAAGTAACGGACAACTTTGTAAAGTCCTCTGAGAGACTGCTGCTGTGATTAAGGGCTATAGAAAGTTCTGTAGAGTGTGCTGTGACGCTCAGACAAAAAGGCCGGAGACAGAGGACTAATAAAATCTCTAACATGTAGGGAAACCTTTGTGGGAAGCTAGTATCCTGAATTCAATAGCTATTTTCCCATGTGGGACAAATAAAGCTTTCATTCATTCATTCAAGCTCATGCAGCACTGAACGGTCGGTTGTCTCTCCTGTCTGTGCCACTGGGGGGCACTTGAATTCTCCCTCATGGGAATAATACAACATTTTATCTATAGCAGAATGTTTATTATTGTTTTTCATATAATGGATTATAGTGTGCAGTCGCCAAAGTCTGTGAGCTTGAAATGTGCTTCTTTCACAGAGTTACATAATGACGAGGACCGAGTTAGAAACTGCTACTGCGCCGTTTACTGCTGAGTGAAAGAAAACTGGAAAGAGAGCTGGAAATCAAAGCACCTTTATGGCAGCGGATTATTAGGAACAGTTCGTCCATTGTTCATTCAGGTCGGAGGAGACACAGCTGCAGCGCCCAGGGCCACCAAGGTATAGGAATAGTAGTGAAAGCAGAAGTAGTAGTAGTAGTAGAAGTAGTAGTAGGACTGTAATAAGCATACATATAGCAGCAGCAGTAGCATTAGTAGCTACCAGGAAAAGTAATGAGACAATTTTATTATAGGAGAGAAGGTATCCAGTGTAGTAGTAGTAGTAGTAGTAGTAATAGTTGTAGAAGTGGATGTATGTTATTGGATATTGTGTCTATATGCAGAAACAGGAATAGATCCATAGATAGAAACTCTATTTTAGCACCGGGGAGAGGTCTTTAGGTGATGAAGCCAGTGATCAATAGTTTCCAACGCAGCCACCAACAATAAAACCCCTCAGTGTGTAAAGTATTAAACAGTGTCTATAGAAAACACATAGAATAAGAATACTTATGTAGTGATATCACGTGAGACTGCAGTACCTCTCTTGAGAGACCTAGGGCTGCCTGGACTGCTGTCTTTGCGGGAGCCGGAGGAGGACGCCTGGGAGCTGCACACGGAGCCGTCCTCTTCCCCTGAACTGGACGAGTCCTCGGAGTTGGAAGAGTCGTCTGTGAAGGGGCTGCTGCTCAGGAGGGTGGCTTTCTGCACACAAGGGTGAAAACATGAATCCACCTGATTACGACGTGCAGGTGTATATTCCCAATCCCACAGCCCTCCAGCTCGGCTCACGACTGCAAACATCGTTCTCATCAATAGAAAACATTTGTTTGATACTTGACAGAACCATGTGAGTCACTATTCCATGTGATTATTAATATTGATGAAGACGTACTCTTCACATGCAACTTATTAGTCCAACTTTTTCAGAGTCAAAATCATTGATCAGTCAAATACAAACTAATGAGTAATGATGACATCACCATGCAACATTTCTTCAGTAAAGGAGGAAAGGATCTCTCCCAGGAATGCTTCAGAGGTAAAAATGAGTTTGATTAATTTATGAATGACGTGAGTGTTGCCGTGTGAGCCCAGCTGCAGTGGAAAAGAGCCTGACCCCTTTAAGCGTGCTGTAGAGCGGCGTGCTCATGTTCCTGTAGATCAGAGACGTGTACATGAGGAAGGCCGGGAACGATGACTGCAGCGACCCATCTGCACAGCAACAACACAACAACAACACAATAACAACACAACTGACATTATGCATTATCTGTGCACATTTTACATTCTGCTAGATTTAGATCAAGGAGTGCTTTTGTTTGAAAGGGAAAGAAACAGAGACATTTTAGTGACAAACAAGGAAATAATCAAACACATTCTGCAGAAAACAAGTTTGAGATAAGGTGCTGTTTGAGACCAACCAAACACAACAGTAGTAGTGCGATTTACTTTGGAATTTCAAGTTTTAGAATTTGTAAAAAATTATATTGAATAGAAACTATGAGGTGAAACACATATCAAGGGTAACTCTCTATGCGACCACCAGAGGGAGGTGTACAGTCACAACCACTGCCATGATTTCAACTGAGAAACTGGCAAATCAAATTCATGGGCACTATGTTGGTTGCTGAACACTGGGTGGAGTTTGCATGTTCTCCCCATGTCTGCTTCGGTTTCCATTAACACTAAAAGTATGCAATAGCTCTCTCTGGGGCCAGAACTCCACTGAAAAAACAGATTCTGAAATCTCAATGAATTGGGAAACTGCTCTGAGTGTGATGTCACAGTGGTACAATGACATAACACTATTACAGACTGAGACAAAAGGGGCGGAGTCACATGTTTGTGCCAAAAGTTCCTGATAATAGCATGGATGGATCTGAAAACAACTCTAGGTCTGTGACTGATGACGGAACAATATTGTAACATGGTTAAAAGCTCAAAAAAGTAGATTTTCATAAAGTATGTGTAATACCTTTGCTCGCAGAGTCTGCGTATGAGGTCTCAGAAAGTCTGATCCCGGACTTGGCCACAGCGTAGATCCGACTCTCCTGATGAAAATAACACTTTATTAAGAGTTTACACAACAGACTATTAAACTAGACCTAGACCGAGCTGCTTCAGTCCTGCATCAGACCTGTCCACGTTCTGCGGCCACTGCTTGGCCCTGGTCCACGCTCTGCAGCTTAAGTCCTGGATCTACAGCCTCAGTCCTCGTTCTACAGTCTGAGTCCTGGATCTACAGCCTCAGTCCTCGTTCTACAGTCTGAGTCCTGGATCTACAGTCTGAGTCCTGGGTCTACAGCCTCAGTCCTCGTTCTACAGTCTGAGTCCTGGATCTACAGCCTCAGTCCTCGTTCTACAGTCTGAGTCCTGGGTCTACAGCCTCAGTCCTCGTTCTACAGTCTGAGTCCTGGGTCTGCAGCCTCAGTCCTCGTTCTACAGTCTGAGTCCTGGGTCTACAGCCTCAGTCCTCGTTCTACAGTCTGAGTCCTGGGTCTACAGCCTCAGTCCTCGTTCTACAGTCTGAGTCCTGGATCTACAGCCTCAGTCCTCGTTCTACAGTCTGAGTCCTGGGTCGACAGCCTCAGTCCTCGTTCTACAGTCTGAGTCCTGGGTCTACAGCCTCAGTCCTCGTTCTACAGTCTGAGTCCTAGGTTTTGGAGATGCAGGAGTCTGTTGGACAGTTAGGCCACGTCCACACGTAGCCGGGTATATTTAAAACCGAATATTTCCCCCCCCCCCCTCAGTTTATAAAATAATTTGAAAACGCAGATGTTCGTTATGTGTGAATGAAATCACACGTGTGTCTCGGACGTCCTGCGTTTGGGAAAAACACAGAAGTGGGCGGAGCTTTGATGCAGACGCCGGTACTTCTGTAGCGGCACTTTTACAGTCACAGAAGAAACTCAGGATAAAGACATGTTCACAAGCACTGACCCCCGTCCTCAGTCCTGGTTTAGTCCTGGTTTAGTCCTGGTTTAGTCCTGGTTTAGTCCTGGTTTAGTCCTGGTTCCCACTAAACATCCGACGTCCACTCAACCTCCAGATCACGTCAATATCGCGTCGGTCGGTCGTGACCTTTTATTTACGTCTAAACGACGTCTGTGCAAGGTGCGCATCTGGACGTAAAACAATGACCTCCCATATACGTGGATATGACGTCCAATCCCGACCTCCCCTAGACGTGGAAAACAGGTCATCGGCTGACCGACGCAGTACGTCTTGATCTAGCAATACAATATATAGGCTGTGAAGCAGTGTAAGTGTACCTGACGGTAGTGTAGTGGTTAAGCAAATGTGTGCAGCCTTGGTTACGTGGGTTCGAGCCCACGTGTGTGTATTATTATCTTTACATATTTGTTTCGATTTTTAGCGAACAATTTTTTTCTGTTTGGTTAAAGACTAATAAACACTCAACATAGGATTACGTAGTGGCTAATAATAAAACTTGTGAATATATGCATTTGTTGTGCTAACAATCTCAAGTTTGCAAAT
The DNA here is from genome assembly GCA_964034765.1 of Knipowitschia caucasica. NCBI lineage: Eukaryota > Metazoa > Chordata > Actinopteri > Gobiiformes > Gobiidae > Knipowitschia > Knipowitschia caucasica. Next base: position 209,228 of record OZ035835.1, on the reverse strand, counting down.
AAGGGGTGAGCCCTTGAGATTTTATGCAAATGCATGGGTTCACAAGTTTTATTATTAGCCACTACATAATCTTATGTTGAGTGTTTATTCGTTTTTAACCAAACAGAGAAAAATTGTTCGCTAAAAAGTGAACAGTCAAAAATTTTCCGACGGGGATTTGAACCCGCGTCGTTGCGACTGAAGTCTCATTAACCGCTACACCACCGCCAGGCATGTTTGCTGGTTACTGGGAAAAAAATAATAGATAACACCCTAAACAACCGACGCACACTTAAGCGAGGTTACAGCCTGACACGTGAGTCGCTCGAGGACCTGTTTTCCACGTCTAAACGACGTAAGGTCTGGAGGTAAAGCAATGTCTTCCCAGACGTTGATATGACGTTGAATTTGTCGCTGCCCTGCTTTATTTACAATCACCCTCTCTAGTAAGTACACAGAAATGTATCATTTCCACATTGAAAAGAGTTGGAGACAGAAAGTAAGTTGTTTTCTCACGTATGCGTGGATTTTGTTAAGTATATTTTGTATATTATCTGTATTTTGAATTGCCAGTGCATGAATCTATAATAATAACGGCTGGCACTGCTCAGCTGAAAGGGAGACACCTTTTTTTAGTTTTTAAGTTAAAGTTTAAAATATGATATTGTTTTTCATATTTCAAACTATTTTTAACACATTAGAATTCTTAGGTTAGACTGTCCAACAAACCATGTGTTAAAAAAGGTTAAGATTCTTGAGTTTTAAAATAATAATTCAATTCTAAAATGTAAAGTTACTGTATATTTCACAATGGTTTATAAACTGCAAAAAGACAACAGTACTTAGTAAACTAAGTTTAAAAACAGGGAGATCAGCTTTAATATTTGGGACACTCCCATCATTTAGACACCTGTGATGTCATCAGTTGGAGTTGAGTTCAGGTGTGGGACCATGTGGGACCATGGGGGACCATAGGAGCACACAGATGTTACCTGCTGCAGAAAGAGAGTTTAATGTTCATGTATTGCTTTGTTTAATAAATGGATTTAATGTCTTCCCAGGTCTTCAATGTCACAGACTTTCACTTCTTCTCACTGTGGCTGTTTAAATGAGCCACTACAGTTGTTATTTTTGTTATTGTTAGCTGCAAATATTTAATATCCAATCATCTGCTGGTAGCAAGCTAACTAGCGCTTGCAACTCTATTCAATTTCTTACTTTTTCTTATAAACTTTAAAACCAGCCATATGTTAATTAAAATACATTTACCTTTGCTAATGCAGTCAATTATTGTGAAATCCATAGAGTATAATTTCATGATTGTTGCAATAACTAATGTTCTATGTGTATTCCTAATGTGTCATGTGTGTTTGAGTCTTACAGGTGTCAGACTGTGTTGAAGGTGTCAGACTGTGTTGAAGGTGTCAGACTGTGTTGAAGGTGTCAGACTGTGTTGAAGGAGTCAGACTGTGTTGAAGGTGTCAGACTGTGTTGAAGGTGTCAGACTGTGTTGAAGGTGTCAGACTGTGTTGAAGGTGTCAGACTGTGTTGAAGGTGTCAGACTGTGTTGAAGGAGTCAGACTGTGTTGAAGGTGTCAGACTGTGTTGAAGGTGTCAGACTGTGTTGAAGGTGTCAGACTGTGTTGAAGGTGTCAGACTGTGTTGAAGGTGTCAGACTGTGCTGAAGGTGTCAGACTGTGCTGAAGGTGTCAGACTGTGTCGAAGGTGTCAGACTGTGTCGAAGGTGTCAGACTGTGTCGAAGGTGTCAGACTGTGTTGAAGCTGTCAGACTGTGTTGAAGCTGTCAGACTGTGTCGAAGGTGTCAGACTGTGCTGAAGGAGTCAGACTGTGCTGAAGGAGTCAGACTGTGTTGAAGGAGTCAGACTGTGTTGAAGGTGTCAGACTGTGTTGAAGGTGTCAGACTGTGTTGAAGGTGTCAGACTGTGTGGAAGGTGTCAGACTGTGTTGAAGGTGTCAGACTGTGAGGTGTCAGACTGAGGTGTCAGACTGTGTTGAAGGTGTCAGACTGTGAGGTGTCAGACTGTGTTGAAGGTGTCAGACTGTGTTGAAGGTGTTAGACTGTGTTGAAGGTGTCAGACTGTGTGGAAGGTGTCAGACTGTGTGGAAGGTGTCAGACTGTGTGGAAGGTGTCAGACTGTGTTGAAGGTGTCAGACTGTGTTGAAGGTGTCAGACTGTGTGGAAGGTGTCAGACTGTGTTGAAGGTGTCAGACTGTGTTGAAGGTGTCAGACTGTGTTGAAGGTGTCAGACTGTGTTGAAGGTGTCAGACTGTGCTGAAGGAGTCAGACTGTGCTGAAGGAGTCAGACTGTGTTGAAGGAGTCAGACTGTGTTGAAGGAGTCAGACTGTGTTGAAGGTGTCAGACTGTGTTGAAGGTGTCATACTGTGAGGTGTCAGACTGAGGTGTCAGACTGTGTTGAAGGTGTCAGACTGTGTTGAAGGTGTTAGACTGTGTTGAAGGTGTCAGACTGTGTGGAAGGTGTCAGACTGTGTGGAGGGTGTCAGACTGTGTGGAAGGTGTCAGACTGTGTTGAAGGTGTCAGACTGTGTTGAAGGTGTCAGACTGTGTTGAAGGTGTCAGACTGTGTTGAAGGTGTCAGACTGTGTTGAAGGAGTCAGACTGTGTTGAAGGTGTCAGACTGTGTTGAAGGTGTCAGACTGTGTTGAATGTGTCAGACTGTGTTGAAGGTGTCAGACTGTGTTGAAGGTGTCAGACTGTGTTGAAGGTGTCAGACTGTGTTGAAGGAGTCAGACTGTGTTGAAGGTGTCAGACTGTGTTGAAGGTGTCAGACTGTGTTGAAGGTGTCAGACTGTGTTGAAGGTGTCAGACTGTGTTGAAGGAGTCAGACTGTGAGGTGTCAGACTGTGTTGAAGGTGTCAGACTGTGTTGAAGGTGTTCAAAGGTAAGACTCTCACACATTGATTGTTCTTCTGTATTATTATGTTGTTTTTAGAATAAACCATTATTTGGTGTATTCTCTTTGAAAACATCTATCTTTTTCTCAGATTGTTCAGCAACTCACTCAAGATGAGGGAAAAGAGCAACAAGGGGAAAATGCCCCCTCGGAAATGCAACATGTGTAGAGTAATACAGGGTAAGTAGCTTTCAGGGTCATTTGTCCATGTGCAAAACAAATGCACATTTGCAATTGTTTTTTACATGGAATTACTCCAATGACCAAAGCCTTATCCCAAGTTTCTCAGACGGAGTGTCTTCCAGTGTCTCGAGCTAGTGCAGTGCCAAGGTTTGTATCACATGGTGATGGATCGAGTGGTTTGAGGCATTAATAGAAAGTTATGTGTTGTTATATCACTTTGCCACATTATGTTAAACTAAACATGTTCCACATTTTCAGGTGCTGTGCTTGGACCTTGTGATGAGAGACTGAAGACCAAGAGAGGACACATGTTGGAACCTCAACATTCAATAAATGCATTCTTCTGCCTTTCAGATTGTGTTTTTACATCTGGGGAACCTAGAGTGTAGCTTGTGCCTGTTTTAATACTGATCCAAACATAGGCGCTACAATCATGTTTTTTTACTTTGGCATGAACTGTTCAGTACAGTAGTGTTCAGTACAGTAGTGTTCAGTACAGTAGTGTTCAGTACAGTAGTGTTCAGTACAGTAGTGTTCAGTACAGTAGTGTTCAGTACAGTAGTGTTCAGGACAGTAGTGTTCAGGACAGTAGTGTTCAGGACAGTAGTGTTCAGTACAGTAGTGTTCAGTACAGTAGTGTTCAGTACAGTAGTGTTCAGTACAGTAGTGTTCAGTACAGTAGTGTTCAGTACAGTAGTGTTCAGTACAGTAGTGTTCAGTACAGTAGTGTTCAGGACAGTAGTGTTCAGTACAGTAGTGTTCAGTACAGTAGTGTTCAGGACAGTAGTGTTCAGTACAGTAGTGTTCAGGACAGTAGTGTTCAGGACAGTAGTGTTCAGGACAGTAGTGTTCAGGACAGTAGTGTTCAGTACAGTAGTGTTCAGTACAGTAGTGTTCAGTACAGTAGTGTTCAGGACAGTAGTGTTCAGGACAGTAGTGTTCAGTACAGTAGTGTTCAGTACAGTAGTGTTCAGTACAGTAGTGTTCAGGACAGTAGTGTTCAGTACAGTAGTGTTCAGTACAGTAGTGTTCAGTACAGTAGTGTTCAGGACAGTAGTGTTCAGGACAGTAGTGTTCAGTACAGTAGTGTTCAGTACAGTAGTGTTCAGTACAGTAGTGTTCAGGACAGTAGTGTTCAGTACAGTAGTGTTCAGTACAGTAGTGTTCAGTACAGTAGTGTTCAGGACAGTAGTGTTCAGTACAGTAGTGTTCAGTACAGTAGTGTTCAGTACAGTAGTGTTCATAACACTGTGCCCTGTGTGCTTTAACTTGTACTTTGATGTAGAGAAACATGATTTTTAATGCAGCTCCATTTGCAATAATGACTGATATCCTTCTACTACAGTTGTTCTAATGATTTTTGAATGCTGTGTTTATCGTTTATTGCCCAGAGTCAGAACTAAACATGATATAGCTGCATTTCAGATTCACAAGGCTAAAATCTGGAACGGTCTTCCTGGAAATGTGAGACAGGCTTCTTCTTTGACAATGTTAAAATCCAGGTTTAAAACACTTCTGTTTCTGCTTCAACTGAGATTTTGTGAGAGATTTTATTTGTATCTTTTTAATTTACTGTCAATATTTATAATTGTAATGCCTTGTTTGATTGTTTCTATCTTTTGTTCAGTGCTTTGAGTTTCCTTTTGTTTTGACTGTGCTATACTGATATTGGAATGTAACTTAAGTTATCATTTTGGTAAATCATATGTGGCTATGTGCTGAATGCTCTGTATTGTAATTCACTTTAGGCAAGGCAAGGCAAGGCAAGTTTATTTGTATAGCACAATTCATACACAAGGCAACTCAAAGTGCTGAACAAGATAGCATTAAAATCATAAATAATCACAGAACATTAAAAAGAAAGATAAAAATATAAAATCCCTCAGTTGTATGCACAGCTAAACAGCACAGTTTTTAACTTGGTTTTAAACATTGTCAGAGAGGAGGCCTGTCTCACATCCTCAGGAAGAATGTTCCAGATTTTAGCAGCATGAATCTGAAAAGCAGCCTCCCCATGTTTAGTTCTGACTCTGGGCACTAACAGGAGTCCAGTCCCTGTGCTCCTCAGAGTCCGGGCTGGTTCATATGGGACTAACATGTCACTAATATATTTTGGTGCGAGGCCATGGAGAGACTTGTACACAAGCAGAGCTGTTTTAAAGTCTATTCTCTGAGCCACAGGAAGCCAGTGCAGAGACCTGAGGACCGGACTAATATGGTCGTACTTCCTGGTTCTAGTCAGGACTAATGTGGTCGTACTTCCTGGTTCTAGTCAGGACTAATGTGGTCGTACTTCCTGGTTCTAGTCAGGACTAATGTGGTCGTACTTCCTGGTTCTAGTCAGGACTAATGTGGTCGTACTTCCTGGTTCTAGTCAGGACTAATGTGGTCGTACTTCCTGGTTCTAGTCAGGACTAATGTGGTCGTACTTCCTGGTTCTTGTCAGGACTGGAGCTGCTGCATTTTGAATGTACTGCAGCTGTTTTACAGCCTGTTTGGACAGACCTGTGAGCAGGCCATTGCAGTAGTCTAACCTACTGGAGACAAATGCATGGATAAGAATCTCCAGGTCTGCTTTAGACACTATGTTTTTGATCCTGGCAATGTTTTTTAGATGGTAAAAAGCTGCTGATGTTACTGAATTTGATGTGGCTATTAAAATTTAAGTCTGAGTCCAGTATTACCCCTAGATTTCTGACCTTGTTTGAAGGTTTTAGGGAGAGAGACTGTAGGTGACAGATGACGCTCTCTCTTTGTTTCTGGGGACCAAAGACAATCATTTCAGTTTTGTCTGCGTTTAGCTGAAGGAAGTTGTTTTGCATCCACTCACTGATCTGTTGGATACAGTGAAGGAGTGAGTCCACTGGTCCATGTTCTCCTGCAGTCAGTGAGACATAGATCTGAGTGTCGTCTGCATAGTTATGATAGGAAACTTTGTTTCTGCGTATTAACTGACCTAACGGCAGCATGTAGAGATTGAACAGAAGAGGTCCCAGGATCGACCCCTGTGGTACTCCACAGGTCAGGGCCATATGATCTGAGACACAGTTTCCAATCTCCACAAAGTACTTCCTGTCTTCAAGGTAAGACCTAAACCAACTTAGGGCGGTGCCAGCGACTCCAACCCAGTCCTCTAGTCTCTGTAAGAGGATCTCATGGTCGACGGTGTCAAAGGCAGCACTCAGATCTAACAAGATTAAGATTGAGACTTTGCCTGCGTCAGTGTTCAGCCGGATATCGTTTGTAACCTTAACGAGAGCAGTCTCAGTGCTGTGGTGGGGTCTAAAGCCGGACTGAAACATATCAAATGAGTTGTTAATTATAAGAAATCTAGTAAGCTGTAGGTAGACAACTTTTTCAAGGACTTTCCCCATAAATGGCAGATTTGAGATGGGACGATAGTTGTTAAGTACCGTAGCATCCAGACTGCTCTTTTTTAGCAGGGGCCTGATGACTGCAGTTTTCAGGGCCTTTGGGAATATTCCAGAATGAAGGGACATGTTTACTATCTGTGTGAGTGAAGGTAACAGACTGCTCAGAACAGACTTCAGAAATCTAGTGGGTAGTACATCCAAGCTGCATGTGGAGGAGCTCAGACTGGAGATTATCTCTTGGACAGTTTGATCATTTACAGGTGCAAAGTAAGTTAGCTCAAAGAGCCTTTCTGGCTGTTGGATGGTTATCTGTGGATTGGAGACAATGGCGTTTTTGATGCCTTGAACCTTGTCATTGAAAAAATGTGCAAACTCATTACATTTACGTTTGGAAGTTAGCTCTAATGGCATCTGAACAGGGGGGTTTGTTAATCTATTAACTGTTGAGAACAGAACACGCAGATTGTTGCTGCAGCCTTCAATCATTTCAGAAAAATACCTTTCTCTCGTACTACGTAGCACCCGGTTAAACTCACACAACTTATCTTTGAAGCTCGGCCCTCCGGCACTCTCTCTTTTGTGCCCTGACCGAGTCTGCTTTAGCCCACGGCGCCTTCTGCTTATTTTTCACTATTTTAACCTTCACAGGAGCGATGGTGTCCAGAACTTTCAAAACACTAGAGGTGACAGAGTTAAACAGTTCATCTACAGTAGAATACGATGCATTCTCAAAGTTTATCATTCCCATAAATAGTTCACCCGTATTTTCATTTATGTGTCTTCTTCGTACAGTTGCAGAGTCCACTGGTGGTTTGTTAGTGAAACACATGTCAAAAAAAAACACAGAAATGGACTTCCGCTTCCGGTCTCATGGCTTGAGCAGCGCAATAGACCAGCTCCGTGTGTATTTAAGTAACATTTTATTTTCCAGACCAGCTAATTTCAAGCAAATTGCACTACCACGTCCGCGATATCATAATGTCTCAAAGGAAGGGCAGACAATACACGCAAACGACTCTGGAGGTTGACTCTCAGGCCACCACTGCAGAAAAAAATGACGGTGCTAAAGCTAGCGGCGCCACGGGGCTAACAGAAGATGGTCCTATCTCACTGGGTACTTTGCGTACGGAGCTAAGAGCGGAATTTAACTCGTACAGAGACACAATGCGATCATTTCTAAAAGCAGAGATGGAAGGCCTCACCAAAGAAATACGCGACGAGATCTCATCCCTGCGGGAGACCACCAAAGCGGACATTAAAACTGTTCACAACGAGCTAATGGGAAAAGTCGAGAGCCTGTTTTCAATGCAAAAAGAGGCGGCTGTCACACAGTCGGACATGGAGCAATCCCTCAGCGACACTTCTGACAGGCTCACGGCTCTGGAAAACTCCTACCAGACTCTGGCTGCTGACCAGAAGAAGCTTAAGGAGAAATGCATTGACTTGGAGAACAGGAGCCGCCGCCAAAACATCAGGATCCTAAATGTTCCCGAAGGGGCCGAAAACAACATGCCAACCATATTTATAGCCAAATTTCTGTCTAAAGTGCTTGGTGAAGAAAACTTTGACGGTCCCATCCTTGTTGATCGTGCCCACAGAAGTCTCGCTCCAAAACCACGTTCTGGCGAGCGACCCCGACCCATGATTGCCCGTCTTCATTACTACTCGGATAAAGAAAAGATCATGTCACTGTCCCGGACCAAAGGCAAACTTTTCTTTGAAGGAGCACAGGTTCACATCTTCCCGGATATGAGCCCAGAGGTAGGACGACAACGTGCGGCCTTCAATCAAGTAAAAACCAAACTTCGTGACGCTGGAGTCAAGTACAGAATGCTCTTCCCTGCCAAGCTGGAGATAACAGTTGATGATTCCAGAATGACCTTCATCGATCCATGTGCAGTGGAGAGATTCATTAACCGCAACAAATCATCGTCATCGGAGGAGCATTGAACGCTGATTTAGACGCCCGTGGTAATGTTATGACTGGCCTGCATAAACTGAAAAACGGACACTAAACCAGGTACCCTATAAATGTATGCCCTTGCGCCATTTATTTTTATTTAGATTTTTAGTCATTTATTTTTTATTGTTTTAAATTTCTTCACTATAGAAATGTTTTTATTTATTTGTTATTACATATATATTTCTATAATTATCTGCTTTAAATTTGGGAAACGCTGGTCTACAATCGACACAGGTATTGGCCAGAATATGTTTAAGATGGTCTGGAAGATTTTGGTTTAATTCTTTTTTTTTTCTTTAGGAGCTTAGTGGTAAGTCAAATGTTCACACACCTTTCTGAGTGCACAAACAACGGTTTGGGGGGGGATTCTATGTTTCCTCTGTAGTTCTGATGGAGTAGTTAGCTCAAGGTTTTTCAGAGAGAGAGCAAGGTTTGTTGTTTTTAGAAATTTTGGTTTGTTCTGTGTTTTTTCCTGCACTACTGTTGAATATATTTTTGACTTTTATCAAATGAGGTTGTCCAAAAAATCTAAATTGAGAAATATTTTATTTTTCCACCTAAACAATGATGGCTAGCAACAATACTTTAGACTTCTCATCTAGTCATATAAACTTGGTTAAATTTGTCTCCTGGAATTGTAAGGGACTCAATGGATCTATTAAACGAGGAAATGTACTGACCCACCTTAAAAAATTAAAGATGGATATCGGGTTTTTACAAGAGACACACCTGAGAGATCAGGATCATAAACGATTACGAACTAAATGGCTTGGACAGATATTTCATTCTAATTTTCCTGTAAAAAATAGAGGTGCAGCAATAATTATTAGAAAGACAATTCCCTTTTTGGCATCAAAAGTAATATCTGATCCGCGAGGGCGTTATGTTATTGCTACAGGGAAGTTATATAATAAGCCGGTGACTTTGGCTAGTATCTATGCTCCCAATACCGATGACGAAGCTTTTATCGTCTCTTTTTTTTCAGCGTTACCTAATATGGACACTCACAGATTGATTATTGGAGGGGATTTTAATCTAGTATTGGACCCGACAATAGATAAATCATCACAAAAATCATCCAACATATCAAAGTCTGCTAAAGCCATTCAGGGATACATGAATATCTATAAATTAAGCGACCCATTTAGGGTATTATTTCCCAACACAAAAAAATACTCTTTTTTTTTTTCCGGTTCATCATTTGTTTTCTAGAATTGATTTCTTTTTAATTGATTATGCATATCTGACCAACATTAAGCACTGTGATTATGAGGCAATTGTGATATCTGACCATTGTCCAGTGTCATTCCATATAGAGATGGGTCACGACCCTTCAACTAAAAAGTGGAGGTTTAATAATGCACTTTTATTAGACGATAATATAATAGAAAATCTGCATAAACAAATTGATATGTTTCTTCTTACTAATGATGATCCGAAGATCAAGAGAGCCACCTTGTGGGAAACGTTTAAAGCGTACATTAGGGGCCAGATTATTTGCCTGACTAGTTTAAGAAATAAGCAGCGAAGGGAAAAGGAGCTCAAATTGACCCAAGAACTTAAAGAAATTGACAGAAATTATGCCAATTCTCCCATACCTGCCCTTTATAAAAAGAAGCAGTCATTGCAGACGGAACTCAATTTATTATATACAGCAGAGACTACTACACTTTTGACACAATTAAGACACAAAAATTATGAATACGGGGAAAAAACAGGTAAACTATTGGCCCAACAAATTAAAGAAGAGGCAGCGTCAAGGTTAATAACAGAGATACGTACAGAAACAGGTAAAACCACAACAAATCCCAAAATAATTAATGACACATTTAAAAACTTCTATTCCAAATTGTACTCTTCAGAATCTAAAAAAGACCCACAATTAATGGAACAATTTTTTGATAACCTTCAAATACCCACTATAAGTTTAGAAAACAAAGTTATTAGAACAACCAATTTCAAAATTAGAAATAAAGCAGGCTATACAGTCCATGCAAAATTCTAAGTGCCCAGGTCCCGATGGTTACAGTGTTGAATTTTATAAGGCTTTTATAGATCAAATTTCAACTCTCCTTTTAAGTGTTTATAACGAGGCATTAGCTGCAGGATTTCTACCTCCAACGCTATATGACGCATGTATTTCTTTAATTCACAAATCTGGGAAAGACCCACTAGAACCAGGTTCATATAGACCCATAAGCCTTCTGAATGTGGATAACAAAATTTTAGCAAAGATCTTGGCCGTGCGTTTAGAAAAAGTCCTTCCAACTATTGTGTCACCGGATCAAACTGGATTTGTTAAAGACAGACAGTTATTTTTTAACATCAGACGATTGTTTAACATTATTTACACTCAAAATCCAAATCAGGAAGTATCTGAAATACTACTCTCATTAGACGCGGAGAAGGCCTTCGACAGGGTCGAGTGGGACTTTCTCTTCTCGGCCCTGTCGAGGTTCGGATTTGGCCCACACTACACTTCCTTAATCAGGCTAATTTACGCTCAGCCTAAAGCATGTGTTCATACAAATAATATGGATTCCTGCTATTTTCCTCTCGAACGCTCAACACGACAGGGCTGCCCCCTGTCTCCTTTGCTGTTTGCCCTGGTCATAGAGCCTCTGGCTATATTGCTGCGCTCTGCAGGTGATTATAAAGGGATTGAGAGAGGAGGCAGGGAGCATAAAGTGTCCTTGTATGCAGATGATCTGCTTTTGTACATCTCTGATCCATCTCTGTCTCTACCAAACATTATGACCATGCTATCTGATTTTGGGAAGGTGTCAGGATATAAAATCAACCTACTAAAGAGCATATTATTTCCGATCAGCTCAAAAGCTAAAGCACAAATACACACGCTTACTCCTTTTCCCTTCGCTGTTTCAGACTGTTTTAAATATCTCGGAATAAATGTCACACGTGAGATCTCTGGCCTCTTCAGTAAGAACTTTGTGAACCTATATAAACAAACAGAGAAACAGATTGAGAGGTGGTCTAATCTCCCGATCTCTCTTGCTGGCCGAATTAATATTATCAGAATGAATGTTTTGCCAAAATATGTATTTTTATTTCAGTGTGTTCCAATTTTGATCAATAAGAGCTTTTTTACTAAAATAGACTCTTTAATTACGTCCTTTATTTGGAATAAAAAGACACCAAGGATCAAAAAATCTTTTTTACAAAGACCCAAACCTGTAGGAGGAATGGGTCTGCCCAATTTCCGGCTCTACTATTGGTCCTGTAATATTCGATGTATTTCTTTTTGGAATGGATTTCACAGGCCTGATTGGGAACGGATGGAAAATCAAGCCTTTTTTCCTAATACATTGAAATCATTGATACATTACACCTCTGATCTTTCTAAATTTAAAACTCACAACCCTGTTGTGTCTCACTCACTGAAAATTTGGTCTCAAATCAGAAGACACTTTAAATGGAATCATTGTTCGGTCCTAACACCAATAATTGGAAATCAAGGTCATAAATTATTTTCAGGTCATGCATTTCTACAATGGGACCTTAAAGGAGTGCACACAATTCTGGACCTTTTTATTGACAAAGTATTTCCAACATTTGAGAGATTAAAACACAAATTTAAAATTGATAACAAAGATTTTTTCAAATACTTACAAATACGTAATTTTACTAAGGCGACATTTCCCTCTTTTCCTAATCAACCTGAAATGGATCCTATGAACCATGTGTTAGTGAACGACCCGCTCAAGAAAGGATCTATTTCTAGAATATATAATAATTTTTCACAGATGGATTGTACAACTACGCTTGACCATATAAAAAATGCTTGGAGTGAAGACTTGGGTACAAATATCACAGACGACCAGTGGATTGAAGCTCAAGAGCGGGTCCACTCCTCCTCAATTTGTATCAGACACGGTTTGCTGCAGTTTAAGATTCTACATCGATTGCATCTTTCCAAGCAAAGGCTGTCCAGGATGTTCCCGGGAGTGGACGCCTCATGTGAACGTTGTGGCTATACCCCTGCTTCGTTGTCATATACATTTTGGAACTGTCCTCACATCACCGTCTATTGGACTAAAATAATTGAGACTTTGTCAGTGATTTTCAATATTAGACTCCCAGCAGATCCAATAATGTTTCTATTTGGTGTTGTGTCTCCTGATATACATTTGAACAGCTCACAGATCAGTATAATGTGTTTTGTTACATTGCTAGCCAGACGTTTAATTTTATTGAATTGGAAAAATAACATGCCTCCTACCCATCAAAACTTTCTTAGAGACGTAATGCAATTCTTACAATTGGAGAAAATCAAGTATTCTTTGAGAAAGAAAGAACAAATATTCTACTCAATTTGGCAGCCTTTTATTGATTATTATAATAAGTAAGTTTTGATGGACCTCGTCATTCTTAATTTGATTTTATATATATATTTTGTTCTTTTTGCATAGAACTTCGAATGTGTGCAGGTTTTTACTTTTCTTTTTTTATTTTTTTTTTATTATTTTATTATTATAATTTTCTCCACTTTTGTGTTTTGTCTCGTGTTGTCGATTACATTTATGTGATATAAATGTTATACATATAAATGTGTTGTAAAAACTGTTGAAAAAAAATGATAATAAAAATAACTGGAAAAAAAAAAAAAAATTCACAAAAATGATCCGAAAGCGCAACATCGACCACGTTTACATTTGAAATATTCACCCCCTTAGTAACTAACAGGTCTAGAGTGTGCCCTCTGCTGTGGGTGGGGCCACTCACATGCTGAGTGAGACCAAAAGATTCAAGAACAGAACTCAGCTCTTTTGCCTTTCTGTCAATAACATTATCCACATGAATATTAAAATCCCCTGTAATAACTAAGCTATCAAAATCTGTGCATAAAACTGAAAGCAACTCAATTATCAATAAATCTGTGACATGACTGCGGTGGCTTGTATAGGACAATGAAGAGTATTGGACTAGATTGTTTTTGTTGTATTTTAAAAGACACATATTCAAAAGACGGAAACTTCCCAAGAGACATTCTATGGGAGACAAAGTGGTCTCTGAAAATGGCAGCTAAGCCTCCTCCTTTTTTGTTTCCCCGTATTTCAGATTCAAATTTGAAATTTGGTGGTGATGCTTCTATTAAAACTGCATTTTCTGTATTTTGGTCAAGCCATGTTTCAGCCATGAACATAAGATCTAGATTATAAGAACAAATAAAATTATTGATTAAAAAAGACTTGTTACAAAGAGATCTGACATTTAGCATAGCAAGTTTCAAAGTTTCAGTATCAGCGGTTGTGGTCGGCTGATTCTTACACGGAACAAGAATTAGATTTTCCTGATTAGACTGATTAACTTCAGATGTTTTTCTGTTATGTATTCTTTGTGTTATCACTAAGGGAATGGCACAGGTGGCTTCATGACAGGGCCCCAGCCGGGTCTCTCCTCTAACTAGACTGCCAGTGGCTGCGAAGCAGAGACCCTGTGCATCCTAGTGTTTAGAGAAAAGAGGGGAAGGGGAAGGCGGGGGAAGAGGATGGAGAGGCAGGTGGTTCTTGGGAGTTGGACGGGGGGGGGAGTGGAGGTGGAGGGTTTCTTGGTGCTGGGTTAGGGGGGAGGTGGGGTAAATGAGCAGGAGGGGGGGGTGGAATACTTATGGGGTTAGAGGAGGGACGGGTGGATTTTGTGGGAGAATTTGAGTTGGACGCTCTAGGTGGCTTTGGAGGTACGTATGGGGAGTAGTTTTGAATGTTAGATAGGACTCTTGATCTGGCTACAGTGGGTGTGAGAGGAATAGTCTTCATCGCAGATCTTATCATGCCTGCCGAGTGTTCCGGTAATTCCAGTAGTGAAGGCGGGGATAGAAAACAAAGGGAAAGGTCGTCCTCATTTTCCCTAGATGGAGTGGATGTGGCGGGGGGGACCCAAGCCGGGTCCATGGAAGGTGAGGGAGTCTTTGGTGGAGACAGAGGTGGTTGAGGAACCCCCAGTACAGGCCTGTCTGTAGCCTGGAGCAGTGGGGGAAGCTTCACGGGAGCTGTAGGTGGGGAAGGTGCTGCTGAAGATGATGGAGCAGCCACTGCTGCTGCTGAAGATGATGGAGCAGCCACTGCTGCTGCTGAAGATGATGGAGCAGCCACTGCTGCGGCTGTATCCACTGCTGCTGCTGAAGATGATGGAGCAGCCACTGCTGCTGCTGTATCCACTGCTGCTGCTGAAGATGATGGAGCAGCCACTGCTGCTGCTGAAGATGATGGAGCAGCCACTGCTGCGGCTGTATCCACTGCTGCTGGTGGTGCTGTATATGCTGATGGCGCTGATGAAGATGTGGCAGCTGCTGATGATGCTGGTGGTGGAGGCGTTGAGCTCTTTCGGAGCCGTGGAGGTGTTGAGTTCTTTTGGAACCTTGGAGGTGTTGAGTTCTTCTTGAATCGTGGAGGTGTGGAGTTCTTTTGAGGCGGTGGGGGTGCAGAGACCTCGGGAGTCGGTGGAGATGGTCGTGATGTCTGTGCCCTTTGCTTCTTCTTTCTCCCTTACGACGGCTGCACGCGCTGCGCAGGCTGAGGTCTTAGGGCAGATGCAAAGTTATCCATCAACACTTTTACTCCGTAGTTGTTCAGATGTGGGCCTTTTTCTTCAAAAAGCTCGGGCCTATTCCAGAACAGGTTAAAGTTTTCAATGAAGCCAAGTCCTCTGCGTGAACACTCATTGAGTAGGAATGTATTTAGCTGATACAGACGGCTAAACTTCTCAATTTTTCCATCTATATTTGGAAGTGGGCCACTAAGGAAAATTGTTATGTCCATTTTCTTGAGGTCATCCAGTAACAGCGTTAAATCCATTCATAACTTCTCGCTTGCCTTCTCATAGATATCTACCGCCCCCGTGTGGATCAATAATGTACGCACACCACTGTTCTCAAATAACACTTTAGGCAGAAGAGTTCTTATCTCGGCAACTTTTGCAGAGTGAACTGAGACAGTGAGCATGGACTCCATGTTTACATTTTTCACCGAACCATCTCCGATAAGGACAGTTTGTCCTTGGTGGAGGCGCTGCAGTTGTTAGCGGCTTTGTTGTTTCAGAAAGGGGTAAAAAGCGGTTTGAAGTCTTCAGAACATTTAGTTGTGGCCTTATTTCACTCCTATTGTCATTCTTAGCTTTGTCAACTTTGGGTTTAGCTCCACAATTGTTCCAATAATTCTCATTGTTGATTTTGGGAAAAGAAATGACGTCATAACTTACATTTCCAGTCTGTCCATTCATCCCATTTTCACTCATTGGAAGAGTCGGGTTTAGTCCCATTTCTGTTTCCACAATAGATATCCGTGTTTGAAGAGATTTGAGCTGATTTTCCAAAGCACAACAGCCGCCGCAGACGCTTCTCCGTCTCTTTCGTCCCGACATGACTAAAGTTGATAAATTCCACAAAGCTGAAGTGTGTAGAAGGAGTAATCCTCGTTTTGTAAATAAAATGATTAAAGGAGAAACAAAAAAATGTAAATAAAATGATTCAAGGAGATTAAAAGGCGAAGCAAAAGCAGAGCCGAGAGACACACGACTGCTCTCTTCAAAAGCCTGTTTCATCAAGCTACTACTTCATATGAAATACAATTAAAAACGTTTCACTTCAGTAAAACCTCACATATCAAGGCTTCAAGTTATTAGTAATAATACGCTGGATGATATATTTCACGACAGCTGTGTCACACAGCTGTTCTGTGTGGCGCAGTCTGTCTACTTTAGCTTCAGGAAGACACCGGGAGGTCTGGGGAGCTCATATGCTAAGTGTCTTTTGTTGTGTTGTGTTTCTTCCTTTCCCATCTGCATACGAAGGTGTGTCTTGTTCAACCAAAAGGGGCTTGCAGACTGTGAATCTTCAGACTTGTCCTGAGAGAGGCTAGGGTCTGTGCCTTGCCTCTGTCAAGACATTCTCCTTGTGACAATGTAACAAGTAAAAGATTAACTTTGTCTCTTTGTTGTGTGAGATTTCATCAGGTTCAACTGTGGTTGAAACAGCATTATCACTTGGTCCTTCGAGCCGGATCCCAACACTTCTTACAGGAGCTGAGCTTGTCTCAAACATGGACTTCCAGGAGCAACAACAAGGCCTTCTGCATTCGGAACTGCATTGGAACTCCAGGTTTGAGGCAGGACAGCCCTGGGTTGGAGTCGACGGGAGAACTACAGTTTTTTCCTAATGAAATTGCAACAAAGGCAAGTTCTGTACACTCTAAATTATGTCCAAAAGTAATCAAGGAAGTAGTGTGAAGTTCACATGAACACATTCATTTAGGAAAACGCAGAAATTATGCCTTAGTCTGGGACTTTATTACACTACGAATTATGTCCAGGACTAATTCAAGCGAGTAGTGTGGAGCTCGATGAACGGGGCGTTCATTTAGGATAACGCAGAGTTATGCCTTTAGTCAAGGACTTTTACAGAGCTCGAATGAACGGGGTTTCATTCAAAAGGGTGACGCAGAGTTACGCCTGTATGATGAAGGTGTTAGAATTGAATTGCTTCGGACTGAACTTCTACATTACTTCTAAACTGAAATTGGACATTTATAGACATCTAAATAAGCTAAATTGAAATTGGATGTTTAAAGACCTTTAAATTACTCAAAATTTGGAATTGGACATTGCAAAAAGTAGATAGACCACCA
Organism: Knipowitschia caucasica; assembly: GCA_964034765.1. Lineage (NCBI taxonomy): Eukaryota > Metazoa > Chordata > Actinopteri > Gobiiformes > Gobiidae > Knipowitschia > Knipowitschia caucasica. The sequence continues at coordinate 192,152 of OZ035835.1, read as the reverse complement.
TTTTGTGGCCATGTGGTCCTTTGTCCTCTGGCTATGTGTTTCTTTGTTTGTCTGTGTCCTTCTTTGTTCTGTGTGTCCTCTTCGTTTTCCTTTGTCAAAGTTTTCTTGGTTTAGAATTACCCTTCACCTTATGTTTTGATTCTGAAATGTATTAACAAATGTGCTTCTTGTTTTTGAGAAAAATGCCACATCCCTGCCAAAGCTTCAAAGCAACAAAATCCACCTATTTTCCATTGTGGGACAGAAAACCCATCGCCATCGCCATACAGCCATCGACACCTACAAAACGACCCTCCACACAAACCCCCCCCCCCCCTTCCAATGCTCTGTATTGTAATTCACATTAGCTCCAGGAAGACACCGGGAGGTCTGGGGAGCTCATATGCTAAGTGTCTTTTGTTGTGTTGGTTTCTTCCTTTCCCATCTGCATACGAAGGTGTGTCTTGTTCTACCAAAAGGGGCTTGCAGACTGTGAATCTTCAGACATGTCCTGAGAGAGGCTGGGGTCTGTGCCTTGCCTCTGTCAAGACATTCTCCTTGTGACAATGTAACAAGTAAAAGATTAACTTTGTCTCTTTGTTGTGTGAGATTTCATCAGGTTCAACTGTGGTTGAAACAGCATTATCATATACAAATAAACAAGTAAATAACAAGTAAAAGATTAACTTTGTCTCTTTGTTGTGTGAGATTTCATCAGGTTCAACTGTGGTTGAAACAGCATTATCATATACAAATAAACAAGTAAATAACAAGTAAAAGATTAACTTTGTCTCTTTGTTGTGTGAGATTTCATCAGGTTCAACTGTAGTTGAAACAGCATTATCATATACAAATAAACTTGCCTTGCCTATTGCAAAAAGTATGTCTCTACTAGTAAGTGATTCTGCAGAGGTTAAGTCGGTCAATAGGACTGTAAATGGACGTCATATAAACGTCAATATTTTGGTCATATAAGACGTCGAGAGGACGTCGGACCCGACCGGTTCTGTACCACGTTGCAACCTTGAATGAAGTGGCCTCGACGTCATTTGAACGTCCAGATAACGTCCAGATGACGTTGAAATGACATCGTTTTGACATCTGCTTGCTTAGTGGGAACAACGGAAAACGAACGTCATATAAACGTCAATATTTTGGTCATATGAGACGTTGATAGGACGTCAGACCCGACCGGTTCCGTACCACATTCAAACCTTGAATTGACGTGCCATCAACGTAACATTTGGAGGTTGAGGTGACGTCGGGAAACGACGTCGAGAAAACTTTCATTCTGCACCCACCAGTGACCTATATTCTACGTCGGACAACGACGTTGAAATGACGTTGATTCAACGTCGGCTTGCTTAGTAGGTTTAGTCCTGGTTTAGTCCTGGTTTAGTCCTGGTTTAGCCTGGCCTTATCCATCCGTACACTCCGCTCAATAACCATTTCACTGCATGTAACGTCTGGGTCTGGTCCCCATGTTAGCGATTACAATCGGTTGAATTTCGACCGACCAATCAGAGAGCGCAGGAGGCGGGTGTTGTAGTTAGTTGTGGGTGACGTCAAGAGTTTGCGCCGAACGCCCGGTTGTGGTTTGGCAATGGCGAAAAATGCGATAGTAAAGTAATCCGGTCTGGTTCTATCAAGAAATTGAAGCAGGAGCAATGTTTAGCAAATGTAATTGCTGCAAAGATTGTGGCGCTACTCCCCACGTTAGCGGCAAAGGAGATGGCTAAAGCTAGGCTAAATGCTAACAACTCACTCGGGCTCATTACATACGTCACAGTAAACTCAGATCCAATGGTTTCAATCTGCAAAAGGAGTTCACCCCTCCCACCTGTTAACGGAGTCAGTGGAGCAAATCCAGACCCTAGTATGAAATGTCATTTGTACTATGGTGTGGTACAACCAGGCTAGTCCTGGTTAAGTCTTCTTCTTCTTTGGGTTTTTACGGCGGTTGGCAGCCAACTAGTGGAGCATTACCGCCACCTTCTGTTACTGAGTGGGTTAGACAATAGGCTCACAATCTAAAACCCAAACCATAGACTTTGAGTCTATGGTCCCAACAAGGGAGGGGGAATAATACTGCTAATAATAAAAAAAAACAAAAAAACAACACCTAACACCTAACACCCTATGCTTCTAACATAACCTATATCCTCTCATACACTCCAGTTTTTTTTAAAAATGCCAACAACACTCCTACTTGTGCCCTACTGCCTTTCTCTAGAATACTCTTAAGATCAAGTTGTCTCATTCCTAGCTCCTTTAAACGCTCTTTCAGGACTTCACTACAGACGCTGTAACCCTGACACCTCATAACCACATGCTCCACTGATTCTTCTTCCTCCTGACACACCTCACACATCCCTGTCCTATGTTTCCCTATAAGACACAAAGTCGTATTAAGTGCACTGTGACCAATTCTTAATCTTGTGACCACAACTTCATCCCTTCTATGACCCCCATGAAACCTGCCACCTCTCACCTCTTTCTTTATCTGGTACAAATGTCTCCCAGTGACCCCTGTATCCCAGTGTTTCTGCCACTCCAGAGCCACCTGCCTCCACACCACACTCTTTGCTTCAGATTTGCTGCTTTTCACTGTCAGCTCAACACTGTTCTTTTTTAACGCTTCCCTGCTCATTTCCAGGGATCCCACTGTGGAGGCACCCATAGGACCTGCACACTACTCCCTTGCTGTTGAATTCTGGTAACTGTCATCAATTGCACAAAATGTCCTGACGGGAGCTAGAGTTAAGCGACTGGATACTGGAGAGGACTGAAGCTGAATCTGAACAGATCCTGTTCTGCTTGGTTAGCTCTACCCACCGTAATGCCACCAATATTGTCACCATCTCCACCGTGTACACGCTCAAACCATCAGATCGTCTGTTGATATTAATGTTCTTATCTGGGACTGACACACCAAGACCTGTCGCTCCTGTTTCTGGGTCTTACTTACATACTCTGAATACAATTCCTGGACACGATGAAAAAAGGCTTCAGCAAGATCAACTTTTCTTTTCTCCTTTTTCTTCACTTTTGGTAAAAACCAGTCAATACCTGGACATACTAACTTCCATGGAGGCACCGCTGAGAACACTAAGGCTGAACCAATCCCCAGGTTGAAGACGCTGCACTCTGTAGCCAAATGGTTTCCTATTTTGCCAAAATGATTTTTCTGACCTTTCCCATACTCCCAGCATTCCCTGAGCATTCCCTTAGTAGGATGGGACTCTCCATGGCTTTCCAAATGCAACCAGTAATTTACCATGATTTGTTTTCTTCTCAGATCCAACGGCATTTCTCCCATTTCCACTTGCAAGGCATTTATCGGCGAGGTATTAAATGCACCACAGCACACTCTCAAGGCTTGGGCCTGTGTTACGTCCAGCCTCTGTAACACAGATGGAGCTGCTGACCCATAAGCCACACATCCATAGTCCATAGTCCAGTATTGACTTTATTAATGCTTGGTAGAGCCTCACTAGTGCAGAGCAGCTCGCTCCCCAATTTCTCCCAGCCACACATCTCATTACATTTATAACTTTTTTACATTTTCCTTCAACTCTATCTATATGGTCTTTCCAAGTCAAATGAGAGTCAAAAACGACACCCAAAAACTTAAATGATCTTACTCTCTCAATTTCCTCTCCATAGAGCTGAATTTTAAGCTCTTCTCCAACCCTTTTCAAGGTAAAAAAGACTGTTTTAGTTTTTTCCACTGAGAATCTAAACCCCCAATCAAATCCCAACTCCATCACACGATTTACAGCATCTTGTATCTTGCCGACAAGATATTCAATGTTTCTACCTCTGCACCATAACGCCCTATCATCTGCAAACAAGGACCTGCCAACACTGCCGGGCACTGCAGAGAATCATTAATCATTATGATGAGGAGTTCCATTGTCCACTGTATACTGGTTAGAATAGGTCGATCCATTTGCACCTGGATCTTCCGTCCAAAGAGGAAATCTCTGATCCAATTAAAAACCCTACCACCAATCTTAAGCCCATATAATTTGATCAATAGCCCGTCCTTCCACATCATGTCATACGCTTTCTCTTTATCAAAATACACAGCTACAACAGACTCTTTGTTAACCTGGGCCTTCCTGACCTCATTCTCAAGTCTGACAATCTCGCATCATTAGTATTCCTTGCCTTTTGAAAACCAGCCAATGCTCTTCTGTTCTCCAGCTCATATGAAAACCTCTCTACAATCACACGTTCCATAATTTTACATATATTCGACGTAAAGGCAATTGGCCGATAGCTGCTGGGCTTCGATGGGTCCTTCCCAGGCTTTTTGACAGGCACAATGACAGCCTCCTTCCAGGAGCTGGGGAGCTTCCCCTCGATCCAAACTTTATTGTACAGGAGTAATAGCTTCATACGCCCCTCACTCCCCAAATTATTCAGCATAGAATAGTTTACTTGGTCTTTACCTGGAAATGTTGGCTTTGCTTTTCTAAGTGCCCTGTTCACCTCACCCATAGTTATTGGAAAGTCCAAATGATGGTTTAAAGACATTTTCGACACCAAATCATCAGGATACTGGGCTCTAGTCTGAGCTTTTCTCCTCAGTGCATCTTCTGACAGGTTTGGACCATAACCAAGTTTTGAGCCAGAACCTCTGCTTTGTCAGTGTCTGAGACTGCTGTGCCGTGCTCTGGTACTAACACAGGGTAGTCCCAATCCGGTCTGTTTCCTCCCATCCTCTTAACCATCCTCCAGACTTCTCCTACAGGAGTGGTCCTCCCGATCTTTGAACAGAAGCCTCTCCAACTCGCTCTCTTTGCCTGCCTCACCGTCCTTCTAACAACGGCTTGTGTTTTCTTTTATAGAATCAAATGCTGCATATTAAGAGTTCTCCTAAAAAGCCTGAATGCTTTGTTCCTTGCTCTGACAGCTTTTTGGCAATCCTCTGTCCACCACGGTACAAGAGCTCTTCCCTGTCCGGGTTTACTTTTAGGTATAGAATGTTCTGCCGCCTCCATCATTACCTGCACCAGCTGATTATTCATATTATCTACGGTGTCTGAGTCAATAACATTATCCATACCTTCCTCACACATTCTCTGAAATGTCTTCCAGTCAGCTCTGGAGAAGACCCACCTCTGAACTCCTTCCCTACGTATCAGCTGCGCTTTACCCCCCACCCTACTCAAAATAGGGTAATGGTCACTCCCCAAGGTAGTTTCTGACCTGACATTCCACTGGCTGGCTCCCGCAAATACACTCGACACAAGGGTTAAATCCAAGACCGACTCAGTCCCATTTACAGCATTAACCTGTAAATTAAATTGGTACCTGCCCCATCATTTAAACAGACTAAGTTTTGCTCTTCCATTAGCTCCTCTATAATCCTTCCATTGCCATCAGTATTTTGACTGCCCCATACATTACTATGGGCATTGAAGTCACCACACCAAATAACTCTCTGCCGATCTTGCCCCTGAATGCCAAGTAAACTCTGAAGATCTAAACTGAGACATGGGTTATAAAAGTTTATGATCACTATTGATTCCCCTCCATTCCACATTTCAATCACTACACACTCCAGGTTGCCACCTTCTCCAAGCCCCCTGTACGGAATATCACTTCTAATAAATGTGGCACAGCCTCCCCCACGCTCTCGATCACCTCTAATCACAGAATAACCATATATAATAAAATCAAAAGAAGGCTTAAGCCAAGTCTCCTGGACACAAATTACATCAGGCAGTTCATCAAGTTCTCTAATAAAATGCTTTAACTCCTGTCCATTGGCCAGTAAACTTCTTGCATTCCGTTGAAGGAGTAATACCATTAGGATTAAATAAATCTCTCTGATTTTCGCTGCTGTGAACAGTTTTAAGGCAGTCAGATCCTTCTTCTGAGGTTGCATGTGTTTGTTGTCGTTTTGGAGCAGACTGTGACGTACGAAAACACAAAACTCCGGTTGTCTCGGTCTACAGCAAATGCATAAACAGAGTTCTCAAAAATCTCCACTTTGCCCGGAGTTTTTTTATATATTGGTTTATGATGCGTTGTCATGGTGACGGTGTAAACACAGATATCTGCGGTTTAGCACGGAGCCTGTGTGTTTTATTTGTACTTTGAATGTTGTTTTATGCATTTACTTGTCTTGTGCACACTGGAGACTTTTGCTAATGTATTCCAATGTGGTTTTACTGCAAATGGCAAATAAAAGGAATCAATCTAGTGTCTCACAAAAGCACTGTGATGATCCAGGACAACATGTGTGCTATATTCTTTATGTGTGTTAACTGTTGATTCTTTGATCTTTGTCAGGGATTTCAATGGTTTTGTTAACTCTGAGATGATGCTGCTGTGATTTAGGGAAACAACACAGCATTGTTTCAAAGTCTTCAATAAAAGATTCTACACAAGAGATGTTTTAAATGCAAGAGTGAATAATTCAGTTATTTCATTTATCCAGAAATGTGTTTAAACTAAAGAATACTCTACGGGATCAAAGGACCTGATGTTTGGAGCAATGACAGCACATAGTCATTAAGGATCATTCTCAAACCTGTTCGCCGCGCACATTTGTATTATCTTAAAGTAAAAACTTTCTGGCAGTTTTTTTCAGTCGGAGTTTGATGTGTGCATGAATGTGGTGGACAAAGCCAACACATGCATTAATGTGAATAAAAACATGTTTATAACATATTTGTTCTCACCCAAGACGGGAGCCTGTGCAGAGGAGGAGTGGGAGGTTTGTTCCCCGAGGTCATCTCATCAGACCCTCCTTCCGTCTGTGGATCGACAGTACCAGAACCATCAACACCACCAGCACCAGAACCACCATCAACAGCAGCAGTACTGGAGGTTCTGGACCTCGTCAGGGCCTCCATCCCCATTTCCATGCCAACATCGAGGTCTAGGTTGGTTTCGTGAGGTCTGAGCGGACGTAGCATGCTGAGAGCGTTCCTGGTCTGTCCGTGAGTGATTTCAGATGAGATCGAAGGTTGACTCAAGTGTTTTTTGGCTAACGCCGAGTTTGTGAGTCCAAACCCTGCGGTGGTTCTGAGGCGTGGCTGTTTGGGAGACGCGGGAGTGTCTCTAGAATCTTGGGGCGGGCGTTTTGGGGTGAGCGCTGAGGTTAGAACCGGGCTGGGAGTGTTGTCGCTGGAGGACGATGACGAGTCCAGCCTTTGGGATTGGAAGCGTTTGTTGAGCTCGTCTGAATCTTCCAATTTGCTTTTGACGGCTTCTTTGCTGCCGCCGAGTGTGCGCTGCATGTCATCGTCGAATAGGGAGCTGCTGTCATCCGATGCGGTCAGATAAGCTTCGCTGGGAGGACGGCTGAACTCCAGAGAGGCAAACATTCCTCCACGCTCCTCCAAACACACTCCGTCGCCTTCGGAGGCTGCGCTGGACAGGACGGAGGACACGCCCCGAGACGTCAGGCCACAAAGGCCCTCGGAGAGGCCCTCGGAGAGGCCCTCAGAGAGGCCCTCAGAGGCACTGTCTTCATCCAGACACAGGACAGGGCCGGACTGTGGAGGACTGTGTGCATTGGCGTCTGGAGCAGAGGCGTCACCGTTCTTCTCTGTCAGACAAACACAAAAATATAAAATTTCAGTGAAGTTATTTGGTTCTCCTATAGCAGAGAAGTACGATGGTGATGTTTTTATCTCGACATGTTTCGACGGCATGATTGATCAGTCAGACAAGATGAACCTCCCTAAACTCTGACATCTTGGTCACACCAGATTTTTAGAGTAAACTTTTAACTTGTTTACATTTCCTGGCACAAAGTATAATTCTTTTGCCTTTTTTATATCAATATAAAACTGGGGTACCTAACTTTATTTGTTGTCAATAACACATGTTTGTCCCAGGAAGCCTAAAATGACCTAAATAACCATATCTGTACCTGCAGTGTCCCCCTCCTCCGCCTCCCCAGTGGAGCTCAGGGCCCTTTGTGCTGGGGCCAGACCGGTCAGGACCTGGGGACTTTTCCCTCGCACTTGGAAACATCCGAAGGTCAGGCTGCTCAGACGCTGTGCCTCCCCGGGTTTGGACTGGGACGCTGCACTCCTCCGCTCCAGCTCTAAAGAAACAATTTATGTATATTTTCATGTAGCAAAAACATGACAAACCAGTAAAACACCGGAGATGATCTCCATAGATCAGGGGTGGCCAACCAGTCACAGACTAAGAGCCAATTTCTTTACTGTGTTACAGCAAAGAGCCACATCATACAAATGTGCACTACATAAACATCACCCCAACCCTTACACACACACACACCTCTGCTCAGACAGATGTATTGTAAATGTCATGAAGATGATAATGACAGAAATTGACTCCTACAGCACTAAAGGGCTGGACTTGACTCTCCCCGGTTTGCAGGCAGTTCCACCGCTCGCTTCAGCCGCTCCCCGGTACCTTTTATTAATGGTTTGGCCCTGGTTCTAACCGGGCAAGTCGATACCAGAACAATCACACGTCAGCGAACATCAATTATGATTCCGAAATTAAGAAAGCAAGTTTCAAACCAGTATTCAGCAGAAACACAACTGTCTTTATGTTTGGTTATGTTTCTTTATGGTTGGCCACCCCTGCCATAGATCATCAACATGTATTCAATCTCAATGTGGATCTACAGCAGAATAAAAGTATATTTACATAGAGTTAGAACTGGTTAAATGTTTGCTGGCTGCATCCTTCAATCATTCAATCCAAAATGTGCCAAAATGCCTGTGTGAGGCAGCGGTTCAGAAACACAGCACAGGTGGTGGTGGAAATGGGGTCAGAGCAAAGGCTTCTCAATGTTAGCATGGATGTAAATAAGCATGTTATGAAAATATAACTTATGATGTCTTAAAGTGGTTCTCACCCCCGCTCCTCGGAGCTTACGTCACTCACATTTCCTGTTCAAATCTTCCTCTAAATGGGCGTGGCCTGGAGGACTAAAGGGGGCGTGAACGAGACTGGGCCGTTTACATTGCTCTGGGCGGGGGGTTGCTGACGTCAGGTCTTGCTTCAGACGTCAGGTCTTGCTTCAGACGTCAGGTCTTGCTTCAGACGTCAGGTCTTGCTTCAGACGTCAGGTCTTGCTTCAGACGTCAGGTCTTGCTTCAGACGTCAGGTCTTGCTTCAGACGTCAGGTCTTGCTTCAGACGTCAGGTCTTGCTTCAGACGTCAGGTCTTGCTGCAGACGTCAGGTCTTGCTTCAGACGTCAGGTCTTGCTGCAGACGTCAGGTCTTGCTGCAGACGTCAGGTCTTGCTGCAGACGTCAGGTCTTGCTTCAGACGTCAGGTCTTGCTTCAGACGTCAGGTCTTGCTCAAGACGTCAGGTCTTGCTTCAGACGTCAGGTCTTGCTTCAGACGTCAGGTCTTGCTTCAGACGTCAGGTCTTGCTTCAGACGTCAGGTCTTGCTTCAGACGTCAGGTCTTGCTTCAGACGTCAGGTCTTGCTTCAGACGTCAGGTCTTGCTTCAGACGTCAGGTCTTGCTTCAGACGTCAGGTCTTGCTTCAGACGTCAGGTCTTGCTTCAGACGTCAGGTCTTGCTTCAGACGTCAGGTCTTGCTTCAGACGTCAGGTCTTGCTTCAGACGTCAGGTCTTGCTTCAGACGTCAGGTCTTGCTGCAGACGTCAGGTCTTGCTTCACACGTCAGGTCTTGCTGCAGACGTCAGGTCTTGCTGCAGACGTCAGGTCTTGCTGCAGACGTCAGGTCTTGCTTCAGACGTCAGGTCTTGCTTCAGACGTCAGGTCTTGCTTCAGACGTCAGGTCTTGCTTCAGACGTCAGGTCTTGCTTCAGACGTCAGGTCTTGCTTCAGACGTCAGGTCTTGCTTCAGACGTCAGGTCTTGCTTCAGACGTCAGCTCTTGCTTCAGACGTCAGGTCTTGCTTCAGACGTCAGGTCCTGCTTCAGACGTCAGGTCCTGCTTCAGACGTCAGGTCTTGCTTCAGACGTCAGGTCTTGCTTCAGACGTCAGGTCTTGCTTCAGACGTCAGGTCTTGCTTCAGACGTCAGGTCTTGCTGCAGACGTCAGGTCTTGCTGCAGACGTCAGGTCTTGCTGCAGACGTCAGGTCTTGCTTCAGACGTCAGGTCTTGCTTCAGACGTCAGGTCTTGCTTCAGACGTCAGGTCTTGCTTCAGACGTCAGGTCTTGCTTCAGACGTCAGGTCTTGCTGCAGACGTCAGGTCTTGCGTCAGACGTCAGGTCTTGCTTCAGACGTCAGGTCTTGCTTCAGACGTCAGGTCTTGCTTCAGACGTCAGGTCTTGCTTCAGACGTCAGGTCTTGCTTCAGACGTCAGGTCTTGCTTCAGACGTCAGGTCTTGCTTCAGACGTCAGGTCTTGCTTCAGACGTCAGGTCTTGCTTCAGACGTCAGGTCTTGCTTCAGACGTCAGGTCTTGCTTCAGACGTCAGGTCTTGCTTCAGACGTCAGGTCTTGCTTCAGACGTCAGGTCTTGCTGCAGACGTCAGGTCTTGCTGCAGACGTCAAGTCTTGCTGCAGACGTCAGGTCTTGCTGCCGCGCCAGTGTTGGCGCCAGATTCAAAATTCAAATGTAGTAATACAGGTCGCCAGCAGATGGCGCCTCACAGACGGTTTTAGGCAGAAAGCTATTGGACACTCATTTAAATCGTTTATCAGCAAAAAAAATTTGAGGGCGAGTTGTCCTTTAAACACAGGAGATATGACTGAAATATTCATGAATTGAAAAGGATCAACAAAAACAATGTCTATTAAAGCTGGGGTATCTAACTTTTGTGTCAACAGAGAGAGATTTGTAAAAGTAAATGTTGTGAACAAATCAAACCACAATATGTTCTTCTGAAAACATTTCTTTTCCATACATGTAAGAAAGATCTCTGTGGGTCACTTTTTGATGGGCTGAGATACAGATACACTGTATCTGTATCTCAGTTTTGACTGCTCCCATTCACACCAAGTTCTGATAAAATGCCCCAAAGAGTTTTCCCCAAATAAATTGAGGAACACTTAGAAATGTATCAGGTTTTAGCATTTCAGGCTAATGTTAACCCTTTAAGCGCCAAAGTCGCAATATTGCGACAAGCAACATTGCTCACTTAAACAGGCTGTATGTAAAAATGTGGTGCAGAATCTTGTTAATACTTTTCACCAGGGGTTAGTGGACATGTGTGCCTGTAATATGAGCAACATTTGTGGGTGTGGTTATATTGAAAGTTTTTGAGTAAATTGAGTTCGTAAAACACCTGCGGCGCAGCAGCGCGGAGGCGAAGCAGCAGCGGTAGAGCTGAGAGGAGCGAGAGCAGAGCAGAGGGAAAGAGTGTTTTTTATTTACTCACGAGGTCTTCAGTACCAGAGAAGTACTTGGTCTGGTACTGGCTCACTCAGATTCAGAGGAGGAAGACACACAGGTGTCCAGTGAAGCAGACACGGACATTATTGGTGACGGGGAGACAGCGCTCCATAGTCCACAATCAGCCCATGTGCAGCGGCTGCATGTCCTCCGTGTGGCCGCGGTAGAAGCATTCTGTGAACGCCAAGCAGGGGCCGTGGTGGAGGGGACAGGGTGATCATAACACCGGGCATGTGGGAGAAAGTACCGGGGGTAGACATCCACGGGGAACACGGGAGACGCGGGAGAAGTCGCGGGAGAGCCGCGGGAAAAAAACACATCGCTTTTCGCGTTCACTGCCTTTACCAACAGCGATGATGAGGATGAAGGCAGTTCTTGAGAGAAAATAATTCACAAAAGTGGATCAGAAGTGTTGAAGAGCCTGTTGTATGTTGTTGAGACGGTCTGACAAGTTCTGAGCCCATTCATTTCATCTCTCTGTTTCTAAACGGTAAATCCTGGAGCCTCATTTCCACTGAGAAAAATAGTAAGCCTACTACTTCTCTGAAAGGGAAATATTGAAACCAATCTCAAGATTTCATGACTGTAAACTATAAAGAGTGCTGTCTTGATCACTGAAGGTCTTTGAAAATAATACAATTCCATATGGCTGCGAACCAGTGCTAAAACATTATCTATAATCTGGATCAGGGAATTTATTTCTATCCCAAATTCATTTCATACTAAAGATATTTCACATTGACTGTTTATAGTATTCCCTGATCTCAAATAACTCCCAAGCTACAGCTTTTTGAAGTCTTTATACAATAATTAACATTTTCCAAAATGGCCGCCACCTTGATGACGTCACAATATGCAAATTAGATGACGAATCAACTTCCATCCCAAAGTTTGGTTCAAACTGAAGATATTTCTAATTTACAGTATGCCTTTATCTCAAACCATTTTAAAGTTATAGCCTTTTGAAATCTTGAAATCAAAATTGTATATTTTCTTGAAAAAACTCTGGCGCCTAAAGGGTTAAAGACCAAATGCTAACAGTATGTTGCCATAGTAACTAATCATTTTTACTTTTTTTACCTGGTGGAAAATCAAGCAGAACCAGAACCAGTTCAGGACCAGCACAGCATAAGTTAAAACTGGTATTGTGCTGAGGGAGTGATGCCCCATGGTTCCTGGTTCCTTCCTATAGTTTTATCCTGGTCTGGGTCCGTTTTTTACTCACCCTCCACTTGTTTTTGTAGCTCCACGATCTGGGTCTCCTGCTCTTTGCTCATTTCTCTCAAAGCTGCATTTTCCACTTCAAACTACAGAAAAACATGACCTCAAAGTAATCCACACAGACGAGTGTCGGTCTGAGTGAGATAGACTGAAATACCTCGGACAGCTTGAGCATCACCCACTCTTTGATCTTGGCGGCTTTCTCCTCCACCGTCTTGGCGTCTTGTAGCCTGTTCTGTTTCTGTAAAGACAATAAACTGGTTTATTATTTTAATATTTTAGTTGCTAACAGGTGCCCAGCCTTCTACTATTGTGTAAGTCTGTCGTCATCTCCCAGAATTCCTTTGTGTATTCATTTACAAAAGAATCCATAGCAGTGGCGCAGCGGTTAGAGCTTGTGTCTCACAGCCAGAAGGTCCTGGGTTTGATTCCACTTCCAGGCCTTTCTGTGTGGAGTTTGCATGTTCTCCCAGTGTCTGCGTAGGTTTCCCCTCCCACTAAAAACATGTAATGAGTGAATGCGTGGATGGTGTTCTTGCTTCCTTCATCCCTGCGTCTGGAGTGAGTGGAAAAGTATCTGAATCCTGAACCTTGTAAAGCGCTTTGGGTCAGTAAAAATGCACTATATAGATAAAGATTACTTACATACTTTTTTGGAAAATGCTAATGAAGCATTCAGCCTTTTACTTTGGACTAGAGCAGAGAAAATGGTCCGGACCATGCTCCACCTCTGCTGCTGTGACCTGAATACTGCTGCATTTTATTATTAGTATTTATTTGCTTTGTTTTTATGGATGGAGGTTTTCTGCTGCTACTGGACACCTGAATGTCTCCCACAGGGATCATTAAAATATCTATCTATAAGATCCTAATGTTGGTCTCTGAACACATGTGACCTGCTCCTCCAGCTGCTGCTCCAGATGTGAGATGATGTCAGTCTTCTCCTGCAGCGAGGCCTGCAGACCCCGACACTGGTCAAACAGACGCACTTCACTGTCCGCGGCCTGGTCCTCTGGAGACCTCAGCTTCTCCTCCATCCACTGCAGCTGCATCACACACACGCACACACTGATGGAGACAGATGCACAGGCCTCGGGTGTTATGGGGCTTCATCTACAGTAGCCTAGCGTAGCATACCAAGGTCAAATGTCTTGTATTTAGTTCTGGGCGTTTTCACCGTTTGAACATTTGCAAGTGTTGGTTTCAGTTTGTTTTAGTCTAGTTTTCAGATGCCGACACTAATCATATGGGGGCCATTATTTGTAACCGTGGTTAGATTTTTTTTTTTAAAGATATATATCTACAACAAAACATTTCATAAAAATAACATTTACATAAATAACAATAAAAACAAAACAGATAATTAATGAAAAGAAGGTGAAAAGAAGGTAAAAGTGGTCAAAAGGTGCTTAGTCAGGACTCCAGAGTAAAACCCCAGGATAAGAAATTACAGCCTGTTCATTAAGGTGACTGCCGTGGGAACAAAACTGCTCTGATAATGTTTTGTACGGCATTTGTTGTGATGAGACATAACGTGTTTGTGTAAAATGTGTTGGTTATAGATTGTCTATTCAGCTATTATGGTCCCAGCATTTCTTCAATTGGGTTGGATTCGGCTGCGTATCTGGCAACCTGAGTCAGGGAGAGTGGGAAAAGACTACAGAATTTTGACCATGACTGCAGCACTACTTTTGGCCAGATTTTTACATATTGCTCCTTTAAAAGAGACATTTTCTTATTTCTTGTATTTAACAATAAACCATAGCCATTTTGAGAGTAGCAACGGTAAGAGACACAGCTCCGACAGCAGGAGACTGAACTGGGTGAATGTGTTACCTGCTGGTGAGAAACAAAGGCGCGCTTCTCTGCATCCATCACCTGAGCCTCCAGCTGCTGAATCTGAACACAATTAACACAATTAACACGTCCATGTAAGATTTGACTTACACAGCGTTGCGTTTCAGATTTAGCCGTCTGTGGTATTCTCATTCTCAACAACATTAAAAAATGACAACATAAAATTATTAATTATTTACACATATTAGAGAATCAAACAGTTTGAACAGAGAAAAGGCAATAATAACATTATATAACGCATAGGGAGAGGGATGAGCCATGTCCATAAATGTTAATAAATGTCCTTAAATGTCCTAAATGTTCCGGAACATCCTCTTAGACCAGGGGTCTCCAACCTTTTGTGCTCTGTGAGCTACTTTAATTAAAAAAATCAGGCGTGAGCTACTTAAGCTCGGAAATATTTATTTTTCCATTATGGTTTAGAGAAAATGCACAAAGTGAGAAACATGCGATATTATTATCAAAATAACAAAGAACACTTGATATTGCCACAATTAAAACAAAGTGTGTACATGTAAACTTCACTCTAACAAAAAGCTCAAGCTGAAACATACTCAGTGGGATGGCTGACACTGCATGGCCTCAACAAGACTGGAGTATTGTGGAGTATAGCTACTCAAATTCACCCTGATGGAATCGTTCAGGTGTTGATCAGTCAATCTCGTCCTGTACTTTGATTTGATTGCATTCATGTCCGAAAAAGCTGACTCGCAAAGATAAGTGGACCCAAACAGAGCAGACACTTTCAAAGCAACCTCATTAAGGTTCTTAAAGTCATTTGGATCCACAAGGCTCCAAAAATGTCCTGAACTCTGCTGAGACTTGAGCTGCACATTGTTTTGTAGGTTAATCACCTCCATTTCCATTTCTACAGGATCAATACCAAAAAGTACTGCCATCTGACCAGAAATGTCACTTATGTCCACATCCATGAAGGGGTTTGCCATAAATGTCACACAAGGCTGAAGTTTGTCAAAGTCAACAAATCTGTCAACAAACTCCTGTCCAAGTTTTGCCAAAAGCTCACAATATTTGTCCACATTCAAAGCACTGGCTGCCCCTGGATTATTTTCACACATGTTTGAGAGAGAAGAAAAGTGCTGTAACTTTTTGTTTTTCACCTGCTGGATGTACAACGAGAGCTTAGCGCTGAATGCTCTCACAGCACTGATCATGTCTGACACATGTTTATCTCTGCCTTGTAACTGTGTGTTCAGTTGGTTAATTTTATCTGTTACATCAGTCAGAAATGCAAGATCAAGAAGCCACTCCGTATTATTTAACAACGTAATATCTTCCCCCCTTGCCGCCACAAAAGTCTTGATTTCATCCAGCAAAGAAATAAAGCGTTGCAATTAGGGATGTAAAAAACTATGAATTTTCATGACCGACCACCGAGCCTCATTAACCGGTTGAAACCGGTTAACCGCGTAGTTTAAAATAGTCCACGTTCTTTGAAATAACAGCCATTTCGAGCCGCGTACTTCTCATAAGTGCAGCTCTGCGTTCTACTGGATCAGAGCCGAGACAGCGGCGCCCAAACCCGCAACAGCTCCGGCACCTTTGCGCACAGAGAACTGCTTTTTAATCTTCCCATTCTGCTGTGCTGCGGGTTAATACCAAAACTTTCTAGCAGCAAACGACGGCTCGTTCACATGGTCAGAGCAGCGAGTGACGCGTCTCACAGGTCTTCACAAAAGTTTAAATACAAGTGATGTGTGTGGAGCTGATCCCGAGGACCATAAACACAAACATGTTCCATGTGCTTTGACTGGAGCCGCGTATTTGCGCGAATCCTTTGGGCTCCGTGACACAGAGGAGCGCGACAGACCGGTATGTGTGTGTGTGTGTGTGTGTGTGTGTGTGTGTATGTGTGTGTGTGTGTATGTGTATGTATGTGTGTGTGTATGTATGTGTGTGTGTGTGTGTGTGTGTGTATGTGTGTGTGTGTGTATGTGTATGTATGTGTGTGTGTATGTATGTGTGTGTGTATGTGTGTGTGTGTGTATGTGTATGTGTGTGTGTGTGTATGTATATGTGTGTGTGTAAATGTAAGCTCCAATGTAGTTCTGACCCGCGCCAGTGCAACTTGGACGGTAACAGAGGGGAGAGATGATGCGTGTGGATGTTACGTATGGAGAGGGGGAAAGTGTGTGTGTGTATGTGTGTGTGTGCGCGCGTGCGTGTGTGTGTGTGTGTGTGTGCGCGCGTGTGTGCATATGTGGCTCGTGCGGCGTGAGAGTCGTCCCGGAGTTTATAATACATGGGCGCACACAGCTAGATACAGACCCGCTCGCCACATCGTGCAAATAGGGCTTAAAATAGCGTTATTAAGAGACCTCCCCTCTCCCCTTTTTCTCTTTTTTAACCGACAGCTTTGACCGGTTAACGCTGTGACGGTCAACCACCGGTTAACCGGTCGCCGATTTACATCCCTAGTTGCAATATCTTACCGCGACTTAACCACCTGATGTCCGTATGAAGGAGAAGATCCCCGTGATCCGCGGCGCATTCCTCCAGGAACAATTTGAAGCTCCGATGTTGCTTTGCCTTTGCTCGAATGGAGTTGATTATCTTGACAACAGGTCCCATAACATGGTCAAAATCCAGAACCTTTGCACATATGGCTTGTTGATGTATAATACAGTGGTAGTTCAAAAACTTGGGAAAGTCCGGGTCCGCTTTGCAATGCGCAATAAATCCGTTGTGGCGGCCAGTCATAGCAGGGGCTCCATCACTCGTTATGGACACCAGCTTTCTAATAGGGAACTTTTTATCCACCACATATCCTTTTACGACGTTGTAGATGTCTATTCCCCTGGTGGAGGTTTTTAGTGGAAGCAAGGTCAAAAACTCCTCTTGGGTGGAGAAGTCCTCAAACACCATACGCACGAAAAGAGCCAGCTGCGCGGTGTCACTCGCGTCCACCGACTCGTCACACTGAAGGGAAAACCATTGACTTCTCTCAATGTCCATATCCAGCTGTTTTGTGGCATCCTGTGACAGCGCAGTAACTCTCCGGGCCACTGTATTTGCCCCAAGTTGCACATCAGAAATAGCGGAAAGAATCTCTGTCTTACTTTTGTGATCATCAAATAAAGTTTCAGCCACCGCAGTCATAGCATCCTTCACAATGGCTCCATCCGTAAAGGGCTTTTTGTGTTTTGCTAGTAAGTGTGCCACTTTGAATGACGCCTCCGTGGCCGCACAACTCTTTTTTGTTGTCTTGGTGAATAAAGATTGCTGTCTCTGAAGCGCTGATTTGAGCTCCTTCACCTTTTCTTTTCGTAGGCTGCTCCCCGTGGGAAACTCGTGTGAAAAGTTACCGTGGACTGAGACGAAATGGCGCTGAACGTTGCATCGTTTACCAACAGCCACACTGAACCCACAGATCAGACAAACGCATTTATCGTTGACATTTGTGAATAAAAAGTCCGTTTCCCACTCCTCGTGAAAAGCGTACGTTTTCCTCCTCTTAGCAGAGCTCATGATGCCGCATCAACTCTGTCAAGGCCCGTGCACGAAACAAACGCTGGGTATCAGTTTGACTGAAACGCGCGATCCTTTGATTGACAGCTTACAGACAAATAATATGTTATTTATGTAAATGGGGCGGGACACACCAACGGATATGATAATATGATAGGACAAATCGACGAAAAATGCGAATGTTGTTTTTTTTTTTTCTCTCATGCTAAATTTAGGAAAATAATGGATAACCTTGCGCGAGCTACCCAAAATGGGGCCGCGAGCTACCGGTAGCTCGCGAGCTATAGGTTAGAGACCCCTGTCTTAGACCCTCCTGCATCGGCATCAGCAAAGAACGACTCAATAAAACCCAGTGTGGAAAAAGTGAGAAACCTTCCAGAGGCCCACACGGAGAGAGGGATCTGCTCTCACGGACGGACAGGCGTCAGGCTGTAGAACGAGGACCGAGGCCTTTTCCTCCTGCAGACCTGTGTTTTTTGACCATGTTGAACTGCAGAAAGTTTAACAACATAAAGCAATAATACAATTTTGGGTGTTCAAAATGCATTACAGATATAAAAAAGTTAGTTGGAGTACTTCAATCTATTTATCCCATGTCACATAAATGTAAGGCCTACCTCTATTTTGTATTTGTCTTCATTCTTAATACACACTTATTCTACATTTTTAACAAGCCCCAGTGCTCCTGCTCTTACAAATAAAACTCCTTCACTGTCGACTTCTCAGTTAGTAAAAGCTGCATAGTATCAACATCATTGAAGTGTGTCTGGCTTTTTTTTTCTCTTTACATTTAAAACTTTAAGCTAGATTTGTCTAAGTGTCTTTTATAGTTGCTTAATGACGTTGAGGCCTCGGAACGACAAAAAAGCAGTCAGTTCTTTGTTGAATTTTGCACTGTAAGTAAGTAAGTTAGTAAGTAAGTTTTTATTTATATACCGCCTTTTCACTGCAGATCTGAGTCTCAAAGCGGTTTACAATTGTTAATTTTTTGGGCATTTGTCTCTCACTCCACACAGAGATGGGAGGTGCCAGTACAGGAGGCGCATGCCAGAACTATTGGACATATTTTTAGTGGTAGGGGAAACCGGAGTACCCGGAGGAAACCTACGCAGACACGGGGAGAACATGCAAACTCCACTCAGAAAGGCCCTGGTCCGACCGGGATTCGAACCCAGGACCTTCTTGCTGAGAGGCGAGAGTGCTATCCACTCAGCCACCGTGCCGTGCCGTGCCGTGCCGATTATAACCAGTGCCGTGCACTGGTTATAATCTGCGCCTCAGGGTCACAGCCTTCACACTCACCGTCCTGAAAACACAGAGCCACATTCCTGCTGAATTTCTCAAAGCGGTGGAAGTGGCTCTGAAGCGTCAGCAGCTTTGAGTGTGAGGCATGTGGCAAAGTGGAGCCTTTCATGGAGACCACAGACCAGAGCTTAAACCGACACTAGAGACAAATGAAGCTGATCCGAGCCAGTGTTTATCAAACTGGAAGAGTGGAAGAAATAAGGACATCAGAACTAGTATCAAACCAGATGAGCATGTAGTTTGTGTGTTTTTTGGCGGTTTGTCAAATGAAGATGTAATTGTTCTAAATTCAGCCATCTACAGACTGAGACTCTACATGGAGAAACTAAGGGCAGCTACGGCTCCATCCAAACACCTGTGTCTCCCTGACACTCCACTGAAGGCCGCTGTTGGGCAGATCCACAGTGTTCTTGAAACTTATTACAGCAGAGCTGCTAAAAACAATGTGCAGGGGGAATGAGGACTGTCTGCGTTGCTTCATGGCGGACCCTGGATCCTATCGCCAGCTGCTTGGTTCCTCTGGTCCGCATTGACAGGGGACAGGCCAGTCGTTGCGTGCCGACACGCGTCCTCCGCAGAGAAGTGAATCTGTGCAACCTGCGGTCCCTCGCCCGGGCTTCTGTGCGAGCAAACGCTCCTGCGAGCACAACGTCATCCGTGGATGTCCGCATAGCGACTGTGAACGCTCGTTCGCTGGGAAATAAGACGTTTATACTCAGAGACTTCTTCGCGTCGCGGGGACTGGATTTTATGTGCGTAACGGAGACCTGGATCAATGCTGGTGAGTCTAGCGCTCTGATTGAACTTTTTCCTGCTTGTTGCTCCTATTTCAACGTCCCGAGATTGACTGGTCGTGGAGGGGGGATTGTGGTTGTTTATAAAGACACTTTCAAGTGTAAGCAGCTAAATCTGCAAGCCACCTGATCTAGTTTTGAGCTTTGCACTTTTGAGATGTGTTGCTCCAACTCCAGCTCTCTCCTGTGCGCGGTCGTTTACAGACCCCCTAAATACAACAAGGATTTTATAAGTGACTTTTCTTATTTTTTGGCAGATGTAACAATGAAGTATGATAAGATTCTAATTGTTGGCGATTTTAATATCCACGTATGTTGCTCCGATAAGCCGTTGGCTAAAGACTTTATGAATCTCGTTGACTCTTAGTTTTGTGCAGTGTGTGTCTGGCCCCACACAGGAGCGTGGCCACACACTTGATCTTGTTTTAGCCCATGGTGTGTTTGTGGAGAACATTGAGATTTGTGATGCTGTCTTCTCTGATCACATGCCTGTAATATTCAATGTAAAACTCTTGTGCGTAATGGCCAAGCCGTGCGCTCCTGTGCGTCGCTGTCGGGTGCTTAACTCTTCAACTGCTGCTAATTTTGCTCCTGCTTTTCCTGTTTATTTTGACTCGTCTGTGAGAACTGATACTGAGTCACTATCAAATAACTTTTATTCATCTTGTAACATGGCCATTGAGTCTGTAGCTCCACTTAAAATCAGGTCATCCAAATCAAAGTTTGAGCCTTGGTTGAATGACTGTAATCGCTAGAGGTGTCCTTTCAAATTCTAAAAGAGAGCTGGCGTCGTCATCAACAGACTGTAAAAACAGCAAAAACAGCTAATTTTTCTGATATCATTGTAAACAACTGTACAAAATCCCTGTGTGCTTTTTAAAACGATTGATTCTGCCTTAAATGTGCAGCAGTCACTGTGCCTTGAGCCATCACCTCAATTGTGTGAAGAGTATCTGTCCTTTTTTATAAATAAGGTAGAATCCTCAAGGGCCCTTATAACAGCCCCATCTTATGACCCTTCGGTGCATGTTTCTTGCTCTGCTGTTTTCGAGCAGTTTGAGCCTGTGACGTTGTCACAACTAACTGACATTATTAAACATATGAAGGCTGCTGGATCCCCAGATGATCCTCTACCTCCACGTTTTTTTAAAGAGGTTTTTGAGACCATTGCACCTGCAGTTTTAACGTTGCTAAATAACAGTCTCACCACCAGTGCTGTTCCTCTCAATTTCAAGCAGGCAGTTGTGCAGCCCCTGCTTAAAAAGCCAGGCCTTGACACTTCTATACTGTCTAACTTCAGGCCTATCTCAAAGCTTCCCTTCCTTTCAAAAGTTTTAGATAAAATTGTTTCTATCCAACTGAGGTCTTTTCTAGATGAGCACAACATCTTAGAAACCTTCCAGTCTGGTTTTAAAGGGGTCACAGCACTGAATCAACTCTCCTGCGTGTTTTTAACGACATTCTAATTTCTACTGACGCTGGTCACTCCGTTGTTCTGGTGCTGCTGGATTTGAAGGCCGCTTTCGACACTGTGGACCATGAGATCCTCCTCTCGCGGCTGGAACACTGTGTAGGTATCCATGGTTCTGCCCTGCAGTGGTTTCGGTCATATCTGACAGAGACATTTTTGTGTTCCTCAAGGGTCAATCCTGGGTCCATTATTGTTTTCATTATATATGCTCCCACTTGGACCCATCCTGAGAAAGCATGATGTTGGCTTCCATTTTTACACAGATGATTGTCAAATTTATTTACCACTGAAAAACAGTGATGGACATGATTCTCTCTTGGACTGTTTGAAGGATCTACAATCATGGATGTCTTTAAACTTTCTCAACCTCAACCAGGAGAAAACTGAGGTAATTGTTTTTAGCCCGAGTAGCGGCCTCACTCTCTCTGCTGACCTCACTCCCTCTGCTGACCTCACTCTCTCTGCTGACCTCACTCCCTCTGCTGACCTCACTCCCTCTGCTGACCTCACTCCCTCTGCTGACCTCACTCCCTCTGCTGACCTCACTCTCTCTGCTGACCTCACTCCCTCTGCTGACCTCACTCCCTCTGCTGACCTCACTCCCTCTGCTGACCTCACTCCCTCTGCTGACCTCACTCCCTCTGCTGACCTCACTCCTCTGCGACTCTCTGACCTGACCTCACTCCCTCTGCTGACCTCACTCCCTCTGCTGACCTCACTCCCTCTGCTGACCTCACTCCCTCTGCTGACCTCACTCCCTCTGCTGACCTCACTCCCTCTGCTGACCTCACTCCCTCTGCTGACCTCACTCCCTCTGCTGACCTCACTCCCTCTGCTGACCTCACTCCCTCTGCTGACCTCACTCCCTCTGCTGACCTCACTCCCTCTGCTGACCTCACTCCCTCTGCTGACCTCACTCCCTCTGCTGACCTCACTCCCTCTGCTGACCTCACTCCCTCTGCTGACCTCACTCTCTCTGCTGACCTCACTCCCTGACCTCACTTTCTCTGCTGACCTCACTCTCTCTGCTGACCTCACTCTCTCTGCTGACCTCACTCTCTCTGCTGACCTCACTCTCTCTGCTGACCTCACTCTCTCTGCTGACCTGGGGTTGTTTAACAGACTCCATGAAGCCAGCAGTGACTAATCTGGGTGTTAGGATGAGGCTAACCTGAAACTGGACCAGCAGGTTTCAAAAGTCCTCAAAGCAAGCTTTTTTCAGCTAAGGCAACTTGCAAAAATCAAGCCTTTTTTAACAAAGCAGCACTTTGAGACTGTTGTGCTTTTGTGACAACCCGTTTGGATTATTGCAATGCACTCTACTGTGGGCGGAGCCAACAGGCACTTTCTCTGCTGCAGCTCGTCCAGAATTCTGCAGCTCGACTTTTAACTGGAACTTGTAGATGGGAGCATGTGACGGCGGCTTTAAAATCTCTGCACTGGCTTCCAGTTGGTTTTAGAATTGATTTTAAAATTATTTTATTTACTTTTAAAAGTTTATATGGCCTGGCCCCTCCTACCTCTGTGATCTTGTTCTGCCCTATGTTCCCTCTGGCGCCCTGAGATCAGCTGATGCTGGTGGTCCCTAAGACACAGTTCGTGGTGACCGAGCCTTTTCTGTCACAGGTCCATGTCTTTGGGATCAGTCCCATTGAGACCAGACAGGCTCAGTCTCTGCCTGTTTTTAAATCACTTCTTAAAACTCATATTTTTTCATGTGCTTTTGATAATGTTTGATTTTAGGTAATATTTTATATATGTATTTTTCAGTCATTGTGTTTGTTTTTGTGTTCTGGGTGTCAGAGTCATTTTAATGGTGCATCAAATCCTACAATAATGATATATGGCTCTAAAACAAATGCAAATCAATAATAAAGTAGAATTGTGCGTTTCCTGGAACTCTCGCCGTCCGCAGACTATATATAGCCTCTGAGTTCACCACGAGCGACAGAGAAACTGTGGTTTTTAGGACGTATATAGATGTGGCATTATAATGACAGGCCACAGACAGTTCAGGAGACGACAGCGGGATGGACCAGAGCTAAACACGTTTGGGAGAAAGGGTAAATAAGAACAGATGGTGTGTGTTACTTCCTGAACAAGTCGAGGGAGAAACAGCAATGACAGGTTTTACCATGGTGTGGTCTGAAAGTAGTTTAACGTTTTGGGACTTTTGGAAACCAGCCTCTAATCAAAGTTCAAGATAATTTAATGCAAAACAAACAAATTAAGGCTTAATTTGAGATTATATTTTGTCAGAATGTCAGGAATTTTCTTGGAATTTGATCTCAGCCACAGAAGAATGCTCTGGTTTCCTCGTCTGGCTCCAGAACACACATTTCTTAAATATACTAAATAGTTATAGTCTCGACACGCTTCTTATCTCCTTAAGTTCAGACCAGAACACATGAGGAAAATCTAAAAGGCAAGACTCAAAGAGTGAAGCACAGAATTTAAATCAGCGATGAGCAAAGTTTGATTTTGTTAAGTCTCCGAGATGATGCCGTTGTGATTTAGAGCTATAATATAATCAAATATAATGATGTGGTCAGAGACTGACCGTATTGACCCCTTGCATGTGACGTCCCGGCCACGCCCACTCTCCATGACAGACGCAGAAGTCTAACTGGAGCCTACGGACACCTGACCAAAACAACCTGTTTCAGCGCATTACAGCCAAAACTGTGACATTTTGCAGTGCGGTTGATTATACTAACAGGCAAGGACATAAGCTTTTTTATCTGATACCTGCTCGTCATGACGACAGAAGACGACGATGGCGGCGATCAACCAAAAGGACTGGGACCCAAGTACTCCCTAATATGCAGGGAACACTTTTTACAAGATAAAGCAATCACAAGTTTGTATTTATTTTATTTCTATTAATGTGGAGGACAATGACACACGTCAAACGTGTCTCTTACTACTGTCCTGTCTGTGCGCTGCAACATTGACATTTTTATCTTTTAAGTCAATTGCGTGTTTCACTATTTTCCTCTCCGTCATATGTACATTTTGCTACCAGCAACATGTACATATAAATCTGCTCCAGTGTGAGGGGATGCATTGTTAACGATAATGATAAAGATCATGTAGGGTGAATTTGGGCAAAAACAGACATTTTATTTAATCGATAAAATGGACTGTGGGGAGAAGGTACGGGTCAACATCCAGTTTGGCAATCCTTAACTTCTCCAAATACACTCTTTGTGAGCCCTGACCTGACGTCCTACTTCCACCTATAACGTAATCCAACATGTGCTTGAAGCAGCCACTTCTCGATTTAGGAGGAAGCTCCGTTTTTAAGAGTTGTGTCCGTTTTGCTCTCGCAGCAATGCTAATGCTAATGCTAATGCTAGTTTCCAATACTTTTGCCGTAAGCTCATTCACAATCACGTGACTGGATGACGTTGATGCATCTGGTCAATAGACAGTATATTAAACTCTTCAAAAGGACATTGGACAAACACTAAGTGAAATACAAAAAACTATTTGTGTGTATCAGAAAGGGTGTATAAAAATAACATGTGAACTGATACGACCACAACAAACTGTCTCTCTCTCATTAGAAAGTATTTGATATTTTGTAAACTTGACAAAGTCAATATCTGACACTTTGGTCTGAGAGCTTGTTGTTTGAGTGAAACACTCTCTTTTTCACTTCTATCTGAAAAAGCTGCTCTTAAGTTGTGACCAAAACATACATGTACGTGTGAAAACTGGTTTGAGAGTTACAGCATTGCAGCTTTGTCCAATCTGTTCCATCCATCAGCTCGAGTGTGGGCAGTTCAAAGGTCACAGTCACACAGCCCTAGAGCAGTGCGTCAGCCCCAAGCCTCACATACTCCCATGGCTCTTATGCTATAGCCCACGTTTGGATCTTATTTAAGGGTTAGGGTTCCATCACCTGTCTGTAGCCCAGCTGTGACTACTGTATGGAATAGAGAAATACAGATAAATAGATAGATTTGCCGCCCCCCTCCTGGCAAAGTTCAGGTGCCCTGTAGCAGAATCACATCCATCCAAATATCACTAAATGTATAATTCTAAAAGTTAACAATAGTAATAAAGTGCACATGTTTAAGTCAGACAGATCCTTTGGCTGAAGGAATGTCCAGAAGTTCATGCTCATGGTGTGAAACGAATAATGTCTGACAAAAATGTTTTCATTTACATTTCTGACCTAAAAGTTCAGGGCCCATTCCTGGGATTCCTGGAGCAGCGTCTGCATCCGTCCTCCCCCTGACCTCCAGAGCGGCGCCTCCCTTCAGCACAAAGATCCTCTGTGAGACGACTCCGGCTCAGGTGAAGCAGACATAGTAACGGACTGAAGCCTAACCCTGACCCGCAGAGGCCCTGAAAGCACGTGTGCCGGCTTACATTTATCAAAGTGATGGCTTTTCCTGGTGCAAGAACCCCTCGTACATATTTCTATAGTTTTACATCAGTGATAGTGACTGTCAGTGATACATGGCTGAGGAAAAGGCACGAGGAAAAGGAAAGAAGCCTGAAGTATGGGTCATAATCAATAACATTAATCATTAAACTGATTACAGTGGATTGCAAAAGAACAATTTTGTCATTTTTACAACCACAAACTCTGGTCTGGACCAGTGTAAAACCATGAATCCTTTCTGCTCTGGTCTGGACCAGTGTAAAACCATGAATCCTCTCTGCTCTGGTCTGGACCAGTGTAAAACCATGAATCCTCTCTGCTCTGGTCTGGACCAGTGTAAAACCATGAATCCTTTCTGCTCTGGTCTGGACCAGTGTAAAACCATGAATCCTCTCTGCTCTGGTCTGGACCAGTGTAAAACCATGAATCCTCTCTGCTCTGGTCTGGACCAGTGTAAAACCATGAATCCTCTCTGCTCTGGTCTGGACCAGTGTAAAACCATGAATCCTCTCTGCTCTGGTCTGGACCAGTGTAAAACCATGAATCCTCTCTGCTCTGGTCTGGACCAGTGTAAAACCATGAACACTGAACTGCAGCAACATCTCAGGTAGAAAACCAATAAAAACTAAAATTCTAAAGCACATAACTGTTTCAGAGACACTCAGGACTCGCAGTCGTTTCCAGAACATTCAAAAGTAAACCAACTTGTTTGTAGTAAAACGCATTTTTATGAACTTATCAGAAAATAAATCGGGTAAAGCTCCTTTATGAACTCAAATATGCATGAATCGCAACTAGAGAAAACAGCTGCAGATATCGTCAAAAGCTAAAGTTAAATTTAGCATAAAACCAGATGTTAATGTCATCGTAGGGAGTTCAGTCATGAGCTTTTTAAAAATATCCTTTTTCAGTCCAATGTCAGGATCGTGTCTGCATTCCTGAGTCACCCCTTTATTGTTAGTCTCAAACAGTAAATGTAATGCTCATGGGTTTGTTTCAGTTGAGCAGCAAAACAAACATCAGTGCATGCAATAAAACTATAATCTTTCATAATAAGTGGACCATAGAAAATGTGTTTAGCCTTTTGCCTCTGTTTCCCGTGAAACACACTCAGCGCTGTTGAAAACACCATTTCCTCCCAAGAGAACAGAGTCACATTTTTATTTGTTTGTACTTTATTCAGCTTCAATTTGGGAGATTCCTGCTGCAATGGAAAGGCAATCCTTCCTCCTTTTAATTATGATTTCCAGCTTTTTGATAACTGCTTGTATATGGTCGCATGTACTAACTGACCAATGTTCTGTAATGTTTTTTGGCTTCGAATTAGAACTAAAAAATAAGTTGTCCTGTACAAAACAGAGAAGTTTCAAAGGTTTTCAAAAATGTATTCATGTGTCCGATGGATGATATATAACTCACAATTACACATTTGGATGGATGGAATACGCTTTAGAATAACATTGACATAATCTTTAAATAATACTACGTTTATGCTCCTCAACCATTTACAACATAATCCCAGTAAAGTAGTTCTTCTGATTTCATTAAAATAACTGTCTGAGAAATCAACTCATAAGGAGAATGAAAGAACTAGCCATAGAAAGGATTTGTTAAACCCTCTACAGCTAAAACATGATTGTTCTCAGTCTGTATATTAGGAGACAGGCTGACGTCACTAGCCTTAAAGAAGCTGTACCCCATTTGTTTCCTAATGAGTTCATTCAAATGTGTATTACTACATACAAGTTGTATTTTAATGTAAAACTTGAGTTCATTGATTCAGCTGTGTATGAATTCAGGCCGTAAAAAGTGCTGAGTAGAGACTTAGCGTGACGCCCGCTCTCCTCCAATCACAGAACGACTGCCTACGCTCGGACTGCCTACGCTCGGACTATCTACGCTCGGACTATCTACGCTCGGACTGCCTACGTGTAGATAGTCCGAGCGTAGACTGCCTACGCGCCTCCCTGGGGAGGTGTTCCGGGCACGTCCCACCGGGAGGAGGCCCCGCGGAAGACCTAGGACACGCTGGAGGGACTATGTCTCTCAGCTGGCCTGGGAACGCCTTGGGGTTGGACGAGCTGGAGGAAGTGTGTGTGGATAGGGAAGTCTGGGCGTCTCTGCTTAGACTGCTGCCCCCGCGACCCGGCAACGGATAAAGCGGAAGAAAATGGATGGATGGATGGATGGACTGCCTACGCTCGGACTATCTACGCTCGGACTGCCTACGCTCGGACTGCCTACGCTCGGACTGCCTACGCTCGGACTGCCTACGCTCGGACTGCCTACGCTCGGACTGCCTACGCTCGGACTGCCTACGCTCGGACTGCCTACGCTCTGACTACCTACGCTCGGACTATCTACGCTCGGACTGCCTACGCTCGGACTATCTACGCTCGGACTGCCTACGCTCGGACTGCCTACGCTCGGACTGCCTACGCTCTGACTACCTACGCTCGGACTATCTACGCTCGGACTGTCTACGCTCGGACTATCTACGCTCGGACTATCTACGCTCTGACTACCTACGCTCGGACTATCTACGCTCGGACTGCCTACGATCGGACTGCCTACGCTCGGACTGCCTACGCTCGGACTGCCTACGCTCTGACTGCCTACGCTCGGACTACCTACGCTCGGACTACCTACGCTCGGACTGCCTACGCTCGGACTGCCTACGCTCGGACTGCCTACGCTCGGACTGCCTACGCTCTGACTGCCTACGCTCGGACTACCTACGCTCGGACTACCTACGCTCAGACTACCTACGCTCGGACTACCTACGCTCAGACTACCTACGCTCAGACTAAATTTGGATGTGAAACTAGCGGTTAGGGGTGGGCGATATGGCCTAAAATTCATATTGCGGTATAATTTGGGACACAGACGGTAGACGGTATATATTGCGGTATAATTTGTTGTGTGAATTTCAATATAGGTTTAGCAGGTTCTTGCATAAAATAGTCAAGATTGTTAATTATTTATATATTAGAATCTAATATATATATTTTTTGAGTTAGAAAATCAGTTGTGAGATGAATAAAGAGACAAATAACATACATTATTTATGTATGTTACAGTAAATACCATTCACTGTAAAAGCAATTTTTAAAAAGAAAAACATATGCATTCATTTAAATATAAAAAACTCACAAATGTTGAAATCAAAGTCTGTAGGAGTTAGACATGGTCATTATTTATAGTGTCTGAGAGTTTTGTGCAGGTTCATGACTTCAGTAAAAGCTATTTTACAAAGCTGGTCTTGCCATTTGTTGACGCTCCCTAAGCGCTTTTCTCTGCGCTGGATGATTCAATGGATTTATGTTCATTAAAACAGCGCATTGGATTTGAACAATTGATGTAAATGATCATTTTGGCACAAATAATTTTGTTTAACAAAGTAGCTTTCGTGAGATATTGACCGCGGAGGTCCGAATCTGACGCTAACTTTCCCAAACTTCTGCTGTGATGCTGCGGACACGGCACACGCATGGATCTATTTTGGCTCACGCTGGCGCTTCGAGCCTACGCCCCTTTGACACTGATTGGCCAAAAGGTAGACTCTTAAACTGTGATTACTGTGTGTATTTACCTCTGCTGGGGCCGCTGTGACAACAATACAGAGACAGAAACACGGTGTGAATGCCGTGCTGTTGTTTGTTGTTTCCAGTGGTGTCTGCTAGGCTAATAGTGCTAGGCTAATAGTGCTAGGCTAATAGTGCTAGGCTAATAGTGCTAGGCTAATGCTGCTGAATGCCGGTTTGTTTTGGTCCTTTCTGCTGGCGTCAGAGCCTGCGAAATTTGATGACATAATGACCTATTGCAATATGCCGGTATAACAAAAATCTCTACCGTGGGCCAAATTTATACCGCATACCGCTTATACCGTTTATATCGCCCAGCCCTACTAGCGGTAATCTTTCAGTTATATATGTTGTTAGCAGTGCGGTGCTTTTGTACCACTTAATCAGTGATTGTTGTACAGCTTAAAGCTGCACTAACTGACTTTGGGATTTTGAAGCCGCGGACTCGCTGGCCTCGCTCTTTCTGCTCCCCTCCCTCACCCACGAAGCTATCGCCCCCACACACACCCAATGTTGTTGACGGAGCTAGCATCTCCCAATATGGATAATACATGGATATGGATTTGCACGTGGATGGCGTGACCATATGTGGCAAGCTGGACTTGGCCACCATATTTGTGTCCACCAGATGGCGCCCACGGGCAGTATAAATAGCCTAGATTTACGTCTATTGTTTACCTCTGCACTTCCGTCTCCTGTGTGTGGGTCGTCGCGCCAGCCCTCCTCCTGCTCCAGGTAGTAGTTTTAGTGTCAATTCTAATAATTGTAAGATTCAGCCACTAATGTTGAATTGTTGTTGTAGTGCCGCGGTGTGGCATTGTGCCCCGCGAGTCCTCTTTGTGCATGGCCACGCTGTCCAGTCGCTTTGGTGTCTGGCCGCCCTCATTGCTGGGGTCCGAGTGCGTCGTAGCCGGCTGTTGGTCTGGGCCTGTAAACCGCTACTCGTCAAGAGTGCGCGCTCAGTGCTGGCTGTGGAAATGTAGGTCTTAGCTGCACACACTGACAGAATTGTGGTTATGATAATTTAACTCTACTTTAATTCGTAGGCTGAGGACTGGCCACACCACGGCCCACCGCTGTTTCTCCCGCTGTCTCTCGTTTCTCACCATGTTGTATGTTTCTGTTGGGTGTTGTTCACCTGTACCCCTGAGTCCTTTGCAACAGGAAATGTGACAATGTGTGAAACCTAAAGATAAAACTATCACAACTTAAGAAATCCAAGTAAACTTAATGTCTGTTTGCCTCTTATGATTACGAACCTGTGCGCCTTAAAGCGCTTTTTATTTTATTTTGGGCACTCTGCCCTGGCGTTGCTGGGTTTTCTTTCTCTTATTTATATTGTCATATTATTTAAGGAGCGCGTAGCAGCCTCCACTTTGCCACACATAGAACAATTGAACCGGGAAGCGCGGAGGAACGAGACTTTCTTTTGGATGGCTGTCTCGCTGTGTAAGCAGTAACCGGTGACAAAGACGAGGAAGCTTCAGGTTAGCTCCGCCACTTGTTGTGCTAACTCAGCTGTCTATGCTAACGGACCTGTAGATTTCTCACAAAAGAGGGGGCCAGTGGTTCGCTGTGATTGGTCACAATCAGAGACTCGAAACATATTCTCTTCTTTGTTTCATCAAAACTCGATCTAAAATATAATGTCACACCAGCACAAACCTGTGCTACTTTTTCTTCAAAAGGACGTATATCCCAAAGCACTGCATGGACATGGATAGCATTTTTGTAATGAATACAAAAATAAAGTCAGTTAGTGCAGCTTTAAGTTGTGCTAATGCTAATGTTAGCATATAAATCACAAATAAAACTAGATGGCTCCGTAGGAGGAGAGCGCAGGGGAAATGAGAAGCCTGTGAGCGAGTTGGGGGCGGGGCAAAACATTCAAACTGAAATATCCTGCAGAAACAGGAATAGCTCCTTTAATGTGGGAGAAGCCAATCTGAGCTTATTTCCTTATATGGGCATTTGTTCTGATAGGGTGAGCTTTGCGTTGTAACAGGGGCATGTTACTAACACGGTTGCTAAGGCAAGCTGGAGTATCTCCTGTGAATGAAGACATCTGATTGGTCAATCCTTTTGGCTCAAATCTGGATTAACTCACAATACCAACATAAAAATACCGAATCACAGAGAGCGCTAAACCACAAATGCTCCGTGTGCCTGAGGAGTTTACTTCTCATTGTAAGTCAAAAGGAGAAAAAGTGAGTTGGAACAAAAGCACTTCCTCATTGCTTTCCCTCGTAAGTCTATTTGCAGGCTATAGTTTGTTAATGCAATGTTAACAACGAAAATGCTTGTTTTTGTCTAGTTACTGTATATATTTGTTGTTTTGTTGTAGTCTGTAAGTTGACTGGAGCTGGGTCAGTCCCAGATGCTTTGCGTGTGGAGCCCTGTGGTCAGACTGTTTACATTCGGCTGTAATCAGGATCCCTGGAGAAAAGCTCAGATCTGGGTCAGTTTTGGACCAGAGCTCTGGGGAAAGCACTACTACATATGTGGGGCCAGGGCTAGGGTTAGGGTTAGGGTTAGGACCCACTAGGTTAGGGCCCCCACTGGCTCCGGGGTTAGGGTTAGGGCCCCCACTGGCTCCAGGGTTATGGTTAGGGCCCCCACTGGCTCCAGGGTTATGGTTAGGGCCCCCACTGGCTCCGGGGTTATGGTTAGGGCCCCCACTGGCACCAGGGTTAAGGCCCCCACTGGCACCGGGGTTAGGGCCCCCACTGGCTCCAGGGTTATGGTTAGGGCCCCCACTGGCTCCGGGGTTAGGGTCAGGGCCCCCACTGGCTCCAGGGTTATGGTTAGGGCCCACACTGGCCCCAGGGCTAGGGTTGACCTTCAAGTCCTTCATGCTGCAGACCTCTTTGTTATTTTTATAGATACAAGCTCTATATTTGCTTTTTAACTTTTAGAATGGTCAACAACAGTTATTATTCTTTTACAAATTGCAGCAGAGGTTAACGATCATTTTAAATTTTATAATACAAGCTCTTTTCAGAACCTTTTTTCAGAACCCAGGGCTGCGTTTGCCACCAGTGTAAACTAAGAACAGCCACTTGGAATTATTCTGGCAATAAAATTATCTGTATGAACCTTCTTCTATGGATGTGATGTTTTTTCTTGTACCGAGACACATTTCTCCATCTAATTTCTGTGACAATGGGAATTTCATGTTTTTTTGCCAAAAGGGGGTGAACAATCGTCCACATAAACACAAAAGTGATCATAATGAATACCACACATTCATTGTTTGCACCTTTGCAGTTGGACAATGTAAATGAAAGTCACACCATAAACCATAGACCCAGAACCCTTTACCCGTTTACCAACATGTCTGACTCTTGTTCTTCCATCCATGTCTGTATTGAGAAGTCTTCACTTAGAGCACGTTCACACTTGAGCCGGATCAGTTCTGGTCCCTGCTTTATTAGTGGATGTAAAACCAAACTGAGAGTCACATCTTTTCAATGCTTTTCTCCCCAAGTGAACCAGAGATGGTCCGGTTCATATGGATCAGAGCAACACATCAAATATGATGAGACTTGTGAAAAAGATAAAGCAGATAGAACATTGACCTTGTCTGCAGTGAGCTCTCGGATCTTGATGATCTGGACTCTGAACTTCATGAGCAGCGCCTCCAGAACCTCACACTTCTCCTTCCAGTCGTCTGGACTCATGGCCTCCTCTCCCTCCGCCATCTCTGCCTGAAACAGACACAGTCCACCAAGGGTCAAAGATAAGCATTATAAAAACAGTTTTCATAGTGTAGTCAGGCGTTCAGACTTCTTTGTACCTACAGGATTCAAATTATGTATCACAACATAATTGTGATACATCTTAGAAAATCCAAAAAAGGAAAAAAATAACATTGCTTTCTTCTAGACGTGAATATTGAAGAGATAAATCTTGATTTAATGTATTTTCCAGAATTCTGAAACTTCTAGAATTCCCAGAGACATCATTCTGACTGGTCCTCTTCAAAACAATCACCTCACACACTTTATCTTTTTATTTTGCTGTGAATTTTTTCCTCAAATATAAATTCTCATGTGAACTTTAGGGAAAGGGAAGTTATATATAAAAAGGTAAAATAATTTGATTTAAAAAAAAAAAATCTACAAGCAATCTGGATTTAAATTTGGTACAAAGCAACATTTTACAGAGCTGTCTTTCAGATGGAACTACAAAACCTGGTGAAATATTGTTATGTAACTAAAATGCTGAATAATCAATCACAAATTCAATGTCCCGCCAGAAGCACACACTGTCAATAGAGCTGATGACTATTGGGGACATTTAGTTTACAAACCAGGGAAATACATGTGAATGGGAAAGTTGAATGTTAGCCAGGTTACAAGAATGGAGAGTAGAGTTTGCATGTTCTCTCTGTGTAAACCATGTACAGTGAAGAAAAACATACATACAAACAATGCTAGAGATACATGACAGATGTGAGAAGTCCTTGGAACAGCAGCCGTGCCCCATTTGTACACAAAAGGACGTAAAATTGTCCAAAAAGACGATTTTGCATGACATGTTTTATAAAGCTGCATAAACTGGCACATGTGTGAATTACACTATGACCAAAAGCATCAAAAAGCATCAACTCTGCATCTTCAACAATCATTTAAGGATAAGATTCTTTATTCATACCGCACTGGGGAAATGTCAGTGTTGCATCACCGGTTACAGAACAGTAGGAATGAGGAGCACACAGATCAAGATATCCATCCATCCATCTTCTACCCTTTAATACATTTCTGGGTCAGGGGGGTGGCAGTCAGAGAGACCACCCAAGTCTCATAGCACCAGCCCCTCACTGACCCTCTGCAGGTGGTGAGTCCACAGGAGGACGGCTGCTCTCTGACTGTGAGCATAGCCTTGATCTTTCAGTGGGGGCTTTGGGCAAAGTGGGGTTAAGTGTCTTGCCCAAGGACACAACGACAGCAGACATCAGTGGGAGTCGGTGGAGAAGGTGTAGAGGTGGGAATTACCCACGACCTTCAGGCCTAGAGGCCAATGCTCTACCAACTGAGCCACTGTCGCCCCTAAGATCAAGATAAATGGACAATAATGCTATACTAAAAAAAAAAAAACAATCTAACTTTAGCACGAAAAATAAGCAAATGTATAAAATCTACAACTTTAGCATAATGAAGTAGTATGTATAAAACCTCAAGCATACCCTTGTTCATTGAACAAACAAGCTCAATGCATGAACAGTGACAGACCAGGGCAGATGTGGCTTCACCTTCACAGCAAAGTCTGTTCCTTTTCTTTGTCTTTATGTCTAACATCCGCCAAAAGGATAACAAATGGTATTAAAAATAACTGGAGATATGAAGCCCCGTAGCTCTGAGGCTGAGACCGTTCCAAGTGCACTGAGCCAATGAACCGCTTCGACACACCGACACAGTTGATACAAAGCAAAGCAGTGATGCAGAGACACTGACACGTTTGTTTGTATAACATGTTCTGTTAAAAGCTGACAGAAACATCTGCTCTCATGGGCGGAGGCTCAGGTCTTTTGGAGTGCAGGGGCCACTCCTGAAGACCTTCTATGACTCTGTGGTGGCATCAGCCTCTTGTACGGTGTGGTCTGCTGGAACAGCAGCATCACAGAGAGGGACAGGAAGAAGCTGGAACATCAGGAAGTCCAGCTCAGTCCTGGGCTGTTCCCTGGACACAGTGTTGCCTGGCCTGCCAGACACTCCTCCTTTCTGTTCAAAAGAAGAACCGTCTGGACACCTCTTCCTAGCCTATCATTTCACGATTTTACCCACATCGGTCCAATCACGCACCGAGAGGCGGGACTTCCTTTCACCTTTGAGTTGCTAATAACTCCTCGTATCTTTAAGTTTTTGTTACAAAATCGACAGCAGTCGTTTACATTTGCACTAGCTGACATGCCGCCATCCCTTGTTTTGTGTTTACTGAAACGGCTTGGGTGCCGCTAGTTGCTGCGTCATATCCTGTGTGCATCTAATTGGTTGATGCAGTCTGTCAACCACGCCCACCGGGAATTCGCTGAGATCAAGCTCGTTCCCAGACTATATGTCTTTGAAAAAGCATATCGTTTGGCAGGCCAGGCAAGACACAGTGCAGCAGGTGGGGGACAGGAGGGTCCTGAGCAAACTAACATCTATGCTGGACCATGACTGTCGCCCCCTGCAGGACACTCTCTATGCTCTGGAGAGCAGCTTCAGTGACAGACTAATTCACCCTCGCTGTGTGAAGGAGAGGTTCCGTAGGTCTTTCCTTCCTGCTGCTGTCAGACTGTACAATAAGAACTGCTGAGCCTGTAAATTTAATTCATCTGTAATTAAGTAAATTCTTAAATCATGTGCAATGTGCAATACTGCAACTTCAGCATATCCACTGAACAATGTCTCTTTACCTCATGTCTCTTTACCTCATGTCTCTTTACCTCATGTCTCTTTACCTCATGTCTCTTTACCTCATGTCTCTTTACCTCATGTCTCTTTACCTCATGTCTCTTTACCTCATGTCTCTTTACCTCATGTCTCTTTACCTCATGTCTCTTTACCTCATGTCTCTTTACCTCATGTCTCTTATGTCTCTTTACCTCATGTCTCTTTACCTCATGTCTCTTTACCTCATGTCTCTTTACCTCATGTCTCTTTACCTCATGTCTCTTTACCTCATGTCTCTTTACCTCATGTCTCTTTACCCCATGTCTCTTTACCTCATGTCTCTTTACCTCATGTCTCTTTACCTCATGTCTCTTTACCTCATGTCTCTTTACCTCATGTCTCTTATGTCTCTTTACCTCATGTCTCTTATGTCTCTTTACCTCATGTCTCTTATGTCTCTTTACCTCATGTCTCTTATGTCTCTTTACCTCATGTCTCTTATGTCTCTTTACCTCATGTCTCTTATGTCTCTTTACCTCATGTCTCTTATGTCTCTTTACCTCATGTCTCTTATGTCTCTTTACCTCATGTCTCTTATGTCTCTTTACCTCATGTCTCTTATGTCTCTTTACCTCATGTCTCTTATGTCTCTTTACCTCATGTCTCTTTACCTCATGTCTCTTTACCTCATGTCTCTTATCCTCATGTCTCTTATCCTCATGTCTCTTTACCTCATGTCTCTTTACCCCATGTCTCTTTACCTCATGTCTCTTTACCTCATGTCTCTTATGTCTCTTTACCTCATGTCTCTTATGTCTCTTTACCTCATGTCTCTTATGTCTCTTTACCTCATGTCTCTTATGTCTCTTTACCTCATGTCTCTTATGTCTCTTTACCTCATGTCTCTTATGTCTCTTTACCTCATGTCTCTTATGTCTCTTTACCTCATGTCTCTTATGTCTCTTTACCTCATGTCTCTTTACCTCATGTCTCTTATGTCTCTTTACCTCATGTCTCTTATCCTCATGTCTCTTATCCTCATGTCTCTTATCCTCATGTCTCTTATCTCATGTCTCTTATCTCATGTCTCTTATCCTCATGTCTCTTATCCTCATGTCTCTTATCCTCATGTCTCTTTACCTCATGTCTCTTTACCTCATGTCTCTTATGTCTCTTTACCTCATGTCTCTTTACCTCATGTCTCTTTACCTCATGTCTCTTTACCTCATGTCTCTTTACCTCATGTCTCTTATGTCTCTTTACCTCATGTCTCTTTACCTCATGTCTCTTTACCTCATGTCTCTTTACCTCATGTCTCTTTACCTCATGTCTCTTTACCTCATGTCTCTTTACCTCATGTCTCTTTACCTCATGTCTCTTTACCTCATGTCTCTTTACCTCATGTCTCTTTACCTCATGTCTCTTTACCTCATGTCTCTTTACCTCATGTCTCTTTACCTCATGTCTCTTTACCTCATGTCTCTTTACCTTATCTACTTATTATCCAGCACTGTATGTACAGTACATAACTGCACTACTACATGTATATATTTTTTGACTGCTATTGAAGCATTTCCAGCATCTACAGCTGGAAATGCTGTTCTAGTGTTCCAAATGTTCTAGTTAAGAAACATAGCTACTACTTATTTTGTACATTTTGTGTGCTCTTACAACTGTCCTGTCTGTGCGCTGCAACATCGACATTTCCCCACTGTGGGACGAATAAAGGAACTCTTATCTTATGTTTTCAACAGATATGACCAGAAATGTTCCACTGCACACATGTGATCATCTCTGCACTTCCAAAACAAAATAAAACACATCTACTGCTCCATGAACTTTCCCAGCATTGAATCTATGTGCTCTTTTTAACAACACACTGAGTTGAGCGTGAGGCACAGATGGGGCCGATAGAAGAGCTTTGGTCTTTCTTATGTTGCAGTAACCGGTCATTAAGATCCGGGTGCCCTCACTAAAGAACTCAACATGTGCAGCAGCCGCAGTAACCAGTTATTTTGGCTGCAGTCTGTGCGGCGGAAAACACTGGAGACGCAGTGGAAAAGTCCCTCTCACAACAACCAGGGGACAACATACAGCAGGCGCAAATACAGGAATGTGGCGATCCCAAAACGCCCCTTTTTACAAACTATGGATTTACAAATGAAAGGACCAGTGAAAACTGCTTTGTTGGTTATGAATATACAGAATTTTATATTTGCTCCTTATTATGCCAAAGTCAGGGGTTTTTGTACCTTTTCAGATATTAAGACTTCATTCCTTATTATGCTATAGATTTTGTACTGCTTTTTTTTATGCTAGACTTAGAGATTTTATTTTAGTATAGAGTTTTATTCATTTATCTTGTGCTGTGTGCTCCTCATTTCTACAGTTCTGTAACTTGGGATGCAACACTGAAATTTCCCCAATGTGTGATGAATAAAGGATCTCTTAATTTTGAATATAGAAGAGATGGGCAATATACATGCATTAAGAGTTCCGAGCTTCCAGCTCGACCGCACGGCATTGTGGGTAGTTTTCTCAAAAAAGTGGGCATCAAATCACTCTGCCGTATTGGATTACATGTTGTGAACGTGATCTCTCTCTTGTTTTCAGCCCATAGATTGTTTTAATTCCAGACATTTAGAAGGTCAGGTAATGATTTTACCGAGGTGAAGTTGGCCGAACGTTTGATATTCGCCTGATATTCGCAAGGGACCGTCTGCAAATTGCAAGAGGTCAAAACGACTAATAAAGACTAAAAATCAACAAAGTTTTTCCCAGATTTGATGGGTGTAGTAGCTCCCATTTAATGATAGCTAGCTACTACAGCCAAACTTTTGGGAAAAATATGGTTTTCCCCTTCACAGTAACAAAAATGAAATTGGAAAAATTTACTAAAAATCAACAAAGACAGTTTTCCCAGTTTTGATGGGTGTAGTAGCTCCCAATGAACAATAGCTAGCTACTACAGGCAAGAATTTGGGGAAAATATTGTTTTCCCCTTCACAGTAACGAAAATGAAACTGGAAAAATGTACTAAAAATCAACAAAGACTTTTCCCCCAGATTTGATGGGTGTAGTAGCTCCCATTCAATGATAGCTAGCTACTACAGGCAAGAATTTGGGAAACATATTGTTTTCCCCTTCACAGTAACGAAAATGAAATTGGAAAAATTTACTAAAAATCAACAAAGACAGTTTTCCCAGTTTTGATGGGTGTAGTAGCTCTATTTGAGCA
This sequence comes from Knipowitschia caucasica, assembly GCA_964034765.1. Classification (NCBI taxonomy): domain Eukaryota; kingdom Metazoa; phylum Chordata; class Actinopteri; order Gobiiformes; family Gobiidae; genus Knipowitschia; species Knipowitschia caucasica. The sequence goes on along the minus strand of OZ035835.1, from coordinate 153,117 downwards.
ATAGCTAGCTACTACAGGCAAGAATTTGGGAAAAATATGGTTTTCCCCTTCACAGTAACGAAAATGAAATTGGAAAAATTCACTAAAAATCAACAAAGACTTTTTTCCCAGTTTTGATGGGTGTAGTAGCTCCCATTTAATGATAGCTAGCTACTACAGCCAAACTTTTGGGGAAAAAATATGGTTTTCCCCTTCACAGTAACAAAAATGAAATTGGAAAAATTCACTAAAAATCAACAACAACTTTTTTCCCAGATGGGCGGCACGGTGGCTGAGTGGATAGCACTCTCGCCTCTCAGCAAGAAGGTCCTGGGTTCGAATCCCGGTCGGACCAGGGCCTTTCTGAGTGGAGTTTGCATGTTCTCCCCGTGTCTGCGTAGGTTTCCTCCAGGTACTCCGGTTTCCCCTACCACTAAAAATATGTCCAATAGTTCTGGCATGTGCCTCCTGTACTGGCCCCGCTCCCATCTCTGTGTGGAGTGAGAGACCATCCATCCATCCATCTTCTTCCCTTTAATCCATTTCTGGGTCAGGGGGGTGGCAATCAGAGATGCCACCCAAGTCTCATAGCACCAGGAGTGAGATACAAATGCCCAAAAATTAACAATTGTAAACCGCTTTGAGACTCAGCTCTGCAGTGTAAAGGCGGTATATAAATAAAAAACTTACTTACTATTTGAGGGGTGTAGTAGCTCCAATTGAACAATAGCTAGCAACTACAGGCAAGAATTTGGAAATATATATATATACAGTGGGGCAAAAAAGTATTCAGTCAGCCACCGATTGTGCAAGTTCTCCCACTTAAAATAATGAAAGAGGTCTGTCATTTTCATCATAGGTACATTTAAACTGTGAGAGACATAATGTGAAAAAAAAATCCAGGAATTGACATTTTTAAAGAATTTATTTGTAAATAATGGTGGAAAGTAGGTATTTGGTCAATAACAAAAATTCAACTCAATACCTTGTAATATAACCTTTGTTGGCAATAACAGAGGTCAAACGATAACTATAGGTCTTTATCAGGTTTGCACACACAGTAGCTGGTATTTTGGCCCATTCCTCCATGCAGATCTTCTCGAGAGCAGTGAACACGGACTTTCAACTCCCTCCACAGATTTTCAATGGGGTTGAGGTCTGGAGACTGGCTCCAGGACTTTCAAATGCTTCTTACGGAGCCACTCCTTCGTTGCCCGGGCGGTGTGTTTGGGATCATTGTCATGCTGGAAGACCCAGCCACGTTTCATCTTCAAAGCTCTCACTGATGGAAGGAGGTTTTGGCTCAAAATCTCACGATACATGGCCCCATTCATTCTTTCCTTAACACGGATCAGTCGTCCTGTCCCCTTAGCAGAAAAACAGCCCCAAAGCATGACGTTTCCACCCCCATGCTTCACAGTAGGTATGGTGTTCTTGGGATGTAGCTCAGTATTCTTCTTCCTCCGAACACGACGAGTTGAGTTTATACCAAACAGTTGTACTTTGGTTTCATCTGACCACATGGGTTTTTTTTTCAGTCTTATACAGTGACTTAAAGTGACTTATTGTACAGTCTGACAGCAGTGGGGATTAAGGCCCTGCGGTAGCGCTCCTTCCTACACTGAGGGTGTCTCAGTCTTCCACTGAAGGAGCTCCTCAGCTCCTCTACAGTCCTGTGCAGTGGGTGGGAGGTGTTGTCCATGATGGAGGTGACTTTGACTAGACCCTCCTGTCCCTCACCTCCTCCACAGAGTCCAGGGAGCAGCCCAGAGTGGAGCTGGCCCTCCTGACCAGCTTGTTCAGTCTGTTTCTGTCCCGCTCTGTGCTGCCCGGGGCCCAGCACACGGTAGCGTAGTAAATGGCAGATGCTACCACAGAGTCATAAAAGGTCCTAAGCAGAGGCCAGCTCACTCCGAAGGACCTCAGCCCCCTCAGAAGGACCTCAGCCTCCTCAGAAGAAAGAGGCGACTTTGGCTCTTCTTGTGCAGGGCGTTTTTATTATGGGACCAGTCCAGTTTATTGTTAATGTGAACACCCAGGTACTTGAAGCTGTCCACCAGCTCAATGTCCTCCCCCTGGATGTTCAGAGGCGTGTGGGAAAGTGGTTTCCTCCTGAAATCGATCACCATCTCCTTGGTCTTACTGGTGTTCAAGCACAAGTGGTTGCGCTCACACCAGTCGACAAAGTCTGTGATAACCTACCGATATTCCAGATCGTTCCCCTCAGACACACAGCCCTCGATGGCGGAGTCGTCGGAGAACTTCTGCAGGTGACAGCTGTGTGTGTCGTGTGTGAAGTCTGAGGTGTAGATGGTGAAGAGAAACGGTGAAAGGACAGTGCCCTGAGGGGCCCCAGTGCTGCAGACGACCACCTCAGACTCACAGCTGCGCAGCCGCACGTACTGTGGTCGGTCCGAGAGGTAGTTGATGGTCCATGCAGTGAGGCTACTGGTCCACTCCCGCGTCCTCCATCTTCCCCCGCAGCAGTGCCGGTCTGATGGTGTTGAAAGCACTGGAGAAGTCGAAGAACATGACCCTCACAGCGCTCCCGGCAGGGATGACGGCGTCCTCTACTCCGATGTTGGGTCTGTAGGCGAACTGCAGCGGGTCCAGGGTGGGGCTGACCACGGAGCGGAGATGGGTGAGGATGAGCCGCTCCATGGTCTTCGTCAGGTGGGAGGTCAGTGCGACTGGACTGTAGTGAGCCGGTTCCTTGGCGTGCTGTGTTTTAGGAACCGGGATCACACAGGAGGTCTTCCACAGGACAGGGACCTTCTGCAGGCTGAGGCTCAGGTTGTACATGTAGCTGAGGACCCCAGAGAGCTGGTCTGCACAGGTCCTCAGCAGCCTGGGACTGATCCCGTCCGGTCCTGCGGATTTCCTCTGCTTCAGTCGCTGGAGCTGACTCTTCACCGGGTCCGGTGTGATGGAGAGGGGGGAAGACTGGGGTGTATTTTCAGAGGTGGGGGGGCGGGGATGTGGGGGCAGGAGGGCCCAGGGCAGCCAAAGGCAGTGTCCAGGCCAGCCAAAGGCAGTGTCCACTGGGCTGGGGACGTTTGAAGAGGTGGGGGCGGGAGGGGGGGGGGGCAGATGGAGAGGGGGGAGAATCAAACCGGTTGAAGAATTGGTTAAATTCATCTGTCCCGCTGGCCCTTTGTCCACAGAAAGAGATGTTCTTTAGGCCTCTCCACACGTCACGGGCGTTTCCCTGGGACAGCTTCTGCTCCAGCTTTTTCCCATATTCCCTCTTGGCCCTCCTGATCCTCCACTGGAGCTCGTGCTGGATCCTCTTCTGCTCCTCTTTGTCCCCTGAGATGAAAGCCCTTTTCTTGAGGTTCAGGAGGGCTTTAAGCTCAGAGGTCATCCATGGGTGGTTGTTAGAAAAACACCGTACCTTCTTAGTTGGTACAGTGTTATCCACACAGAAGAGGATATAGTCTGTAATACAGTGTGTCAGGCCAATATCATTATTCCTACTGTGAAGGGGAAAACATTTGTTTCCCCAAATTCTTGCCTGTAGTAGCTAGCTATCATTGAATGGGAGCTACTACACCCATCAAAACTGGGAAAAATATCTTTGTTGATTTTTAGTGAATTTTTCCAATTTCATTTTTGTTACTGTGAAGGGGAAAACCATATTTTTCCCAAATTCTTGCCTGTAGTAGCTAGCTATTGCTCAAATGGAGCTACTACACCCATCAAATCTGGGAAAAATGTCTTTGTTAATTTTTAGTGAATTTTTCCAATTTCATTTTCGTTACTGTGAAGGGGAAAACCATATTTTTCCCAAATTCTTGCCTGTAGTAGCTAGCTATTGCTCAAATGGAGCTACTACACCCATCAAAACTGGGAAAACTGTCTTTAAAACAGCTCTGCTTGTTACAAGTCTCTCCATGGCCTCGCACCAAAATATATTAGTGACATGTTAGTCCCATATGAACCAGCCCGGACTCTGAGGAGCACAGGGACTGGACTCCTGCTGGGACTCTGAGGAGCACAGGGACTGGACTCCTGCTGGGACTCTGAGGAGCACAGGGACTGGACTCCTGCTGGGACTCTGAGGAGCACAGGGACTGGACTCCTGCTGGGACTCTGAGGAGCACAGGGACTGGACTCCTGCTGGGACTCTGAGGAGCACAGGGACTGGACTCCTGCTGGGACTCTGAGGAGCACAGGGACTGGACTCCTGCTGGGACTCTGAGGAGCACAGGGACTGGCCTCCTGCTGGGACTCTGAGGAGCACAGGGACTGGACTCCTGCTGGGACTCTGAGGAGCACAGGGACTGGACTCCTGCTGGGACTCTGAGGAGCACAGGGACTGGACTCCTGCTGGGACTCTGAGGAGCACAGGGACTGGACTCCTGCTGGGACTCTGAGGAGCACAGGGACTGGACTCCTGCTGGGACTCTGAGGAGCACAGGGACTGGACTCCTGCTGGGACTCTGAGGAGCACAGGGACTGGACTCCTGCTGGGTCTCTGAGGAGCACAGGGACTGGACTCCTGCTGGGACTCTGAGGAGCACAGGGACTGGACTCCTGCTGGGACTCTGAGGAGCACAGGGACTGGACTCCTGTTAGTGCCCAGATTCAGAACTAAACATGGGGAGGCTGCTTTTCAGATTCATGCTGCAAAAATCTGGAACAGTCTTCCTGAAGATGTGAGACAGTCCTCCTCTCTGACAATGTTTAAGACAAGATTGAAAACAGTTCTGTTTAGCTGTGCTACAACTGAGGGATTATATATTTTTAATTTCTATATTTTTCTTTTTAATGTTCTGTGATTATTTATGATTTTAATGCTTTCTTGTTTTGTTCAGCACTTTGAGTTGCCTTGTGTATGATTTGTGCTATACAAATAAACTTGCCTTGCCTTGTGTTTACATCTAAAAGCACAAGAAAAAAATGCATTGCTTTTTTGTTAAATGAAAAGATCTTTACCTTACCTTCTAAAATGTCTGAAATTTGTGAATTTTTAAACTATTAAAACAATCTATGGGCTGGAAACAAGAGAGAAAGTTCACGTTCACAACATGTAATCCAATACGGCAGCGTGACTTGATGCCCACCTTTTTGAGAAAACTACCCACAATGCCGTGCGGTCGAGCCGGAAGCTCGGAACTCTTAATGCATGTATTCACAACAAAGAACTTTATTGACAAAAAAGGGACATTTCAATATTTTTCTTCATTCAATTCGATTCTGCATCTTATTTATTGTTGGGAGGCAGCGTTACAGGTTTATGCAGCTGAAATATGGAACAGTCTTTTTGAAAATGTGAGACAGGCTTGTTTTCAGCACTTTGAGTGCATGAACTGTGCTTTTCAAAAAAACTTGCCTTGCCTTTGGATATCTCTAAATCACAACAGCAGTTTACAAAGTTGTTAATTTACGTACAACAGATCAGAGAATCAAACAGCACGAACACAGGAAACACATAGGAGCCATTGATCCACGAGGAGCGGAATGACCAATGCCCAGAAATGTTCATAGGCTGTCTCACTACATGGTTTTACACTGCATTTTTCAGATGTGAAAAGGATTATTGCACATTTTAGTGGTAGGAGAAACCGGTGCATCTGGAGAAACCCCACATAGAGAAGGGGAGAACATGCAAACTCCAAGAATTCCAGCATTTGAAACCTTTTGCTGAAGAGGAAGAGTGGCCACTGTGGCCCCAATTCACTGATATGTATTTTTATATCGTCCTAAACCACAACAGTAGTTATCATGGAGGACTTTACAATGTTGTTGATTCATCAACACAGATCAGAGAATCAAACCATTCCCTAACCCCAACCCCAACTAATCCGAATGATTGCTATCAAAGCCCAATTTAGCAAAAACCTTAAGGCAAAAACCACAGATAAACAAAGGCTCGTGATACAACTAGAACGTCTGAAAATGTAATAAAATACTTGAAAGAATAACCTTTACAGCACAGCAAACAGTTTATAGTTTTTGAATGCAGTAATTCTCCTCAGTTTTCTTGCCCCAGAGTCAGTTTGGTGGATGCCTCTGCTCTGACTGTGTTTCTTTCATTCAGCCACTTCCTGTGCGTAAATCCAGCCTAAGCTCGGTGTGAATGAGGCCTGTTTGTCAAAGGACCACTCACCCACAGTCACACATTATACCACGGCTTTATGCCTTTTTATGAACGTCTGTATGAGAGAAGGCTTCATGCTAATTCAGCCTGTGAACATGTGAGAGAAGGCTTCATGCTAATTCAGCCTGTGAACATGTGAGAGAAGGCTTCATGCTAATTCAGCCTGTGAACATGTGAGAGAAGGCTTCATGCTAATTCAGCCTGTGAACATGTGAGAGAAGGCTTCATGCTAATTCAGCCTGTGAACATGTGAGAGAAGGCTTCATGCTAATTCAGCCTGTGAACATGTGAGAGAAGGCTTCATGCTAATTCAGCCTGTGAACATGTGAGAGAAGGCTTCATGCTAATTCAGCCTGTGAACATGTGAGAGAAGGCTTCATGCTAATTCAGCCTGTGAACATGTGAGAGAAGGCTTCATGCTAATTCAGCCTGTGAACATGTGAGAGAAGGCTTCATGCTAATTCAGCCTGTGACATGTGAGAGAAGGCTTCATGCTAATTCAGCCTGTGAACATGTGAGAGAAGGCTTCATGCTAATTCAGCCTGTGAACATGTGAGAGAAGGCTTCATGCTAATTCAGCCTGTGAACATGTGAGAGAAGGCTTCATGCTAATTCAGCCTGTGAACATGTGAGAGAAGGCTTCATGCTAATTCAGCCTGTGAACATGTGAGAGAAGGCTTCATGCTAATTCAGCCTGTGAACATGTGAGAGAAGGCTTCATGCTAATTCAGCCTGTGAACATGTGAGAGAAGGCTTCATGCTAATTCAGCCTGTGAACATGTGAGAGAAGGCTTCATGCTAATTCAGCCTGTGAACATGTGAGAGAAGGCTTCATGCTAATTCAGCCTGTGAACATGTGAGAGAAGGCTTCATGCTAATTCAGCCTGTGAACATGTGAGAGAAGGCTTCATGCTAATTCAGCCTGTGAACATGTGAGAGAAGGCTTCATGCTAATTCAGCCTGTGAACATGTGAGAGAAGGCTTCATGCTAATTCAGCCTGTGAACATGTGAGAGAAGGCTTCATGCTAATTCAGCCTGTGAACATGTGAGAGAAGGCTTCATGCTAATTCAGCCTGTGAACATGTGAGAGAAGGCTTCATGCTAATTCAGCCTGTGAACATGTGAGAGAAGGCTTCATGCTAATTCAGCCTGTGAACATGTGAGAGAAGGCTTCATGCTAATTCAGCCTGTGAACATGTGAGAGAAGGCTTCATGCTAATTCAGCCTGTGAACATGTGAGAGAAGGCTTCATGCTAATTCAGCCTGTGAACATGTGAGAGAAGGCTTCATGCTAATTCAGCCTGTGAACATGTGAGAGAAGGCTTCATGCTAATTCAGCCTGTGAACATGTGAGAGAAGGCTTCATGCTAATTCAGCCTGTGAACATGTGAGAGAAGGCTTCATGCTAATTCAGCCTGTGAACATGTGAGAGAAGGCTTCATGCTAATTCAGCCTGTGAACATGTGAGAGAAGGCTTCATGCTAATTCAGCCTGTGAACATGAGAGAGAAGGCTTCATGCTAATTCAGCCTGTGAACATGTGAGAGAAGGCTTCATGCTAATTCAGCCTGTGAACATGTGAGAGAAGGCTTCATGCTAATTCAGCCTGTGAACATGTGAGAGAAGGCTTCATGCTAATTCAGCCTGTGAACATGTGAGAGAAGGCTTCATGCTAATTCAGCCTGTGAACATGTGAGAGAAGGCTTCATGCTAATTCAGCCTGTGAACATGTGAGAGAAGGCTTCATGCTAATTCAGCCTGTGAACATGTGAGAGAAGGCTTCATGCTAATTCAGCCTGTGAACATGTGAGAGAAGGCTTCATGCTAATTCAGCCTGTGAACATGTGAGAGAAGGCTTCATGCTAATTCAGCCTGTGAACATGTGAGAGAAGGCTTCATGCTAATTCAGCCTGTGAACATGTGAGAGAAGGCTTCATGCTAATTCAGCCTGTGAACATGTGAGAGAAGGCTTCATGCTAATTCAGCCTGTGAACATGTGAGAGAAGGCTTCATGCTAATTCAGCCTGTGAACATGTGAGAGAAGGCTTCATGCTAATTCAGCCTGTGAACATGTGAGAGAAGGCTTCATGCTAATTCAGCCTGTGAACATGTGAGAGAAGGCTTCATGCTAATTCAGCCTGTGAACATGTGAGAGAAGGCTTCATGCTAATTCAGCCTGTGAACATGTGAGAGAAGGCTTCATGCTAATTCAGCCTGTGAACATGTGAGAGAAGGCTTCATGCTAATTCAGCCTGTGAACATGTGAGAGAAGGCTTCATGCTAATTCAGCCTGTGAACATGTGAGAGAAGGCTTCATGCTAATTCAGCCTGTGAACATGGAGAGAGAGGGCTTCATGCTAATTCAGCCTGTGAACATGTGAGAGAAGGCTTCATGCTAATTCAGCCTGTGAACATGTGAGAGAAGGCTTCATGCTAATTCAGCCTGTGAACATGTGAGAGAAGGCTTCATGCTAATTCAGCCTGTGAACATGTGAGAGAAGGCTTCATGCTAATTCAGCCTGTGAACATGTGAGAGAAGGCTTCATGCTAATTCAGCCTGTGAACATGTGAGAGAAGGCTTCATGCTAATTCAGCCTGTGAACATGTGAGAGAAGGCTTCATGCTAATTCAGCCTGTGAACATGTGAGAGAAGGCTTCATGCTAATTCAGCCTGTGAACATGTGAGAGAAGGCTTCATGCTAATTCAGCCTGTGAACATGTGAGAGAAGGCTTCATGCTAATTCAGCCTGTGAACATGTGAGAGAAGGCTTCATGCTAATTCAGCCTGTGAACATGTGAGAGAAGGCTTCATGCTAATTCAGCCTGTGAACATGTGAGAGAAGGCTTCATGCTAATTCAGCCTGTGAACATGTGAGAGAAGGCTTCATGCTAATTCAGCCTGTGAACATGTGAGAGAAGGCTTCATGCTAATTCAGCCTGTGAACATGTGAGAGAAGGCTTCATGCTAATTCAGCCTGTGAACATGTGAGAGAAGGCTTCATGCTAATTCAGCCTGTGAACATGTGAGAGAAGGCTTCATGCTAATTCAGCCTGTGAACATGTGAGAGAAGGCTTCATGCTAATTCAGCCTGTGAACATGTGAGAGAAGGCTTCATGCTAATTCAGCCTGTGAACATGTGAGAGAAGGCTTCATGCTAATTCAGCCTGTGAACATGTGAGAGAAGGCTTCATGCTAATTCAGCCTGTGAACATGTGAGAGAAGGCTTCATGCTAATTCAGCCTGTGAACATGTGAGAGAAGGCTTCATGCTAATTCAGCCTGTGAACATGTGAGAGAAGGCTTCATGCTAATTCAGCCTGTGAACATGTGAGAGAAGGCTTCATGCTAATTCAGCCTGTGAACATGTGAGAGAAGGCTTCATGCTAATTCAGCCTGTGAACATGTGAGAGAAGGCTTCATGCTAATTCAGCCTGTGAACATGTGAGAGAAGGCTTCATGCTAATTCAGCCTGTGAACATGTGAGAGAAGGCTTCATGCTAATTCAGCCTGTGAACATGTGAGAGAAGGCTTCATGCTAATTCAGCCTGTGAACATGTGAGAGAAGGCTTCATGCTAATTCAGCCTGTGAACATGTGAGAGAAGGCTTCATGCTAATTCAGCCTGTGAACATGTGAGAGAAGGCTTCATGCTAATTCAGCCTGTGAACATGTGAGAGAAGGCTTCATGCTAATTCAGCCTGTGAACATGTGAGAGAAGGCTTCATGCTAATTCAGCCTGTGAACATGTGAGAGAAGGCTTCATGCTAATTCAGCCTGTGAACATGTGAGAGAAGGCTTCATGCTAATTCAGCCTGTGAACATGTGAGAGAAGGCTTCATGCTAATTCAGCCTGTGAACAAACCGTGCCCATCCACAAGCCCTTTCTCACAATGTTTTGTTAGATAAATGTATCGTTAAGCCTTAAACCTATTTATTTCATTTTTTTTCACTGTTACTTTTAAATTTGATAACTGATATTTTATTGTTTTTGTTACATTTTCAAGTGTTTTTACTCCGTACATAATGTTTTACTTATTCTATTTGAACCCTAACCACCCCTGTATATTTAAATGTGTTACTTTCATCTCCGTGCAGCAGTTTTATGAAATGTGCCATCTAAATAAAGAGGATTGGACTGGATACTTGACCCAGCTGTTTTTCTTCTTGTAAATGGTTGATACAGTTCCCTGAATGTAAAATGGGAAGTTTGTGTCAAAATGTTATTGTAGCAGCACACATTTCAGTGGCTTTTGGTTGAGAGATCCACCGTGCTTCACTTTTCCATGTGAGAAAGCTGAACTGGCAACATAAGCTGAACTGGCAACCCCCCCTCAAAACGAGATGTTTCATCTCTAGGGGCTTATCCTCCAAACAAATAAATAAATAAAATAAAACATAAGCTGAACTGGCAACACAAGCTGAACTGGCAACACAAGCTGAACTGGCAACACAAGCTGAACTGGCAACATAAGCTGAACTGGCAACATAAGCTGAACTGGCAACATAAGCTGAACTGGCAACATAAGCTGAACTGGCAACATAAGCTGAACTGGCAACATAAGCGCCCAAGGGGTTGTGATAACAAGGGAGTTGATTGATGGATTTAAATATAGTATAAACTTGCTGCATTTACATTTTTAGAATCAAGTTCCCCAAATGTAAATGTACTAAAGCTTATAATTGCGTTGTATCAGTCTGGGAAAGAATTAATCCTGTAGTTTACAGACAGTGAGACTCATCAGCTGATGATAAAGAGTGGTTTCAGGAGAAAGTGAGCAGCTGATGTCACCATGAAAGCACATAAGGATTTACTCTTCAATTTGGTGAACAAATACAAATCTATGCCAAATACCCATCTACAAAGTGCCTGTGTTTGTCAAATTATGTCTATAGATAAGAATTATAGCTTATATATGGTTCACAGGATCAGTACTCCAATTAAATTAAAATGGTGAACAATGAATAATAAAAGTATACAATATTATACCTTGCTTCGGGACTACTGTTGGACAGTAGCTGTAGTACATATACAAATACTGGTACTTTTACAGTAATATTGATTAATGAGTCTAATTGCAGTCCCTTTTCAAATCAATACAATATTCAAAACGATACAGTAAAACCCTGGCAAAGAAAGTTCCTAGTTTGTGACTTTCTACAACTTACAATGACAGTAATAATTGTTTTGATTCTGATACAATACTTACATTACATTACGTTCCCCTAACCCTTCAAACAAACACAACAAGGCTGCTAGTTATTAACAAACACATGTCAATAATGTCAATAATCCAATTTAAACTTATCACCAATGGAACACGTCTTCATTCTGCTTTATACAAATCCATCGTCTGATTGATTCCCTGTCAATGGACGCGCAGTTATCCCTGAGTAAAGATGCTGTTCTTGACCAAAAAAACAAGACGAAAATGAAATGTACTTACCGAGAATCTTCCACCGCGGAGAGCCTCACGTCATGTCGTAGTTTCCAGCTTTTATTTGTCTTTCTGTTCCAAGTTTCCGAGTTCACGAACAACTCAGAGGTGCCGTGCTACTTTTCCAGGCAGCTCTTTTCATTCCAGCAGAAAGTCATGATGGAGGAGGCGTGTCTTTACCGCACTGTAGCCAATGAAGTGTCGGAAAGGCGGGGTGTAGAGTGCCCATAATAGCCAATCAGAGGACGGAGCGCTTTTTCACTGGAGGCTGTTCTGTGAGCGAGCTGTGGAGCGAAGAAGTCAATCCTATTCACCAAACATCAATAGTGTTTTAGGGCATGTTGTTGGAATGGATTCTTTACGTGTAACTCATGAGAAGAGATGACTGAAATACACAAACCCTAATACAGTGGGGCAAAAAAGTATTTAGTCAGCCACCGATTGTGCAAGTTCTCCCACTTAAAATAAAGACAGAGGTCTGTAATTTTCATCATAGGTTCACTTCAACTGTGAGAGACAGAATGTGAAAACAATCGGAGGCTGACTAAATACTTTTTTGCCCCACTGTATAAGCATGAACATTAATTACAATTTCCATTTTATTTTATAGGTTCGTGTGGGTTGACAAGTTTGCTAACCTGGCAAGAGCCAGATTGATGATTGTGTAGAACTCTAACGCGTTCTCCACGATATCAATCTGGGATTTCTCCCGGAGAATCCTTTCGGGGAAAGGAGGGATAAGCAGCAGAATACTTCAAGCTGATTGGGCGAAGTGACGCTGTGTGCCCGCCTACCAAGGTTGCCGTCCAGAAAGGCACAAAGCGCCTCTCGCTGTTCATCTTTCAAAAAAGAAATTGGAGATTCTGCTAAAACTGACTTGATAGCCTCAGCTACGCATCCGTCCTCCTGCGTAGCCATGTTTGTTTTGCTTCGGCCCGGCACTTCTTGCTTTCGTCAAACCCGGATATCCCGCCCTAAACCCCCAGACTGGCGCGTGATTGGCTCGCACACCCAGTGGTTCGACTCGAAAAGTGTAAGCGGGAGCGGTACAAGATGTATTCTCGAGTGTTTGTGAACTCACAAATACCGCGAGAATTCAGCTTGCAGGCAAGGTTACAAGTTTGCTGTGCCTTTGGAAATGACCCAATATCCCCTGATTGGTCAATAATAATAGTCATGAAAGTGAGAAGAACAGAAAGTCTGGTTTGCACTAGTGGACACATTAAACTACACATATCACGAAGTTGGGTGTCATATCGCGAAGTTGGGTGTCATATTGAGAAGTTGGGTGTCATATCGAGAAGTTGGGTGTCATATCGAGAAGTTGGGTGTCATATCGAGAAGTTGGGTGTCATATCGAGAAGTTGGGTGTCATATCGAGAAGTTGGGTGTCATATCGAGAAGTTGGGTGTCATATCGAGAAGTTGGGTGTCATATCGAGAAGTTGGGTGTCATATCGAGAAGTTGGGTGTCATATCGAGAAGTTGGGTGCCATATCGAGAAGTTGGGTGTCCTATCGAGAAGTTGGGTGTCATATCGAGAAGTTGGGTGTCATATCGAGGTAAAAGTTCTGAGGAAATTGTTGAGGAACTTAATTCTTTTTTTGTAAACATCGGGCCAGAATTGGCAGCAGAAATCAAACCAAATAATGTTAAACCTGTAGAAGAAACCCCGACCAACACAAACTGATTTTTTCTCACTGCAACAAATGAAAATGAAATAACCCTAACCCTACACAAGAACCAATTTGGCTTAAGAAAGAATAGATCCACTGAACTCGCTCTGATCTAATAGAAAACATAATCAATGACATAGACAAGAAAAAATATGTGATGGGGATATTCATCGATCTAAAAAAAGCATTCGATACCATTGATTACAACACACTAATAGCAAAAATGGAAAAAAAAATGTTTTAGAGGTATTGCATTAAATTGGATTAAATCATATCTAACTAATAGGAAACAATATCTACAAATAGGAGACCATAAATCTCCTTACAGGACAATCCTCTGCGGAGTTCCTCAAGGCTCTGTACTAGGACCTGTGTTCTTACTTTACATCAATGATTTATGTTTAATCTCTGAAAACATGGTTTGAAAATAATAAAATGTCACTTAACATTAAGAAAACAAAATGTATTATTTTTGGAAATAAAGATGTAAAATCTGACACTAAATTATTTATCGATAATATTGAAATTGAAAGAGTAAACTAATTTAAATTTCTGGGAGTGACTCTTGATAATAAGTTATGTTGGAAACCCCATATCACAAATATAAACTCAAAAAATGGCTAAAAGCAATTCTCTGCAAAGACATTTCCTGGACCAACATTCTCTGAACATATTGTATTCATCTTTAAGCCTTATTTGAGTTATGGGACCCAAGTTATGGGGACACTCTTACAAAACTAACACAGATCCACTTTTCAAATTACAGAAAAAAACTGTGAGAGTAATCCACAGGTTACTGTGAACACACTAATGTGCTTTTCTCAAATCCAAAATACTAAAGTTCATTGACTTGGTTCATTTTAAAACACTTCAACTATTGTATAAAGCAAGTGCATGTTCACTAACAGAGAAGGTAACTATCATTTAAGGAATAGTCAAAATTTCAAAAAACACTTTTCCAGGACAACACTGAAAAAAAATGTGTATTACCCAATGTGGAGTTTATGGAATGGTCCAAATGATGATTTAAAAAGCTGTGCAAATATCTCTGTATTCAAGAAGTTATACACACAATTAATTTACAAACAATATGCTGATCAAGGGTAAAACTGAAAGCTCAATTTGATTAAATTCCAAGGATTAAACTACACCAAGATCATCCTGTACCAAAATATGATTTAGCCTCTGGTGATCATTACAATCATAAAGTTAACCCTGAAAGAAATACATATAAAGACTTAAAATTTCACCATCACCAATAATTAGGATATCAACTTTTGTTGTATACTTGTATCTGTAAACACTCATATTTATAGAAATTGTCATTATATATTTCAATGTTACACATAATATATAGAAGCACCAACAGCTGTCACACAAAACACTGAATGGAGAAAGGGGGAGGAGTTTATAAGTCCCCACTTCATCCAACTCTTTTTTGAGCACTTTCAAGCACTCAGTACCGATTGATGTATTTGCTTATTCTTTAAATCAGTGTTTTTCAACCTTTTTTGAGCCAAGGCACTCTTTTTTCATTGAAAAAATCTTGTGGCACACCACCAGGAGAAAATGTAAAAATATATCCTCTGTAGCCTATTTTTACAATATAAAGTCATTCTTATCAAAGTGCTTAAATCCAGGCCTTGACATTAAGCTTGGTTTAGTATTTCTCAATACAATGAGTTAACAAGAGTTTGGGAATAAAGCGGCACTAACTGTGGGGAAAGAAAACATACAAAAATCCACTCTCAGCCCAAAAAGTCAAATAATGACTCAGAGGGCTCTTTTGTGTGAAAAATAATGATTAAGAAAATGCCCTGCTGTGTGTTCTGTTTGATTTGTTCACAACATTTTACTTTTTTGCTCAAATAACATCAATTTTTAATGCATGGGGAAAATTTAGGTATCCGAGCTTTAAATTCAGGAGTTTTGCGCTTTTTCAAGAGACACCGGAGAGACTCGGGGAGAAACAGGAGATGATCCTGAACACGAGTCAAGGACCGCGCAGATGGTAATGTCCGTGACTCCATGGTTCTGTCCGCGACTCCATGGTTCTGTCCATGACTCCATGGTTCTGTCTGCGACTCCATGGTTCTGTCTGCGACTCCATGGTTCTGTCTGCGACTCCATGGTTCTGTCCATGACTCCATGGTTCTGTCCATGACTCCATGGTTCTGTCCATGACTCCATGGTTCTGTCCATGACTCCATGGTTCTGTCTGCGACTCCATGGTTCTGTCCATGACTCCATGGTTCTGTCCACGACTCCATGGTTCTGTCCGCGTGACTCCATGGTTCTGTCCACGACTCCATGGTTCTGTCCATGACTCCATGGTTCTGTCCACGACTCCATGGTTCTGTCCGCGTGACTCCATGGTTCTGTCCACGACTCCATGGTTCTGTCCGTGACTCCATGGTTCTTTCCGCGACTCCATGGTTCTGTCCGCGTGACTCCATGGTTCTGTCCGCGTGACTCCATGGTTCTGTCCGCGTGACTCCATGGTTCTGTCCGTGACTCCATGGTTCTGTCCGCGTGACTCCATGGTTCTGTCCGTGACTCCATGGTTCTGTCCACGTGACTCCATGGTTCTGTCCACGACTCCATGGTTCTGTCCGTGACTCCATGGTTCTGTCCACGTGACTCCATGGTTCTGTCCACGACTCCATGGTTCTGTTCGTGACTCCATGGTTCTGTCCGCGACTCCATGGTTCTGTCCGTGACTCCATGGTTCTGTCCACGTGACTCCATGGTTCTGTCCACGTGACTCCATGGTTCTGTCCACGTGACTCCATGGTTCTGTCCACGTGACTCCATGGTTCTGTCCATGATTCCATGGTTCTGTCCGTGACTCCATGGTTCTGTCCGAGCGACTAGGGTCTGCGTGCGGCTCCATGTTACGGATGTGTGTTCGCTGAGCTGTTGTCAAAGCGGCTGTCAGTACAAAACGGGCCACAGCTGCCCCGGGGTCAGAGCGGAGGATGTGAATCCTGTTCAGAAAAGGCATAACTCCTTTTCAAAAACGTCCCAATCACTTTCACTTACCAAAATTCTCCCCTGACGTTGGTTGGTCGCGTCCAATTCGTACATTTCTCGCCACAATGCTCCCCGCGCATTTGGTGGTTGCATCCAATTCTTACATTTCAAAGTACTATCAGCTATCTGCTGCCACCTACTGATATATAAAATTATTACGTGGTTACTCCACAGTCAGCGCTCGCCAATAGTGAATGCAGTTATTTTTAGACAAAGTTGGCGAATTTCTCACGGCACACCAGCAAATTTCTCACGGCACACTAGTGTGTCGCGACACAGTTGTTGAAAAACACTGCTTTAAATCATTATTCTGTGTATGTATGTAACATGCTCATACTAAGATTGCTCAAATAAAAAAATAAAAAAATAACTACCTAACTGGGTGTCATATCGAGTAGTTGGGTGTCATATCGAGAAGTTGGGTGTCATATCGAGAAGTTGGGTGTAGAAGATGGGTGTCATATCGAGTAGTTGGGTGTCATATCGAGAAGTTGGGTGTCATATTGAGAAGTTGGGTGCCATATCGAGAAGTTGGGTGTCATATCGAGAAGTTGGGTGTAGAAGATGGGTGTCATATTGAGAAGTTGGGTGTCATATCGAGAAGTTGGGTGCCATATCGAGAAGTTGGGTGTCATATCGAGAAGTTGGGTGTAGAAGATGGGTGTCATATTGAGAAGTTGGGTGTCATATCGAGAAGTTGGGTGTAGAAGATGGGTGTCATATTGAGAAGTTGGGTGTAGAAGATGGGTGTCATATCGAGAAGTTGGGTGTCATATCGAGAAGTTGGGTGCCATATCAAGAAGTTGGGTGTCATATCGAGAAGTTGGGTGTAGAAGATGGGTGTCATATTGAGAAGTTGGGTGTCATATCGAGAAGTTGGGTGTAGAAGATGGGTGTCATATCGAGAAGTTGGGTGTAGAAGATGGGTGTCATATCGAGAAGTTGGGTGTCATATCGAGAAGTTGGGTGCCATATCAAGACGTTGGGTGTCATATCGAGATGTTGGGTGTAGAAGATGGGTGTCATATTGAGAAGTTGGGTGTCACATCGAGAAGTTGGGTGTAGAAGATGGGTGTCATATTGAGAAGTTGGGTGTAGAAGATGGGTGTCATATCGAGTAGTTGGGTGTCATATCGAGAAGTTGGGTGTCATATTGAGAAGTTGGGTGCCATATCGAGAAGTTGGGTGTAGAAGATGGGTGTCATATTGAGAAGTTGGGTGTCATATCGAGAAGTTGGGTGTAGAAGATGGGTGTCATATTGAGAAGTTGGGTGTAGAAGATGGGTGTCATATTGAGAAGTTGGGTGTAGAAGATGGGTGTCATATCGAGTAGTTGGGTGTCATATCGAGAAGTTGGGTGTCATATTGAGAAGTTGGGTGCCATATCGAGAAGTTGGGTGTAGAAGATGGGTGTCATATTGAGAAGTTGGGTGTCATATCGAGAAGTTGGGTGTAGAAGATGGGTGTCATATTGAGAAGTTGGGTGTAGAAGATGGGTGTCATATTGAGAAGTTGGGTGTAGAAGATGGGTGTCATATCGAGAAGTTGGGTGTCATATCGAGAAGTTGGGTGCCATATCAAGAAGTTGGGTGTCATATCGAGAAGTTGGGTGTAGAAGATGGGTGTCATATTAAGAAGTTGGGTGTCATATCGAGAAGTTGGGTGTAGAAGATGGGTGTCATATCGAGAAGTTGGGTGTAGAAGATGGGTGTCATATCGAGAAGTTGGGTGTAGAAGATGGGTGTCATATCGAGAAGTTGGGTGTCATATCGAGAAGTTGGGTGTCATATCGAGAAGTTGGGTGCCATATCAAGAAGTTGGGTGTCATATCGAGAAGTTGGGTGTAGAAGATGGGTGTCATATTGAGAAGTTGGGTGTCATATCGAGAAGTTGGGTGCCATATCGAGAAGTTGGGTGTCATATCGAGAAGTTGGGTGATGATGGAGGAGGTCAGTGATGGAGGACATGTATGTAATCTTTATTTATAAACCGCCTTTTCACTGCACATCGGAGTCTCAAAGCGGTTTACAATTGTTATTTTTGGGAGTGGGGCCAGTACAGGAGGCACATGCCAGACCTATTGTACATATTTTTAGTGGTAGGGGAAACCGGAGCACCCGGAGGAAACCTACGCAGACACGGGGAGAACATGCAAACTCCATTCAGAAACATACAGAGAGACACACATATTCAAAGAGAGAGACACACACCTTTAAAGAGAGAGACACACACACACGACAGCAGTACAGTGAAGTAAAGTGACGTATGATGGGCAGTAAAGTGACTTTATAAAGGGCGGGGGGACAGGTTAAGAAGTGTTCAAGAGTCCAACAGCAGAGGGGAAGAAACTGTTCTTGTGGCGGGAGGTTCTAGTCCTGATGGACCGCAGCCTCCTGCCTGAGGGGAGTGGTTGGAATAGTCCATGTGCAGGTGAAAGGGGAGTGGTTGGAATAGTCCATGTGCAGGTGAGAGGGGAGTGGTTGGAATAGTCCATGTGCAGGGTGAGAGGGGAGTGGTTGGAATAGTCCATGTGCAGGTGAGAGGGGAGTGGTTGGAATAGTCCATGTGCAGGGTGAGAGGGGAGTGGTTGGAATAGTCCATGTGCAGGTGAGAGGGGAGTGGTTGGAATAGTCCATGTGCAGGTGAGAGGGGAGTGGTTGGAATAGTCCATGTGCAGGTGAGAGGGGAGTGGTTGGAATAGTCCATGTGCAGGTGAGAGGGGAGTGGTTGGAATAGTCCATGTGCAGGTGAGAGGGGAGTGGTTGGAATAGTCCATGTGCAGGTGAGAGGGGAGTGGTTGGAATAGTCCATGTGCAGGGTGAGAGGGGTCGGCTGTGATACGACCAGCCCGGCCTCGAGCTCGGGCGACGTACAGGTCCTGCAGCGATGGAAGGCTGCGGCCGATCACTTCCTCTGCAGAGCGCACAATGCGCTGTAGTCTCTGTTTGTCCCTGACTGTGGCTCCAGCGAACCACACGGTGATGGAGGAGGTGATGGAGGAGGTGATGGAGGAGGTGATGGAGGAGGTGATGAGGAGGTGATGGAGGAGGTGATGGAGGAGGTGATGGAGGAGGTGATGAGGAGGTGATGGAGGAGGTGATGGAGGAGGCGATGGAGGAGGCGATGGAGGAGGTGATGGAGGAGGTGATGGAGGAGGTGATGGAGGAGGTGATGAGGAGGTGATGGAGGAGGTGATGGAGGCGGTGATGGAGGAGGCGATGGAGGAGGCGATGGAGGAGGGGATGGAGGAGGTGATGGAGGAGGTGATGGAGGAGGTGATGGAGGAGGTGACGGAGGAGGTGACGGAGGAGGTGATGGAGGAGGTGATGAGGAGGTGATGGAGGAGGTGATGGAGGAGGTGACGGAGGAGGTGATGGAGGAGGTGATAGTCAGAACTGCACCAACATCTGTGCAGGCAGCTTGGTTTGCTTCGGCTGCCGTGAGACGCGCATGCGCAGATTTGCATTACCGCATTCATTACATACAATCATACAGCAGTGTATCATTGCTGCAGGACCTGTACGTCGCCCGAGCTCGAGGCCGGCTCTCCCCTCTCTCCCTGCACTTGGACTATTCCAACCACTCCCCTCTCACCCTGCACTTGGACTATTCCAACCACTCCCCTCTCACCTGCACATGGACTATTCCAACCACTCCCCTCTCACCTGCACATGGACTATTCCAACCACTCCCCTCTCACCTGCACATGGACTATTCCAACCACTCCCCTCTCACCTGCACATGGACTATTCCAACCACTCCCCTCTCACCTGCACATGGACTATTCCAACCACTCCCCTCTCACCCTGCACATGGACTATTCCAACCACTCCCCTCTCACCCTGCACATGGACTATTCCAACCACTCCCCTCTCACCCTGCACATGGACTATTCCAACCACTCCCCTCTCACCTGCACATGGACTATTCCAACCACTCCCCTCTCACCTGCACATGGACTATTCCAACCACTCCCCTCTCACCCTGCACATGGAATAGAGTCCGCAGTGAAAGCTCTAGTGTGCACAATCTGTGTTTTGTTGCTGTTTGTCTTTGAGTCACTTGCCACTGTGAAGTATGACCGAGAGGCGCTAGGGTTAGAGGTGCCTAACCCCACGTTTAGTCAGAGGCCAAATGGCACTGACTGAACGTGGTCAACTAGTTTCCCTCCAGGTGCTCCGGTTTCTCCTACCATTAAAAACATGTACAAGTGCTTTTGTGGTTACTGTGGATTTTTGTTTTGGATATTTCAAATCAAATGATTGTGACAGAATCAGTGAAGTCTCCTCAGGGATGTATTTTGAGTCCTTTGCTCTTTACTTTGTACACTCACGATTGTGTGTCCTCCTCTGACTCAAACTTGATCATCAAATATGCTGATGACACCACCATCATCAGTCTCATCAGTGACAATGATGAATCCTCTTATAGAGCAGAGATACAAAATGTGGTTCAGTGGAGTCAAACTAACAACCTCCAGTTGAACGCATCCAAAACATGTGAACTGGTCTACGACTTCAGTCGCAATAGTTCTCATTTGCCTGTCGTAATCGACAACTCCCAGGTGCAGATCGTAGAGGAGTGCAAGTTTCTGGGTTTAACTCTGTCTAACCTGAAATGGGTTAAAAACACTGACCGAGTCGTTAAGAAAGCTCGTCAGCGTCTCTACTTTCTGCGGAAACTTAGATAATTTACCACTAACTCTAAGATTGTGCTTAACTTTTATGGCTGCACCAATGAGAGTTTACTTGTTGGTTCTGTGTCTGTGTGGTTTGGAAACATCACAGATAAAGAAAAGAGAGCTTTAAACAAGGTGCTCCGCTCTGCAAAGAGGACCGTGGGCTGTGAGCTTCCTGTTCTGGAGGTTCTTTATCAATCCAGATATTACGTGCCAGAATGTCCAGGGTAGCACGTAACGTATATAGTGAATAACCGGGTGTGGGATGACGAAGGATGAAGGTGAGAGGTCGTAGATTAGGAGTAAAAAATAGTAAGTTTATTACACAAAACTCAGGATCTCATAATAAACAAATAAACTACTAGCAGAAATGTGCAGAAACAAAGGTGCAGTAGGACGCAGACGTCAGCCCTCATCTGGGCCAGGGGCCTTTTAGGCCTGGGCGGATTGGCATCCAGCAGGTGCCAATCATCAGCCAATGGGTGGTGCGGAGGAGGCACAGAGCTGAAGGGGGTGGAGGCAAGGAAAAGTACAAACCACAAGGCTCATAACACCTCCCCCCATAAAACAAAACCCCCAGAAGGCTAAAACTAGAGAGGTCAATTAACCAAAATCAAACAAGTACACAGTACAAAACCCACTGGCTATGGACGAGCCACAGAGCAATAACTATCATAGTGTGTACAGTGCATTAAAAGGATAGGGGTCCCCACCACCACACATTGAGTGGTGATGACGAACTGTAGACTACAATATCACAAAGTATTCACATGTCGGTCTGCCATGGAAAAGGATATTGCTGCCCATCACCACTTGCAACTCAAGCGGTGATGGATGTCCTCAGTCTCGCGATAGGGCATCAGCCACAATATTTTCCTTCCCCTTCTTATGTTGGATGGTGATGTTGTACTCCTGGGCGAGCAGGGCCCACCGCATCAGCCGCTGGTTCTGGTTATACATCTGCGCCAGGAATACAAGGGGATTGTGGTCTGTGAACACCGAGACTGGGACATTAGTAGACCCGACATAAACATTAAAGTGCTGGAGGGCTAGGAGCATCGCCAGAGTCTCTTTCTCAATGGTGGAGTAGTTGAGCTGGTGCTTCTTGAACTTCGCCGAAAAGTAGGATACAGGATGAGGGACCCCAGCGTCATCATCCTGTGTGAGCACAGCACCAGCTCCAGTAGCACTAGCGTCCACCTCCAGGCTAAACGGCTTGGTATAGTCCGGTGCAGAGAGGACAGGAGCACTGCAGAGAAGAGACTTAGCAGCCAGGAACGCACTTTCACACTCTGCAGTCCACAGGAAAGGGACAGCAGGACTGCACAGGGCAGTGAGTGGTGAGAAGAACAGAGAAGTTCTTGCAAAAACACCGATAGTAACCCGCTAACCCTAAAAAACGGCGCAGTTCCCTACGGCTGGTAGGTGGAGGGTATGCCAGCACAGCCTCAACCTTTGCGTCCACAGGCCTCACTTGTCCAAGGCCAACAACCTTCCCAAGGTAGGTGACAGAGGCCTTGCCAAAATCACATTTCGCCAAGTTCAGCGTTAGATTGGCTTTGGACAGACGACAAAATACCTCAGACAGAGTCTGGACATGGTCAGGCCAAGTATCTGAGTAACACACAATATCATCCAAGTAGACATTACACTTAGGAACATCACTCAGGACTATATGCATTAAGCGCTGAAAAGTGGCAGGCGCATTCCTCATGCAAAAAGCCATGACCGCACACTGCATGAAGTGGTCAGGGGTCACAAATGCAGAAACTTCAGACGCTCTGGCTGTCAGGGGAACCTGCCAGTAGCCCTTTAAGAGGTCCAACTTGGTAATGTGCACGGCAGGGCCAATATTGTCAATGCAGTCTTCCATCCGGGGTAGAGGGAACGAGTCTGCTACTGTCACAGCATTGACTTTCCTAAAATCTGTGCAAAAACGAAGAGTGCCATCTGATTTGGGAGCAAGGAGGCATGGAGAACTCCAGGGGCTATGGCTAGGTTTAGCAAGGCCATTGGTCACCAGGTAGCTAACTTCCTTCTTCATGGCCTCCCGCTTGGTCATAGGGCAGCGATAGGCATGCTGCTTGATGGGGAATGCAGAGCCTACATCTATGTCATGCTCCAACAGAGAGGTACGAGACGGTGTGTCACCAAACAACGACGGGTAGGCCCGTAAAAGAGCCAGAATGTCCTTGTACTGATCCTTACTGAGATAAGCCAGATTGGCGCCTAAACTGGACATATACTCAGAGTTTGATAACCTTCCACTCTGTTGTGCAACACACGGCTCTCCTAAATCCTCAAGACTCTCCGAACACACGGCTGACACAGAGGGCACAGCTAGCATAGACTGTGCTGGCCTGTGCTCCCCCCTTACAAGGAGAGGCTTCAGCATGTTGACATGACAAAGTCTAGTCTTCCTTCTCCGCTCCGGGGTAGCGATAAGGTAGTTTGTGTCGGACACTTTCCTCTCAATAACATAGGGACCAGAGAAACGGGCCGAAAGGGCAGAACCAAGGGTTGGGAGTAACACCAGGACTTTATCCCCAGGACTGAAGTGCCGAATCACTGCCTTTCTGTCGAATCGCCTTTTCATTCCAGCCTGGGAAGAGACGAGCGCTTCCCTAGCCAACGCGGTAGCCCGCTGTAACCGCTGCTTACAGTCTGACACAAAATCCGATGCACTCCTAACCGACTTCGGCATGGTAAATAACTGTTCCTTAAGCACTTTAAGTGGCCCACGCATGCCGTGACCAAAAACAAGTTCAGCGGGGCTGAACCCGAGGGATTCTTGGGTAGCATCCCTAACAGCAAATAACATGAAAGGAACACCCTCATCCCAGTCCTTCCCTGTCTCAAAACAGAACTTGCTCAGCACAGATTTCAGCGTCTGGTGCCACCGTTCCAACGCACCCTGAGACTCTGGGTGATAAGCGCTGGCCACAGAATGAGCAACCCCGAACGACTGCAGGGTCTCCTTGAAGACTTTAGACAGGAAGTTAGTTCCCTGGTCAGTCTGTACAACCCTAGGCAGACCAAAGGTACTAAAAAACTTTGTAACAGCTTTAACAATTGAAGGGGCCGTGATTCTGCGCAGAGGGATCGCCTCAGGGAAACGAGTGGCAACACACATAATGGTTAACAAGAACTGATTACCCATCTTGGTTTTTGGTAAAGGGCCAACACAGTCCATAATTACATGCTCAAAGGGTTCCCCAAGGGCAGGCACAGGGCGCAGGGGAGCCGGCGGTACCACCTGATTTGGTTTCCCAACGGACTGGCAGGTAATGCAGGTCTTACAGAAAGCAACCACATCAGCCTTCAGACCTGGCCAAAAGACATGTTGGAGAACGCGGTCATAAGTCTTGGTAACACCAAGATGGCCGGACCACAGGTGTTCATGCGCCAGAGACAATACATGGTGCCTGTAATTTTTGGGAACGACTATTTGGAAAATAGTACACCAGTCATTAGTGTCAGCGTTACCTTCCCGAGGGACCCACTTGCGCATCAATACACCCTCATCAAGAAAAAACCGAGTCTGGCCAGCTGGGTTGTCTAAAACAGAAAAACATTTGGTCAAAGTCTCATCACACTTTTGAGCTCCAATCAAAGCGTCACTGGTGAGTGGAGGGGACATAGCGGTGGTTGACTTCTCACTGCTGGCCTTCTTCCTGGCGTGGTCATCAGGTCGTCCAAACGGGGGCGCACGAACACCGGAGAAGACAGGAGCAAGCACAGAATCATACAGATCAACATCACCCTGTTCCTCTGCCAACTTTTTAGACTGGGCGCGGGTCAACACACACACTGAAAACATCTCGGGGTGTTCCTCAGCCAATTCATCCTTCCCAGTGCTGAGAATGGGGCGAGAAACCACTTCCGGAGAGGGATACACTTCCCCACCTGCGATATCATTCCCCATAATAAACTCCACCCCGTCAATAGGAAACTGGTCGCGCACAGCGACAGGGAAAACTCCACTAACCAAGTTTGACTCAATGTAGACATTATGCAGTGGTGCGGGCACATAACTAAGGCCGATCCCCTTCACTATTGTGCTTAGATGACAGTCTGTCTGCGGGCCCAGAGGCAGGACACCCGAGAGAATAAACAACTGGGAGCCACCCGTGTCACGCAAAACTTTAACAGAACGCTTAACCTCTCCTGGGACGGAAACAAACGCCTCAAAAATGAAGGGCTTAAAACAGTCATCACACTCTGAAATGGGAGAACAAACAGGCCTCACATTAGTATGAATAGCAGCTGGGATCGTCTTGATAAGCGCTACACTTTTCGGTTTAGATGTGGGCTGCTGTTTGCGCTTTAAAGCGTCACAATCCGCGACGATATGACCACTTTTATGACAAAAGAAACACTGCTTTGTCCGCTCAGGCCTTGAAGTAGTCGCAGGACTAACGGGGATCCTCTCCTCAGACTTGGGAAAAGGTTCACGCTTAAAAACAGCCTTGTGGGTGAGAGAGAACTCATCAGCTAACACAGCCGCCTGCTGGAGCGTGGCCACTTTTTGTTCATTTAAATACACAATAAGGCGCTCAGAAAGACAGTTCAAGAGCTCTGGTGTGTGTCGTCTTCTGGTGCACACCGGGGTAGTCTTGCACAGTTTTCCAATGTGGTTTTACTGCAAATGGCAAATAAATGAATCTGAATCTGAGTTCTTAAATTCTTCAATAAGAAATAGTTCCCGCAGCGCCTCAAAAGTACCCGCTTTACTTGCAGAGCACCACCTGTCAAACAGCAGCCCCTTCTCACGGGCAAAATCCACAAAACTCTGGTTATATGATTTTCGAAGCCCTCTAAAACGCTGCCTATAGGCCTCGGGCACCAGCTCATACGCACGCAAAATAGCACTTTTTAGACAGTCATAGTTCAAACTGTCCGATACTGACAAAGACGCGCATGCTTCGGAGGCCTTGCCACTCAATTTAAACTGTAATAAAATTGCCCATACATCTCTAGGCCAGTGTAAGGCGCTCGCAATACGCTCAAAAGCACCGAAATATGACTCAACTTCGGACTCGCGGAAAACCGGGACAAGTTGAATGTTCTTTGTCACGTCAAATGAGTCACACGCACTGGCCGTAACAGGCGAAAATGGAGCTGAACCGCGACCCGATGCCTGCAGCTCCAATTGCCTCATACGAAACGCAGTGTCAGCTTCTAACCTTCTAAACTCAACCTCGCGAGCAGTGGCTGCCTCCAGCTCAATGCGCTTTAACTCGAGCTCACGCTTGAGCTGGAAGTCACGCTCTCTCTCCTCTCTCTCGTTTTTGAGCCGCGCAAGGCGCACATCCAAGCGCACATCCAAGCGCACATCACGAGGAGAATGCACACTCAAAGTAGGAGACAAGACCCAAACCTTTTCCTCAGCCTCCCCAAACAAATCCGCGCTCTCCCCAAGACGCACGGGGGACGCCACTGCGCCTCCCGCGGTCACTCCTTGTTCCAGATCGCTCGACTCGGGCAAAACCAAAACTTCACTGGCAACCAAACCTGCCAACACAGCCTCCCTTAACTCTCCCACGCGCAATGTAACCGACACGGGGATTTCATAGTGCCGGGCAATCTCCAATAAGTCAACTTTTCTACACGAATCCAACACATCACTAGTTGGCTCAGCCACGAAAGCACCCAAGTCAAACGTAGCCATATCACTCACCAAAATCACCAATCCAGGCCACAGCCGATCCCACTCACGGCCAGGCTACACCTGCTGACACTTTGCCAATCCACACTCCACCAGGAATGTGCCGTGCGCA
Source organism: Knipowitschia caucasica (assembly GCA_964034765.1). NCBI lineage: Eukaryota > Metazoa > Chordata > Actinopteri > Gobiiformes > Gobiidae > Knipowitschia > Knipowitschia caucasica. The sequence goes on along the minus strand of OZ035835.1, from coordinate 126,435 downwards.
CGCTTCTGACACAGCCGCGCGCAACCCACACACACTAACCACACACACGCCAGGGACAAAAAGACGAGCTCACGCAGGGCGCACTGATCACATAGAAACCCAAACCAGTTTAAACAAATGGTACCCAGACTCCTAACCAGGAAACTCTACGCCTAACTGTCTTCTGGGGTTTGCCGAGCTCGAGGCGTGCAGCCCCCGCCAGAGAATTCACTCCGCCCGGGATTCGCCCCGAAAATAACAAACTAAAACAAAAAACGGATGCCCGAAGGAATGACGAGTAAATCGGCCAAGCTGGACACCCCCCTAGTCTAGCTGGGTCACCAATGTACAGTGGCTGAGCAAGCGCCCATACACAGCTCAACTCACCCAGAGCGCACGCACCCACGAACACTCACAGACGTCTGGTACAACGTCAGGATCCCGGACGAGCCCCCAACTATTACGTGCCAGAATGTCCAGGGTAGCACGTAACGTATATAGTGAATAACCGGGTGTGGGATGACGAAGGATGAAGGTGAGAGGTCGTAGATTAGGAGTAAAAAATAGTTTATTACACAAAACTCAGGATCTCATAATAAACAAATAAACTACTAGCAGAAATGTGCAGAAACAAAGGTGCAGCGTAGGACGCAGACGTCAGCCCTCATCTGGGCCAAGGGCCTTTTAGGCCTGGGCGGATTGGCATCCAGCAGGTGCCAATCATCAGCCAATGGGTGGTGCGGAGGAGGCACAGAGCTGAAGGGGGTGGAGGCAAGGAAAAGTACAAACCACAAGGCTCATAACACCAGACTTTTAAACAAAGCTCTTAGGATTGTTAATGACTCTTCTGGCCACCCTGGGAAAGCCATGTTCCAGCTTCTTCCCTCTGGCAGAAGATATCGTTCTCTGAGATGCAGGACATCTCGTTACGCTAACAGTTTTTATCCACAAGCTGTTATCAGTGTGAACAGAGCACTTTAATGATTTGCACTTGTTTTGAAACTGTTTTAGTCGATCCATTTCACAGTGACTTTTGTTTACTGTTTTATTTGTTTTATTTCTGTCTTTTAATGTTGTTTTATGTCTGTATTTGTCTGTGCACACTGGAGACTTTTTGCTAATTGTAACCCAGTGTTAAAAACGTGATTAAAAATAATATTACTGATTAAAATTTCATAATTAATATTGACAAAAAGAATATAAATATAAATTGATAAATATCGTTAAAAAATCATTTTAAAAAGACGGAAAAAATATATTTGGTTGACACCCCGAGCAGCCAATTGCGCTATAGTATAAAGTCATCATTAGCCAATAAGGTCAAGTCTCCTCTCCTAACCTCTACGTCCTCTGTACGTGCTCGTCAGACATGCCAGAGACGCAGACAGAGAGAGACCTTGTACCTGCTCCGGGGAAGCTAACGTGTTAGTAGCAGCCTTTTTGGTGAAAATACACGGTGATAGGTAAGCAAAAACCAACCCAAACTAAGCAAAACATTGCAATATACAGATTAATGACAATTCGTTTTATTAAATTTAAGATACTGAGTCCCAAAGGCTGTGAACCCACGCTAGCTGGGAGACCCTGTGTCCCACGTGGATGTAGCATGGTGAGTGCCATTCATTGTGTATGGGGGCTAGTTAGCATGCTAATCTCCGAGTGGTATCTCCGCTAGCTTTTTCACTACGAAAATGCACTTTTTAGAGGTAAATAGGTTAATCCAAGGCCCCAATTCATTTGATACGAAATACTATTTCAAGGTTTATGCAAAGTCAATTGTGTAGAGGTGTAAAATGCCGTTTTTTGGTGCAAAATAGTTAATTTAGCACATGCTAATTTTTATCCTGGTGGTGCTAATGTGGGTTAGCCACTATGAAAATGTTTAGTGTTAATGTCAAGTGCTGGTACATGCACTTTGCCTGTTTTTTTGAAGGTTTTTCTGTTTTAAAAAGTGAGAAATGTTTATTTTATACACTTAAAGCCTGTGAGTGTAAATTTTGAGTTTAAAGTGTACTTGCTATACACTTTTGAGAGAAACTATTTTTGTTACTAAATGTAAACTAATGTAGATTTGGTTTATTTTTTTATTTAGTAATACTGGAATTGTAATGTTGTACAACTGAAGATATTTTGAATAACTTTAAAAAGCTTAATTAGTAACTAGTCTGTATAGAACATAATTTAAGCTATTGTCTGACCTGTTTCCAGGTCAGGTTTTTTGTGTGGATCCATTTCAAGAAGAGGCTCCAGATCTGGATGGCGAGCCATAGCCCGAACCACAGTGACTGGTATTTGTAACCCGACTGGTTACTGTTACAAACGAACAGTGAAAGACTAAACGAACATTGAAAGACTAGACAAACATTGAATGGACTTTACAACAATTTTGGGGGGTATTTTTATTTTATTTTTCAAAGCGCGCAATTGTGTTCCCTTTTGTACATAATTACTCTTAAACTAAATTTGCAGAGTAAACGTTCATTATTTTTCTGCAACTCCTTGTGTATGCGTGTGTCCTTTGATGTTGTACACCCTAGGCTCCTCCGAATCTCGAATCTATCTGATCTAGCCCAATTGTCCCTTCAGTCCATCCTTTACTACATAAGGGCACAGATAGCACCATAAGTGCTACATAATGTATTCCTATGTGGTGTTTTTACTGCAAATGGCAAATAAACGGAATCTGAAATCTGAGGCTTCAAAGAGTCCAGATTATTATTATACTTTTAGAGTCCAAACTCTTGAACACAATGTTTCCAATGACTCGTTAATTTGTCGTAATATTGTTCTTGAATCGTTCTCGTATTGATTTGTGTTTTACGTCATTGTGTAAAACTATATGTTTATAATTGTGTAACTGAGTTAGGCTTCCAAACTAGAACTCTCTGGAACTGCGTGAAAACTGAACAAAGAATCCTGAACATCAGCGGTGAGTGACCCAAACATAAACTTAACCTAAATCCATAAGTCCATCCTCTGCAAATGTTCCTAAAATGTGCCGTATCTACTTCCGGGTTTTTAGGGAACCTGTTTCTGTTGGACACTAACTGTCCAACAAGACCCTCCTGCATCCACAAGGAACAACTCTTAAAAAACCCAGTGGGAAAAAGTGAGAAACCTTGGAGGAGAACTAGGGAAACCCACAGGGAGGGAGACCCATATGAGAAAGGGATCCGCTCCTCCGGACGGACAGGCTAATGATCTAGGACCTAAGCTAGCTACAGAACATGGACCAGTGGACGCTGAACGTGGACAGGTCCGGTGCAGGACTGAAGCACTCCCAGGCGGGTCGGGCGGGGCAGTCCGCAGGTGTAGATGGAGGAGGCCAGGCTCAGAGATCCCGTCATCGTACCATGAAACAGACAATGGGACGACGGGTGAATAGCAATGAACAAACTACAGTCAGAATCCTAAAAGTGCTAAACAGATAAAGTAGGAAGGAGGAGAGGATAGTGCTCAAGTTACCATACTTCTCCAGCAGGGGGCTCCCTATGCAGCTTGACTGACAGTCTGAGGAGTTTAGCCTTCCCTGAGTCTTACCTTCCTAACCATATGCTAAACTAAAGAGGACTGTTTTAAACCTAGCCTTGAATAAAGAGAGCGTATCTGAAAGGAGGCGAGACAGCAGCAGCCACGGCTAGGCTAGCCCAGGCTACAGCACCAAGACTCATGGATTGCACACCAGGTGTGCAAACCGCTCCAGGCAAACCTAATTATATATTATATCATATATTTTATATATATTATATAAAATACATAACATAACATACAGTATAATATATAACACAATAAGATAAGATAAGAATTCCTTTATTCGTCCCACAGTGGGGAAATTTCAATAAAAAAATAAAAATGTAACAATAACGTGACTATACTCCCGTGGCAGATGCCAATAACCAAAAGCTCAATGTCTCTGCAACAAACCTGCCTCTTTACTGTACAGTGTTTTGGCTTGCAGTAGTCCGTATTCACAAACACAGCCAGACCCCCGCCTCTCCTCTTCCCACTCGCGGCTGTCCGGTCCGCCCGGATCATGTGAAATCCATCTATTTCCACATTAGAGTCCGGATTATCAGAGGTCAGCCATGTCTCTGTGTATATGGGAAGTCAGTGGGAACAGTGTTTCTCAGAGTCGTGGGAACAGTGTTTCTCAGAGTCAGTGGGAACAGTGTTTCTCAGAGTCAGTGGGAACAGTCAGTGGAACAGTGTTTCCCAGAGTCAGTGGGAACAGTGTTTCTCAGAGTCAGTGGGAACAGTGTTTCTCAGAGTCAGTGGGAACAGTGTTTCTCAGAGTCAGTGGGAACAGTGTTTTCCAGAGTCAGTGGGAACAGTGTTTCTCAGAGTCAGTGGGAACAGTCAGTGGGAACAGTGTTTCTCAGAGTCAGTGGGAACAGTGTTTTCCAGAGTCAGTGGGAACAGTGTTTCCCAGAGTCAGTGGGAACAGTGTTTCTCAGTCAGTGGGAACAGTGTTTCTCAGAGTCAGTGGGAACAGTGTTTCTCAGAATCAGTGGGAACAGTGTTTCTCAGAGTCAGTGGAAGAGTGTTTCTCAGAGTCAGTGGGAACCGTGCTTCCCAGAGTCAGTGGGAACAGTGTTTCTCAGAGTCAGTGGGAACAGTGTTTCTCAGAGTCAGTGGGAACAGTGTTTCTCAGAGTCGTGGGAACAGTGTTTCTCAGAGTCAGTGGGAACAGTCCGTGGAACAGTGTTTCCCAGAGTCAGTGGGAACAGTGTTTCTCAGAGTCAGTGGGAACAGTCAGTGGGAACCGTGTTTCTCAGAGTCAGTGGGAACAGTGTTTTCCAGAGTCAGTGGGAACAGTGTTTCTCAGAGTCAGGTCAGTGGGAACAGTGTTTCTCAGAGTCAGTGGGAACAGTGTTTCTCAGAGTCGTGGGAACAGTGTTTCTCAGAGTCAGTGGGAACAGTGTTTCTCAGAGTCGTGGGAACAGTGTTTCTCAGAGTCAGTGGGAACAGTGTTTCTCAGAGTCAGTGGGAACAGTGTTTCTCAGAGTCAGTGGGAACAGTCAGTGGAACAGTGTTTCCCAGAGTCAGTGGGAACAGTGTTTCTCAGAGTCAGTGGGAACAGTGTTTCTCAGAGTCAGTGGGAACAGTCAGTGGAACAGTGTTTCCCAGAGTCAGTGGGAACAGTCAGTGGAACAGTGTTTCCCAGAGTCAGTGGAACAGTGTTTCTCAGAGTCAGTGGAACAGTGTTTCTCAGAGTCAGTGGGAACAGTGTTTCTCAGAGTCAGTGGGAACAGTGTTTCTCAGAGTCAGTGGGAACAGTGTTTCTCAGAGTCAGTGTTCTCAGAGTCAGTGAGAACAGTGTTTCTCAGAGTCAGTGGGAACAGTGTTTCTCAGAGTCAGTGGGAACAGTGTTTCTCAGAGTCAGTGGGAACAGTGTTTCTCAGAGTCAGTGGGAACAGTGTTTCTCAGAGTCAGTGGGAACAGTCAGTGGGAACAGTTTTTCTCAGAGTCAGGTCAGTGAGAACAGTGTTTCTCAGAGTCAGTGGGAACAGTGTTTCTCAGAGTCAGTGGGAACAGTGTTTCTCAGAGTCAGTGGGAACCGTGTTTCCCAGAGTCAGTGGGAACAGTCAGTAGGAACAGTGTTTCTCAGAGTCAGGTCAGTGGGAACAGTGTGTCTCAGAGTCAGTGGGAACAGTGTTTCTCAGAGTCAGTGGGGACAGTGTTTCCCAGAGTCAGTGGGAACAGTGTTTCTCAGAGTCAGTGGGAACAGTGTTTCTCAGAGTCAGTGGGAACAGTGTTTCTCAGAGTCAGTGGGAACAGTGTTTCTCAGAGTCAGTGGGAACAGTCAGTGTGAACAGTGTTTCTCAGAGTCAGTGGGAACAGTCAGTGTGAACAGTGTTTCTCAGAGTCAGTGGAACAGTGTTTCCCAGAGTCAGTGGGAACAGTCAGTGGAACAGTGTTTCCCAGAGTCAGTGGAACAGTGTTTCTCAGAGTCAGTGGAACAGTGTTTCTCAGAGTCAGTGGGAACAGTGTTTCTCAGAGTCAGTGGGAACAGTGTTTCTCAGAGTCAGTGGGAACAGTGTTTCTCAGAGTCAGGTCAGTGGGAACAGTGTTTCTCAGAGTCAGTGGGAACAGTGTTTCTCAGAGTCAGTGGGAACAGTCAGTGGGAACAGTTTTTCTCAGAGTCAGGTCAGTGAGAACAGTGTTTCTCAGAGTCAGTGGGAACAGTGTTTCTCAGAGTCAGTGGGAACAGTGTTTCTCAGAGTCAGTGGGAACCGTGTTTCCCAGAGTCAGTGGGAACAGTCAGTAGGAACAGTGTTTCTCAGAGTCAGGTCAGTGGGAACAGTGTGTCTCAGAGTCAGTGGGAACAGTGTTTCTCAGAGTCAGTGGGGACAGTGTTTCCCAGAGTCAGTGGGAACAGTGTTTCTCAGAGTCAGTGGGAACAGTGTTTCTCAGAGTCAGTGGGAACAGTGTTTCTCAGAGTCAGTGGGAACAGTGTTTCTCAGAGTCAGTGGGAACAGTGTTTCTCAGAGTCAGTGGGAACAGTGTTTCTCAGAGTCAGTGGGAACAGTGTTTCTCAGAGTCAGTGGGAACAGTCAGTGTGAACAGTGTTTCTCAGAGTCAGTGGGAACAGTGTGAACAGTGTTTCTCAGAGTCAGTGGGAACAGTGTTTTCCAGAGTCAGTGGGAACAGTGTTTTCCAGAGTCAGTGGGAACAGTGTTTTCCAGAGTCAGTGGGAACAGTGTTTCTCAGAGTCAGGTCAGTGGGAACAGTGTTTCTCAGAGTCAGTGGGAACAGTCAGTGGAACAGTGTTTCCCAGAGTCAGTGGGAACAGTGTTTCCCAGAGTCAGTGGGAACAGTGTTTCCCAGAGTCAGTGGGAACAGTGTTTCCCAGAGTCAGTGGGAACCGTGTTTCCCAGAGTCAGTGGGAACCGTGTTTCCCAGAGTCAGTGGGAACCGTGTTTCCCAGAGTCAGTGGGAACAGTCAGTGGGAACAGTGTTTCTCAGAGTCAGTGGGAACAGTCAGTGGGAACAGTCAGTGGAACAGTGTTTCTCAGAGTCAGTGGGAACAGTGTTTCTCAGAGTCAGTGGGAACAGTGAGTGGGAACAGTATTTCTCAGAGTCAGTGGGAACAGTGTTTCCCAGAGTCAGTGGGAACAGTCAGTAGGAACAGTGTTTCTCAGAGTCAGGTCAGTGGGAACAGTGTGTCTCAGAGTCAGTGGGAACAGTGTTTCTCAGAGTCAGTGGGAACAGTGTTTCTCAGAGTCAGTGGGAACAGTGTTTCTCAGAGTCAGGTCAGTGGGAACAGTGTTTCTCAGAGTCAGTGGGAACAGTCAGTGGAACAGTGTTTCCCAGAGTCAGTGGGAACAGTGTTTCTCAGAGTCAGTGGGAACAGTGTTTCTCAAAGTCAGTGGGAACAGTGTTTCTCAGAGTCAGTGGGAACAGTGTTTCTCAGAGTCAGTGGGAACAGTGTTTCTCAGAGTCAGTGGGAACAGTGTTTCTCAGAGTCAGTGGGAACAGTGTTTCTCAGAGTCAGTGGGAACAGTGTTTCTCAGAGTCAGTGGGAACAGTGTTTCTCAGAGTCAGTGGGAACAGTGTTTCTCAGAGTCAGTGGGAACAGTGTTTCTCAGAGTCAGTGGGAACAGTGTTTCTCAGAGTCAGTGGGAACAGTGTTTCTCAGAGTCAGTGGGAACAGTGTTTCTCAGAGTCAGTGGGAACAGTGTTTCTCAGAGTCAGTGGGAACAGTGTTTCTCAGAGTCGGTGGGAACAGTGTTTCTCAGAGTCGGTGGGAACAGTGTTTCTCAGAGTCAGTGGGAACAGTGTTTCTCAGAGTCAGTGGGAACAGTGTTTCTCAGAGTCAGTGGGAACAGTGTTTCTCAGAGTCAGTGGGAACAGTGTTTCTCAGAGTCAGTGGGAACAGTGTTTCTCAGAGTCAGTGGGAACAGTGTTTCTCAGAGTCAGTGGGAACAGTGTTTCTCAGAGTCAGTGGGAACAGTGTTTCTCAGAGTCAGTGGGAACAGTGTTTCTCAGAGTCAGTGGGAACAGTGTTTCTCAGAGTCAGTGGGAACAGTGTTTCTCAGAGTCAGTGGGAACAGTGTTTCTCAGAGTCAGTGGGAACAGTCAGTGGAACAGTGTTTCCCAGAGTCAGTGGGAACCGTGCTTCCCAGAGTCAGTGGGAACCGTGCTTCCCAGAGTCAGTGGGAACCGTGCTTCCCAGAGTCAGTGGGAACCGTGCTTCCCAGAGTCAGTGGGAACCGTGCTTCCCAGAGTCAGTGGGAACCGTGCTTCCCAGAGTCAGTGGGAACCGTGCTTCCCAGAGTCATTGGGAACCGTGTTTCTCAGAGTCAGTGGGAACAGTCAGTGGGAACAGTGTTTCTCAGAGTCAGTGGGAACAGTGTTTCTCAGAGTCAGTGGGAACAGTGTGTCTCAGAGTCAGTGGGAACAGTGTTTCCCAGAGTCAGTGGGAACAGTGTTTCTCAGAGTCAGTGGGAACAGTGTTTCTCAGAGTCAGTGGGAACAGTGTTTCTCAGAGTCAGTGGGAACAGTGTTTCTCAGAGTCAGTGGGAACAGTGTTTCTCAGAGTCAGTGGGAACAGTGTTTCTCAGAGTCAGTGGGAACAGTGTTTCTCAGAGTCAGTGGGAACAGTGTTTCTCAGAGTCAGTGGGAACAGTGTTTCTCAGAGTCAGTGGGAACAGTGTTTCTCAGAGTCAGTGGGAACAGTGTTTCTCAGAGTCAGTGGGAACAGTCAGTGGAACAGTGTTTCCCAGAGTCAGTGGGAACAGTGTTTCTCAGAGTCAGTGGGAACAGTCAGTGGGAACAGTGTTTCTCAGAGTCAGTGGAAACAGTGTTTCCCAGAGTCAGTGGGAACACTGTTTCTCAGTCAGTGGGAACACTGTTTCTCAGAGTCAGTGGGAACACTGTTTCTCAGAGTCAGTGGGAACAGTGTTTCTCAGAGTCAGTGGGAACAGTGTTTCTCAGAGTCAGTGGGAACAGTGTTTCTCAGAGTCAGTGGGAACAGTGTTTCTCAGAGTCAGTGGGAACAGTGTTTCTCAGAGTCAGTGGGAACAGTGTTTCTCAGAGTCAGTGGGAACAGTGTTTCTCAGAGTCAGTGGGAACAGTCAGTGGGAACAGTGTTTCTCAGAGTCAGTGGGAACAGTGTTTCCCAGAGTCAGTGGGAACAGTGTTTCCCAGAGTCAGTGGGAACACTGTTTCTCAGAGTCAGTGGGAACAGTGTTTCTCAGAGTCAGTGGGAACACTGTTTCTCAGAGTCAGTGGGAACAGTGTTTCTCAGAGTCAGTGGGAACAGTGTTTCTCAGAGTCAGTGGGAACAGTGTTTCTCAGAGTCAGTGGGAACAGTGTTTCTCAGAGTCAGTGGGAACAGTGTTTCTCAGAGTCAGTGGGAACAGTCAGTGGAACAGTGTTTCCCAGAGTCAGTGGGAACAGTCAGTGGAACAGTGTTTCCCAGAGTCAGTGGAACAGTGTTTCTCAGAGTCAGTGGAACAGTGTTTCTCAGAGTCAGTGGGAACAGTGTTTCTCAGAGTCAGTGGGAACAGTGTTTCTCAGAGTCAGTGGGAACAGTGTTTCTCAGAGTCAGTGGGAACAGTGTTTCTCAGAGTCAGGTCAGTGAGAACAGTGTTTCTCAGAGTCAGTGGGAACAGTGTTTCTCAGAGTCAGTGGGAACAGTGTTTCTCAGAGTCAGTGGGAACAGTGTTTCTCAGAGTCAGTGGGAACAGTCAGTGGGAACAGTTTTTTCTCAGAGTCAGGTCAGTGAGAACAGTGTTTCTCAGAGTCAGTGGGAACAGTGTTTCTCAGAGTCAGTGGGAACAGTGTTTCTCAGAGTCAGTGGGAACAGTGTTTCTCAGAGTCAGTGGGAACAGTGTTTCTCAGAGTCAGTGGGAACCGTGTTTCCCAGAGTCAGTGGGAACAGTCAGTAGGAACAGTGTTTCTCAGAGTCAGGTCAGTGGGAACAGTGTGTCTCAGAGTCAGTGGGAACAGTGTTTCTCAGAGTCAGTGGGGACAGTGTTTCCCAGAGTCAGTGGGAACAGTGTTTCTCAGAGTCAGTGGGAACAGTGTTTCTCAGAGTCAGTGGGAACAGTGTTTCTCAGAGTCAGTGGGAACAGTGTTTCTCAGAGTCAGTGGGAACAGTCAGTGTGAACAGTGTTTCTCAGAGTCAGTGGGAACAGTCAGTGTGAACAGTGTTTCTCAGAGTCAGTGGGAACAGTGTTTTCCAGAGTCAGTGGGAACAGTGTTTTCCAGAGTCAGTGGGAACAGTGTTTCTCAGAGTCAGGTCAGTGGGAACAGTGTTTCTCAGAGTCAGTGGGAACAGTCAGTGGAACAGTGTTTCCCAGAGTCAGTGGGAACAGTGTTTCCCAGAGTCAGTGGGAACCGTGTTTCCCAGATTCAGTGGGAACCGTGTTTCCCAGAGTCAGTGGGAACCGTGTTTCCCAGAGTCAGTGGGAACAGTCAGTGGGAACAGTGTTTCTCAGAGTCAGTGGGAACAGTCAGTGGGAACAGTGTTTCTCAGAGTCAGTGGGAACAGTGTTTCTCAGAGTCAGTGGGACAGTCAGTGGAACAGTGTTTCTCAGAGTCAGTGGGAACAGTGTTTCTCAGAGTCAGTGGGAACAGTATTTCTCAGAGTCAGTGGGAACAGTGTTTCCCAGAGTCAGTGGGAACAGTCAGTAGGAACAGTGTTTCTCAGAGTCAGGTCAGTGGGAACAGTGTGTCTCAGAGTCAGTGGGAACAGTGTTTCTCAGAGTCAGTGGGAACAGTGTTTCTCAGAGTCAGTGGGAACAGTGTTTCTCAGAGTCAGTGGGAACAGTGTTTCTCAGAGTCAGTGGGAACAGTGTTTCTCAGAGTCAGTGGGAACAGTGTTTCTCAGAGTCAGTGGGAACAGTCAGTGTGAACAGTGTTTCTCAGAGTCAGTGGGAACAGTCAGTGGGAACAGTGTTTCTCAGAGTCAGTGGGAACAGTGTTTTCCAGAGTCAGTGGGAACAGTTTTTCCCAGAGTCAGGTCAGTGGGAACAGTGTTTCTCAGAGTCAGTGGGAACAGTCAGTGGAACAGTGTTTCCCAGAGTCAGTGGGAACAGTGTTTCTCAGAGTCAGTGGGAACAGTGTTTCTCAGAGTCAGTGGGAACAGTGTTTCTCAGAGTCAGTGGGAACAGTGTTTCTCAGAGTCAGTGGGAACAGTGTTTCTCAGAGTCAGTGGGAACAGTGTTTCTCAGAGTCAGTGGGAACAGTGTTTCTCAGAGTCAGTGGGAACAGTGTTTCTCAGAGTCAGTGGGAACAGTGTTTCTCAGAGTCAGTGGGAACAGTGTTTCTCAGAGTCAGTGGGAACAGTGTTTCTCAGAGTCAGTGGGAACAGTGTTTCTCAGAGTCAGTGGGAACAGTGTTTCTCAGAGTCAGTGGGAACAGTGTTTCTCAGAGTCAGTGGGAACAGTCAGTGGAACAGTGTTTCTCAGAATCAGTGGGAACAGTCAGTGGAACAGTGTTTCCCAGAGTCAGTGGGAACCGTGCTTCCCAGAGTCAGTGGGAACCGTGCTTCCCAGAGTCAGTGGGAACCGTGCTTCCCAGAGTCAGTGGGAACCGTGCTTCCCAGAGTCAGTGGGAACCGTGCTTCCCAGAGTCAGTGGGAACCGTGCTTCCCAGAGTCAGTGGGAATCGTGCTTCCCAGAGTCATTGGGAACCGTGTTTCTCAGAGTCAGTGGGAACAGTCAGTGGGAACAGTGTTTCTCAGAGTCAGTGGGAACAGTCAGTGGGAACAGTGTTTCCCAGAGTCAGTGGGAACAGTGTTTCCCAGAGTCAGTGGGAACAGTGTGTCTCAGAGTCAGTGGGAACAGTGTTTCCCAGAGTCATTGGGAACCGTGTTTCTCAGAGTCAGTGGGAACAGTCAGTGGGAACAGTGTTTCTCAGAGTCAGTGGGAACAGTGTTTCCCAGAGTCAGTGGGAACAGTGTTTCCCAGAGTCAGTGGGAACAGTGTTTCCCAGAGTCAGTGGGAACAGTGTTTCCCAGAGTCAGTGGGAACAGTGTTTCTCAGAGTCAGGTCAGTGAGAACAGTGTTTCTCAGAGTCAGTGGGAACAGTGTTTCTCAGAGTCAGTGGGAACAGTGTTTCTCAGAGTCAGTGGGAACAGTGTTTCTCAGAGTCAGTGGGAACAGTCAGTGGGAACAGTTTTTCTCAGAGTCAGGTCAGTGAGAACAGTGTTTCTCAGAGTCAGTGGGAACAGTGTTTCTCAGAGTCAGTGGGAACAGTGTTTCTCAGAGTCAGTGGGAACAGTGTTTCTCAGAGTCAGTGGGAACCGTGTTTCCCAGAGTCAGTGGGAACAGTCAGTAGGAACAGTGTTTCTCAGAGTCAGGTCAGTGGGAACAGTGTTTCCCAGAGTCAGTGGGGACAGTGTTTCCCAGAGTCAGTGGGAACAGTGTTTCTCAGAGTCAGTGGGAACAGTGTTTCTCAGAGTCAGTGGGAACAGTGTTTCTCAGAGTCAGTGGGAACAGTGTTTCTCAGAGTCAGTGGGAACAGTCAGTGTGAACAGTGTTTCTCAGAGTCAGTGGGAACAGTCAGTGTGAACAGTGTTTCTCAGAGTCAGTGGAACAGTGTTTCCCAGAGTCAGTGGGAACAGTCAGTGGAACAGTGTTTCCCAGAGTCAGTGGAACAGTGTTTCTCAGAGTCAGTGGAACAGTGTTTCTCAGAGTCAGTGGGAACAGTGTTTCTCAGAGTCAGTGGGAACAGTGTTTCTCAGAGTCAGTGGGAACAGTGTTTCTCAGGTCAGTGAGAACAGTGTTTCTCAGAGTCAGTGGGAACAGTGTTTCTCAGAGTCAGTGGGAACAGTGTTTCTCAGAGTCAGTGGGAACAGTGTTTCTCAGAGTCAGTGGGAACAGTGTTTCTCAGAGTCAGTGGGAACAGTCAGTGGGAACAGTTTTTCTCAGAGTCAGGTCAGTGAGAACAGTGTTTCTCAGAGTCAGTGAGAACAGTGTTTCTCAGAGTCAGTGGGAACAGTGTTTCTCAGAGTCAGTGGAACAGTGTTTCTCAGAGTCAGTGGGAACAGTGTTTCTCAGAGTCAGTGGGAACAGTGTTTCTCAGAGTCAGTGGGAACAGTGTTTCTCAGAGTCAGGTCAGTGAGAACAGTGTTTCTCAGAGTCAGTGGGAACAGTGTTTCTCAGAGTCAGTGGGAACAGTGTTTCTCAGAGTCAGTGGGAACAGTGTTTCTCAGAGTCAGTGGGAACAGTCAGTGGGAACAGTTTTTCTCAGAGTCAGGTCAGTGAGAACAGTGTTTCTCAGAGTCAGTGGGAACAGTGTTTCTCAGAGTCAGTGGGAACAGTGTTTCTCAGAGTCAGTGGGAACCGTGTTTCCCAGAGTCAGTGGGAACAGTCAGTAGGAACAGTGTTTCTCAGAGTCAGGTCAGTGGGAACAGTGTGTCTCAGAGTCAGTGGGAACAGTGTTTCCCAGAGTCAGTGGGAACAGTGTTTCTCAGAGTCAGTGGGAACAGTGTTTCTCAGAGTCAGTGGGAACAGTGTTTCTCAGAGTCAGTGGGAACAGTGTTTCTCAGAGTCAGTGGGAACAGTGTTGCTCAGAGTCAGTGGGAACAGTCAGTGTGAACAGTGTTTCTCAGAGTCAGTGGGAACAGTCAGTGTGAACAGTGTTTCTCAGAGTCAGTGGGAACAGTGTTTTCCAGAGTCAGTGGGAACAGTGTTTTCCAGAGTCAGTGGGAACAGTGTTTTCCAGAGTCAGTGGGAACAGTGTTTCTCAGAGTCAGGTCAGTGGGAACAGTGTTTCTCAGAGTCAGTGGGAACAGTCAGTGGAACAGTGTTTCCCAGAGTCAGTGGGAACAGTGTTTCCCAGAGTCAGTGGGAACAGTGTTTCCCAGAGTCAGTGGGAACCGTGTTTCCCAGAGTCAGTGGGAACCGTGTTTCCCAGAGTCAGTGGGAACCGTGTTTCCCAGAGTCAGTGGGAACCGTGTTTCCCAGAGTCAGTGGGAACAGTCAGTGGGAACAGTGTTTCTCAGAGTCAGTGGGAACAGTCAGTGGGAACAGTGTTTCTCAGAGTCAGTGGGAACAGTGTTTCTCAGAGTCAGTGGGACAGTCAGTGGAACAGTGTTTCTCAGAGTCAGTGGGAACAGTGTTTCTCAGAGTCAGTGGGAACAGTGAGTGGGAACAGTATTTCTCAGAGTCAGTGGGAACAGTGTTTCCCAGAGTCAGTGGGAACAGTCAGTAGGAACAGTGTTTCTCAGAGTCAGGTCAGTGGGAACAGTGTGTCTCAGAGTCAGTGGGAACAGTGTTTCTCAGAGTCAGTGGGAACAGTGTTTCTCAGAGTCAGTGGGAACAGTGTTTCTCAAGAGTCAGGTCAGTGGGAACAGTGTTTCTCAGAGTCAGTGGGAACAGTCAGTGGAACAGTGTTTCCCAGAGTCAGTGGGAACAGTGTTTCTCAAAGTCAGTGGGAACAGTGTTTCTCAGAGTCAGTGGGAACAGTGTTTCTCAGAGTCAGTGGGAACAGTGTTTCTCAGAGTCAGTGGGAACAGTGTTTCTCAGAGTCAGTGGGAACAGTGTTTCTCAGAGTCAGTGGGAACAGTGTTTCTCAGAGTCAGTGGGAACAGTGTTTCTCAGAGTCAGTGGGAACAGTGTTTCTCAGAGTCAGTGGGAACAGTGTTTCTCAGAGTCAGTGGGAACAGTGTTTCTCAGAGTCAGTGGGAACAGTGTTTCTCAGAGTCAGTGGGAACAGTGTTTCTCAGAGTCAGTGGGAACAGTGTTTCTCAGAGTCAGTGGGAACAGTGTTTCTCAGAGTCAGTGGGAACAGTGTTTCTCAGAGTCAGTGGGAACAGTGTTTCTCAGAGTCAGTGGGAACAGTGTTTCTCAGAGTCAGTGGGAACAGTGTTTCTCAGAGTCAGTGGGAACAGTGTTTCTCAGAGTCAGTGGGAACAGTCAGTGGAACAGTGTTTCCCAGAGTCAGTGGGAACCGTGCTTCCCAGAGTCAGTGGGAACCGTGCTTCCCAGAGTCAGTGGGAACCGTGCTTCCCAGAGTCAGTGGGAACCGTGCTTCCCAGAGTCAGTGGGAACCGTGCTTCCCAGAGTCAGTGGGAATCGTGCTTCCCAGAGTCATTGGGAACCGTGTTTCTCAGAGTCAGTGGGAACAGTCAGTGGGAACAGTGTTTCTCAGAGTCAGTGGAAACAGTGTTTCCCAGAGTCAGCGGGAACAGTGTTTCTCAGAGTCAGTGGGAACAGTGTGTCTCAGAGTCAGTGGGAACAGTGTTTCCCAGAGTCAGTGGGAACAGTGTTTCTCAGAGTCAGTGGGAACAGTGTTTCTCAGAGTCAGTGGGAACAGTGTTTCTCAGAGTCAGTGGGAACAGTGTTTCTCAGAGTCAGTGGGAACAGTGTTTCTCAGAGTCAGTGGGAACAGTGTTTCTCAGAGTCAGTGGGAACAGTCAGTGGAACAGTGTTTCCCAGAGTCAGTGGGAACAGTGTTTCTCAGAGTCAGTGGGAACAGTCAGTGGGAACAGTGTTTCTCAGAGTCAGTGGAAACAGTGTTTCCCAGAGTCAGTGGGAACACTGTTTCTCAGTCAGTGGGAACAGTGTTTCTCAGAGTCAGTGGGAACACTGTTTCTCAGAGTCAGTGGGAACAGTGTTTCCCAGAGTCAGTGGGAACACTGTTTCTCAGAGTCAGTGGGAACAGTGTTTCTCAGAGTCAGTGGGAACAGTGTTTCTCAGAGTCAGTGGGAACACTGTTTCTCAGAGTCAGTGGGAACAGTGTTTCTCAGAGTCAGTGGGAACAGTGTTTCTCAGAGTCAGTGGGAACAGTGTTTCTCAGAGTCAGTGGGAACAGTGTTTCTCAGAGTCAGTGGGAACAGTGTTTCTCAGAGTCAGTGGGAACAGTGTTTCTCAGAGTCAGTGGGAACAGTGTTTCTCAGAGTCAGTGGGAACAGTGTTTCTCAGAGTCAGTGGGAACAGTCAGTGGAACAGTGTTTCCCAGAGTCAGTGGGAACAGTGTTTCTCAGAGTCAGTGGGAACAGTCAGTGGGAACAGTGTTTCTCAGAGTCAGTGGAAACAGTGTTTCCCAGAGTCAGTGGGAACACTGTTTCTCAGTCAGTGGGAACAGTGTTTCTCAGAGTCAGTGGGAACACTGTTTCTCAGAGTCAGTGGGAACAGTGTTTCCCAGAGTCAGTGGGAACACTGTTTCTCAGAGTCAGTGGGAACAGTGTTTCTCAGAGTCAGTGGGAACAGTGTTTCTCAGAGTCAGTGGGAACACTGTTTCTCAGAGTCAGTGGGAACAGTGTTTCTCAGAGTCAGTGGGAACAGTGTTTCTCAGAGTCAGTGGGAACAGTGTTTCTCAGAGTCAGTGGGAACAGTGTTTCTCAGAGTCAGTGGGAACAGTGTTTCTCAGAGTCAGTGGGAACAGTCAGTGGAACAGTGTTTCCCAGAGTCAGTGGAACAGTGTTTCCCAGAGTCAGTGGAACAGTGTTTCCCAGAGTCAGTGGGAACAGTGTTTCTCAGAGTCAGTGGGAACAGTGTTTCTCAGAGTCAGTGGGAACAGTGTTTCTCAGAGTCAGTGGGAACAGTGTTTCTCAGAGTCAGTGGGAACAGTGTTTCTCAGAGTCAGGTCAGTGAGAACAGTGTTTCTCAGAGTCAGTGGGAACAGTGTTTCTCAGAGTCAGTGGGAACAGTGTTTCTCAGAGTCAGTGGGAACAGTGTTTCTCAGAGTCAGTGGGAACAGTGTTTCTCAGAGTCAGTGGGAACAGTCAGTGGGAACAGTTTTTCTCAGAGTCAGGTCAGTGAGAACAGTGTTTCTCAGAGTCAGTGGGAACAGTGTTTCTCAGAGTCAGTGGGAACAGTGTTTCTCAGAGTCAGTGGGAACAGTGTTTCTCAGAGTCAGTGGGAACAGTGTTTCTCAGAGTCAGTGGGAACAGTGTTTCTCAGAGTCAGTGGGAACAGTGTGTCTCAGAGTCAGTGGGAACAGTGTGTCTCAGAGTCAGTGGGAACAGTGTTTCTCAGAGTCAGTGGGAACAGTGTTTCTCAGAGTCAGTGGGAACAGTCAGTGTGAACAGTGTTTCTCAGAGTCAGTGGGAACAGTCAGTGTGAACAGTGTTTCTCAGAGTCAGTGGGAACAGTGTTTTCCAGAGTCAGTGGGAACAGTGTTTTCCAGAGTCAGTGGGAACAGTGTTTTCCAGAGTCAGTGGGAACAGTGTTTTCCAGAGTCAGTGGGAACAGTGTTTCTCAGAGTCAGTGGGAACAGTGTTTCTCAGAGTCAGGTCAGTGGGAACAGTGTTTCTCAGAGTCAGTGGGAACAGTCAGTGGAACAGTGTTTCCCAGAGTCAGTGGGAACAGTGTTTCCCAGAGTCAGTGGGAACCGTGTTTCCCAGATTCAGTGGGAACCGTGTTTCCCAGAGTCAGTGGGAACCGTGTTTCCCAGAGTCAGTGGGAACAGTCAGTGGGAACAGTGTTTCTCAGAGTCAGTGGGAACAGTCAGTGGGAACAGTGTTTCTCAGAGTCAGTGGGAACAGTGTTTCTCAGAGTCAGTGGGACAGTCAGTGGAACAGTGTTTCTCAGAGTCAGTGGGAACAGTGTTTCTCAGAGTCAGTGGGAACAGTGAGTGGGAACAGTATTTCTCAGAGTCAGTGGGAACAGTGTTTCCCAGAGTCAGTGGGAACAGTCAGTAGGAACAGTGTTTCTCAGAGTCAGGTCAGTGGGAACAGTGTGTCTCAGAGTCAGTGGGAACAGTGTTTCTCAGAGTCAGTGGGAACAGTGTTTCTCAGAGTCAGTCGGAACAGTGTTTCTCAGAGTCAGTGGGAACAGTGTTTCTCAGAGTCAGTGGGAACAGTGTTTCTCAGAGTCAGTGGGAACAGTCAGTGTGAACAGTGTTTCTCAGAGTCAGTGGGAACAGTCAGTGGGAACAGTGTTTCTCAGAGTCAGTGGGAACAGTGTTTTCCAGAGTCAGTGGGAACAGTGTTTCTCAGAGTCAGGTCAGTGGGAACAGTGTTTCTCAGAGTCAGTGGGAACAGTCAGTGGAACAGTGTTTCCCAGAGTCAGTGGGAACAGTGTTTCTCAGAGTCAGTGGGAACAGTGTTTCTCAAAGTCAGTGGGAACAGTGTTTCTCAGAGTCAGTGGGAACAGTGTTTCTCAGAGTCAGTGGGAACAGTGTTTCTCAGAGTCAGTGGGAACAGTGTTTCTCAGAGTCAGTGGGAACAGTGTTTCTCAGAGTCAGTGGGAACAGTGTTTCTCAGAGTCAGTGGGAACAGTGTTTCTCAGAGTCAGTGGGAACAGTGTTTCTCAGAGTCAGTGGGAACAGTGTTTCTCAGAGTCAGTGGGAACAGTGTTTCTCAGATTCAGTGGGAACAGTCAGTGGAACAGTGTTTCTCAGAATCAGTGGGAACAGTCAGTGGAACAGTGTTTCCCAGAGTCAGTGGGAACCGTGCTTCCCAGAGTCAGTGGGAACCGTGCTTCCCAGAGTCAGTGGGAACCGTGCTTCCCAGAGTCAGTGGGAACCGTGCTTCCCAGAGTCAGTGGGAACCGTGCTTCCCAGAGTCAGTGGGAATCGTGCTTCCCAGAGTCATTGGGAACCGTGTTTCTCAGAGTCAGTGGGAACAGTCAGTGGGAACAGTGTTTCTCAGAGTCAGTGGGAACAGTCAGTGGGAACAGTGTTTCCCAGAGTCAGTGGGAACAGTGTTTCCCAGAGTCAGTGGGAACAGTGTGTCTCAGAGTCAGTGGGAACAGTGTTTCCCAGAGTCATTGGGAACCGTGTTTCTCAGAGTCAGTGGGAACAGTCAGTGGGAACAGTGTTTCTCAGAGTCAGTGGGAACAGTGTTTCCCAGAGTCAGTGGGAACAGTGTGTCTCAGAGTCAGTGGGAACAGTGTTTCCCAGAGTCAGTGGGAACAGTGTTTCCCAGAGTCAGTGGGAACAGTGTGTCTCAGAGTCAGTGGGAACAGTGTTTCTCTGAGTCAGTGGGAACAGTGTTTCTCAGAGTCAGTGGGAACAGTCAGTGGAACAGTGTTTCCCAGAGTCAGTGGGAACAGTCAGTGGAACAGTGTTTCCCAGAGTCAGTGGGAACAGTCAGTGGAACAGTGTTTCCCAGAGTCAGTGGGAACAGTGTTTCTCAGAGTCAGTGGGAACAGTCAGTGGAACAGTGTTTCCCAGAGTCAGTGGGAACAGTCAGTGGAACAGTGTTTCCCAGAGTCAGTGGGAACAGTCAGTGGAACAGTGTTTCCCAGAGTCAGTGGGAACAGTGTTTCCCAGAGTCAGTGGGAACAGTGTTTCTCTGAGTCAGTGGGAACAGTGTTTCTCTGAGTCAGTGGGAACAGTGTTTCTCTGAGTCAGTGGGAACAGTGTTTCTCAGAGTCAGTGGGAAAAGTGTTTCTCAGAGTCAGTGGGAACAGTCAGTGGAACAGTGTTTCCCAGAGTCAGTGGGAACAGTCAGTGGAACAGTGTTTCCCAGAGTCAGTGGGAACAGTCAGTGGAACAGTGTTTCCCAGAGTCAGTGGGAACAGTGTTTCTCAGAGTCAGTGGGAACAGTGTTTCTCAGAGTCAGTGGGAACAGTGTTTCTCAGAGTCAGTGGGAACAGTGTTTCTCAGAGTCAGTGGGAACAGTGTTTCTCAGAGTCAGTGGGAACAGTGTTTCTCAGAGTCAGTGGGAACAGTGTTTCTCAGAGTCAGTGGGAACAGTCAGTGGGAACAGTGTTTCTCAGAGTCAGTGGAAACAGTGTTTCCCAGAGTCAGTGGGAACACTGTTTCTCAGAGTCAGTGGGAACAGTGTTTCCCAGAGTCAGTGGGAACAGTGTTTCCCAGAGTCAGTGGGAACAGTGTTTCCCAGAGTCAGTGGGAATAGTGTTTCCCAGAGTCAGTGGGAACAGTGTTTCCCAGAGTCAGTGGGAACAGTGTTTCTCAGAGTCAGTGGGAACAGTGTTTCTCAGAGTCAGTGGGAACAGTGTTTCTCAGAGTCAGTGGGAACAGTGTTTCTCAGAGTCAGTGGGAACAGTGTTTCTCAGAGTCAGTGGGAACAGTGTTTCTAGAGTCAGTGGGAACAGTGTTTCTCAGAGTCAGTGGGAACAGTGTTTCTCAGAATCAGTGGGAACAGTCAGTGGAACAGTGTTTCCCAGAGTCAGTGGGAACCGTGCTTCCCAGAGTCAGTGGGAACCGTGCTTCCCAGAGTCAGTGGGAACCGTGCTTCCCAGAGTCAGTGGGAACCGTGCTTCCCAGAGTCAGTGGGAACCGTGCTTCCCAGAGTCAGTGGGAACCGTGCTTCCCAGAGTCAGTGGGAACAGTGTTTCTCAGAGTCAGTGGGAACAGTCAGTGGGAACAGTGTTTCTCAGAGTCAGTGGGAACAGTCAGTGGGAACAGTGTTTCTCAGAGTCAGTGGGAACAGTGATTCCCAGAGTCAGTGGGAACAGTGTTTCTCAGAGTCAGTGGGAACAGTCAGTGGGAACAGTGATTCCCAGAGTCAGTGGGAACAGTGTTTCCCAGAGTCAGTGGGAACAGTGTTTCCCAGAGTCAGTGGGAACAGTGTTTCTCAGAGTCAGTGGGAACAGTGTTTCTCAGAGTCAGTGGGAACAGTGTTTCCCAGAGTCAGTGGGAACAGTGTTTCTCAGAGTCAGTGGGAACAGTGTTTCTCAGAGTCAGTGGGAACAGTGTTTCTCAGAGTCAGTGGGAACAGTGTTTCTCAGAGTCAGTGGGAACAGTCAGTGGAACAGTGTTTCCCAGAGTCAGTGGAAACAGTGTTTTTCAGAGTCAGTGGGAACAGTGTTTCTCAGAGTCAGTGGGAACAGTGTTTCTCAGAGTCAGTGGGAACAGTGTTTCTCAGAGTCAGTGGGAACAGTCAGTGGGAACAGTGTTTCTCAGAGTCAGTGGAAACAGTCAGTGGGAACAGTGTTTCTCAGAGTCAGTGGAAACAGTGTTTCCCAGAGTCAGTGGGAACAGTGTTTCTCAGAGTCAGTGGGAACAGTGTTTCTCAGAGTCAGTGGGAACAGTGTTTCTCAGAGTCAGTGGGAACAGTGTTTCTCAGAGTCAGTGGGAACAGTGTTTCTCAGAGTCAGTGGGAACAGTGTTTCTCAGAGTCAGTGGGAACAGTGTTTCTCAGAGTCAGTGGGAACAGTGTTTCTCAGAGTCAGTGGGAACAGTGTTTCTCAGAGTCAGTGGGAACAGTGTTTCTCAGAGTCAGTGGGAACAGTGTTTCTCAGAGTCAGTGGGAACAGTCAGTGGAACAGTGTTTCCCAGAGTCAGTGGAACAGTGTTTCTCAGAGTCAGTGGAACAGTGTTTCTCAGAGTCAGTGGGAACAGTGTTTCTCAGAGTCAGTGGGAACAGTGTTTCTCAGAGTCAGTGGGAACAGTGTTTCTCAGAGTCAGTGGGAACAGTGTTTCTCAGAGTCAGTGGGAACAGTGTTTCTCAGAGTCAGTGGGAACAGTGTTTCTCAGAGTCAGTGGGAACAGTGTTTATCAGAGTCAGTGGGAACAGTGTTTCTCAAAGTCAGTGGGAACAGTGTTTCTCAGAGTCAGTGGGAACAGTGTTTTCCAGAGTCAGTGGGAACAGTCAGTTAGAACAGTGTTTCCCAGAGTCAGTGGGAACCGTGTTTCCCAGAGTCAGTGGGAACCGTGTTTCCCAGAGTCAGTGGGAACCGTGTTTCCCAGAGTCAGTGGGAACCGTGTTTCCCAGAGTCAGTGGGAACCGTGTTTCCCAGAGTCAGTGGGAACCGTGTTTCCCAGAGTCAGTGGGAACCGTGTTTCCCAGAGTCAGTGGGAACCGTGTTTCCCAGAGTCAGTGGGAACAGTGTTTCCCAGAGTCAGTGGGAACAGTCAGTGGGAACAGTGTTTCTCAGAGTCAGTGGGACAGTCAGTGGAACAGTGTTTCTCAGAGTCAGTGGGAACAGTGTTTCTCAGAGTCAGTGGGAACAGTGTTTCCCAGAGTCAGTGGGAACAGTGTTTCCCAGAGTCAGTGGGAACAGTGTTTCCCAGAGTCAGTGGGAACCGTGTTTCCCAGAGTCAGTGGGAACCGTGTTTCCCAGAGTCAGTGGGAACCGTGTTTCCCAGAGTCAGTGGGAACCGTGTTTCCCAGAGTCAGTGGGAACAGTGTTTCCCAGAGTCAGTGGGAACAGTCAGTGGGAACAGTGTTTCTCAGAGTCAGGTCAGTGAGAACAGTGTTTCTCAGAGTCAGTGGGAACAGTGTTTCTCAGAGTCAGTGGGAACCGTGTTTCCCAGAGTCAGTGGGAACCGTGTTTCCCAGAGTCAGTGGGAACCGTGTTTCCCAGAGTCAGTGGGAACAGTGTTTATCAGAGTCAGTGGGAACAGTCAGTGGGAACAGTGTTTCTCAGAGTCAGTGGGAACACTGTTTCTCAGAGTCAGTGGGACAGTCAGTGGAACAGTGTTTCTCAGAGTCAGTGGGACAGTCAGTGGAACAGTGTTTCTCAGAGTCAGTGGGAACAGTGTTTCTCAGAGTCAGTGGGAACAGTATTTCTCAGAGTCAGTGGGAACAGTGTTTACCAGAGTCAGTGGGAACAGTCAGTAGGAACAGTGTTTCTCAGAGTCAGGTCAGTGGGAACAGTGTTTCTCAGAGTCAGTGGGAACAGTGTTTCCCAGAGTCAGTGTGAACAGTGTTTCTCAGAGTCAGTGTGAACAGTGTTTCTCAGAGTCAGTGGGAACAGTGTTTCTCAGAGTCAGTGGGAACAGTGTTTCTCAGAGTCAGTGGGAACAGTGTTTCTCAGAGTCAGTGGGAACAGTGTTTCTCAGAGTCAGTGGGAACAGTGTTTCTCAGAGTCAGTGGGAACAGTACAAGTGCCACCTGGTGGTTTTTTGGGTCATTGCAGCATCACTGGGGAAAAAATAAATAAAAGACGCGTGAATCACACGTGAGTCTCGTGTGATTCACGCGTGAAAGGCGACAAAACGAAATGGGACCTACTGTAAGCACAGATGGGTGAGAAACCTTTCTTCATTTTGACTAATCCAAGTGCGACTGAGAGCTTGGAAGCAATCCACACAGCAGAGTGGCGCAGCGGAAGCGTGCTGGGCCCATAACCCAGAGGTCGATGGATCGAAACCATCCTCTGCTATAAGGAAGGTGACTCTTTTCATCCAAGAACAACCTTATTCAGAGGTTTAATTATGTAAAATTCCTTAGATTAAAAAAGATACAGGCCAATTTTACAAAGACATGGTCCCTATGAAACTCTAAATTGTTACTTTTTAAAAAGGTCAGAGTTCCATCTGGGGTGACATGAAATTGCCCATGGCTTTCTGTTTGTGTTTAAAGGGACTAAGAGTTCAGGACTGGATCCAACCTTTCATTGTGGACCAACCGGCCTCACAACCGCCGAGCACGTGTAACCACACCAGGCCAGGACCTTTACCTCCAAGATGGTCTGAGACCAGCCACTGAAACAATTGGTTTGCATAACCAAACAATTTCTGCACAAACTGTCAGAAACCGTCTCAGGGACGCTCAAATGCATGCTTGTCGTCCTCATCGGGGTCTTGACCTGACTCCAGCTCATCGCCATAACAGACTTGAGTGGAAAAATGCTCACATTGGATGGCGTCTGGCACAGTGTAGCGGTGTTCTCCATGACTTCCTCAACTCTAATCCTGGGTTTTTTTGGTCTCTAATGGAGGTTTAGGTTCAAATCCCACTCCTGGCAATCCTTTTGGAAAAGGTGACCAATATTGAAATGGTTTGACATTCTTCCAAGCAACTGAAAAAAAGAAAATTCACACTTGGACTTTGGCTAAAGGGTGAAGGGAAACGTTATAAATGTATTCAATATTTGGACCTGTGGTAAGTGAATGTTCAAAAAGGGCCAAATAACTGCCAGTTTTCATTCAAGCAAATGTAACTCAAGGTCCTTCTATATGAGGTCAAACTGGTAGTTGAGAAGCTGCCTTAGTGGCGCTGTGGCTTAGTTGGTCAGAGCACCTGTCTTGTAAACAGGAGATCCTGGATTCGAATCCCAGCAGTGCCTTTTTACCTTGAACATAGAAAAACAGTCGGTAGAGCATGAGACTCTCAGGGTCGTGAGGGCGAACCCCATGTTGGGCGGTCTTTTGCAATTGATGCTTGTTTGCCCAATCTTCAAGCAATATATGCTTTCATCCGTGGGGTTTTCAGTGTCAAGCAAACCTCTCACAAGTAAGAGCTGTGCGTACATGCCGAAATGGCTCATTTGGGAGAGCGTTAGACTGAAGATTAGACTAAAGCTTACTAAGATCCAAAGGTCCTTGGTTAGATCCCGGGTCTCGGCAGTCAGAGACAGTGGCAACTCAAAGTTCTTTGTTCAACAACACCCAAAAACATGGCTGATGCTTTTGAGATGATCCTATAACGGTCCTGTTAAGGGAACCCAAGAATTCCAGTCAATAGTCAAGCTAGTATTACCCTGTTTACCCTATTTGGAACTGTGCTAAGTGAATGTTCTAAAACGGCCACATAACTGCAATTCGAGGTCCTTCAATATGATTTCAAACTGGTGGTTGACCTTGTACTTGAGTGGCGCTGTGGCTTAGTTGGTCAAAGCGCCTGTCTCGTAAACAGGAGATCCTGGATTCGAATCCCAGCAGTGCCTTTTTACCTTGAGCCTCAGTGGGAGGCAAGGTTTCGCTAAGATATGTTGCAGTGGAGCCACATAGAGCCCAATCCCACTGAGCATTTAGTTGATGGTCAAATCATGGCAATTTTCCTCAACATTTAGCCCAATGCTTCAGAAGCTGTAAATTGTGCACAATACGTCAGTGGGAGGCAAGGTTTCGCAAAGATACATGTTGCTGTGAATGAGAGGACATTTTCTGATTGTAAATCTTGTAATGGCTGTGGTGAATGGCTCGTTGGTCTAGGGGTATGATTCTCGCTTGGGGGTGCGAGAGGTCCCGGGTTCAAATCCCGGACGAGCCCAATCCCACTGACCATTTAGTTGATGGTCATATCATAATTCATTGGCAGTTTTCCTCAATATTGAGCCCAATACGTCAGTGGGAGGCTAAGTTTGCTAGTTAGATGTCGCTGTGGATTGGCACACATTTTCCAATTGTAAATTAGGCGATCTCTGCGGGGCTGTTTGTGTGGCTCGTTTGTGTGATTAATTTTTGTGGCTCGTTGGTCTAGGAGTATGATTCTCGCTTTGGATGCGAGAGTCCCGGGTTGAAATCCCGGACGAGCCCAGTCGTTGCGTATATACATTTCTTTTATCTTTGATGTAACTACATCATTCTGCACGTGAGTTTCTCAACTATGTGGTCAAAGCGCCTGTCTAGTAAACAGGTACTCCCGGGTTTGCATCCCAGCATTGCCATTTTACCTTGAACATGGAGTAACTTTATATACGTATTTCAACCTGTTGGTGCTCGTAAGTGGAAGGAAAAGAGACAAAAGTCAACAGAATTTCCCTTCTCCAGGAAGTGTTTGGCCAAAAATGTGCTCCAACCATGAGCAGAGGTAGCCAGAACCCCAGTCAGCATATTTTCGCTCTCCCCTGTCTGTAGCTTTGCGCAGTGGCAGTATCGTAGCTTATGAGGGCTAACCGAGGCGCGATTATTGCTAGTTGAAAACTTTACCCAATACCCCGCCTTGACTACTTGAAATACAGATAGTCAAGTCAATTTTTAAAAGTCTCTTAGCAGGCTTAGTTGCATGTCAAATAACATTAACTGAAGGACTTAGTACGCACATCTACTGTCAAGAGAAGCTTGCTCCAAGGCAAGAACAATGTTCAGTAGGAAAGGTTCACCTATCAAAATAATGAATTTAGAATTTGATTGTGAAAGGAAGTTATTCTAGCAATTGTCATCATACTGGCTGGCTCATTGCCTCAGGGTATTATTTCTCAGTGAATTTATACTTTGGCAGGTTTTCAAAGTGAGCTGTAAGCTGACCAGTGGCCTAATGGATAAGGCACTGCCCTCTGACGACAGAGACTGTGGGTTCGAGTCCCATCTGGGGTGAGGGATGAGTGCAGTCTTAGGAAGAAGTTGTAATTTACTACAGTGATCCTTTAGTCTTGGGACTTGATCTAAAGATGCAACTCAAGACAGCAGAACGAAGAAAGGTTTCTTCCCCTTCTTTGCAGGTTTTCCCAACGCTTCCTCCTCAATCCAAATAACTTTTTCAAGGAAATGAAAGCTCAGGCCGAAGTTGGAGATTTATTACCTGTGGGTGTGGTTAGACATCCCATGGGAAAACCTGCTAAGCACAGATGGGTGAGAAACCTTTCTTCATTTGGACTAATCCAAGTGCGACTGAGAGCTTGGAAGCAATCCACACAGCAGAGTGGCGCAGCGGAAGCGTGCTGGGCCCGTAACCCAGAGGTCGATGGATCGAAACCATCCTCTGCTATAAGGAAGGTGACTCTTTTCATCCAAGAACAACCTTATTCAGAGGTTTAATTATGTAAACTTCCTTAGATTAAAAAAGATACAGGCCAATTTTACAAAGACATGGTCCCTATGAAACTCTAAATTGTTACTTTTTAAAAAGGTCAGAGTTCCATCTGGGGTGACATGAAATTGCCAATAGCTTTCTGTTTGTGTTTAAAGGGACTAAGAGTTCAGGACTGGATCCAACCTTTCATTGTGGACCAACCGGCCTCACAACGGCAGAGCACGTGTAACCACACCAGGCCAGGACCTTTACCTCCAAGATGGTCTGAGACCAGCCACTGAAACAATTGGTTTGCATAACCAAACAATTTC
Source organism: Knipowitschia caucasica (assembly GCA_964034765.1). Classification (NCBI taxonomy): domain Eukaryota; kingdom Metazoa; phylum Chordata; class Actinopteri; order Gobiiformes; family Gobiidae; genus Knipowitschia; species Knipowitschia caucasica. Next base: position 99,855 of record OZ035835.1, on the reverse strand, counting down.
TGCACAAACTGTCAGAAACCGTCTCAGGGACGCTAAACTGTGTAGGATAATTATATATGTGGGGTAAATGAAAATGTAGTGTAGTGCGGCTAGTCTCCAGATCAGAGTCTCGCCGTACTACACGAGTTGGGGATCTGCTTTTTTATTTTGGGCACCAGCAGAGTTTGAAAACTTCTGCACAGATCCAACTAATTTGCCTCGAGACCAGTATCATAAATCTGATGGTTTTGAGTACGTAAATCGGCCAGGGATATCCAAGACTTAAAAACACGACGCTGAAATGAATGAGTTAAAATTAACGTGGGTTTATTGACTACAAAAATGAAAATAGAAAATATCAACAAAAAGGGGTTTTCTGGTCACATTAAGTAAAGATTGCCATACATATCATTTAAATCACACTCCAACAAAGAACAGTCTTACTTTTGAGAAGTCCGAAGGGGTAAGGACGATGGAAGGCAGTGGAGAGGATGAGAATGAAGAATGAAGAATGGAGATGGGGAAAGCGAGGGTGTCGTCCACGTGTCCTTTGTCCGGACGGGAGCAGGAGGAAGCCAGCAGGTCGGATCCAGATGTGGGTTCCGCACACAACACGGTCTAGAATGGTGTTGCGATGGGGTGTCCAGGGAGCCCGAGAGTGGCTGGCGATGGAGAGTCCTTGTCTCCAACAGCGAGGTGGCTGCTGTCCTTGTGGATGTACAGGCCCGAAAGTGGCTGGCGTAGGCCGCGTAGGAGACGCGTACCGAAAAGGTAGAGTTGTTAAAGTGATTACAAGGGAGAACCAAGAGGTCGTATCACTGCATTGTGTGTTTTTATATTGACTTCCAAAGGGGGCGCGTCCGTGACGTCATCCTTGTGCGTCTCTCTGGACCAACATGTCCCAAGGCAAAAACACATCACGCAGACATTCACAATCAGATGCAGGATTAATACCAACATTCATAACACATGTACAGGCGCACAATGCATTTACATTACTGACAACGATACACACGTGTAGGGCAAAAATACAGGTTATCCGAATAATGGCTTCACGGGTGATTGTTTAGACCAGTGTCTCCCAAAGTGGGGTCCGCGGCCCCCTGGTGGGCCGCGAGGGTACTGCAGGGGGGCCGCGGGAGGTCATAAAAAAAATAAACAAATAATATAATTATTTAATGTTAAATTGATAATGTTTTGTTTTTAATATTAAAATATTTGTGTTCATTATTTGACTTGAATAATCCACTGTAATAATTTTTGTATTACAATGTTTGTAGCAGAGGCTATTTCCCCAAAATAAAATAACCAGAAGAGCCTATTCTTAATGTTGTCTTCTTGGTTATTATTTTGGGGGGGGCCACGCAGACCCGTCAGATTTTTAAGGGGGCCTCGGTGTTACTGAGTTTGGGAATGGCTGGTTTAGACTGTCCGTCCCGGGTGTGATAGTGTTCAGTGTCCACTGGGGGGCGCCATAGCGCCGTGGGTGAGTCACAGATTGTCTCAGGGCCATGCTGCCCCTGGGAGTGGGGGCAGAGCTCTGGCCCCTTGATCTTTCAGGCAGGCAGAGACAGCGATGTTTATTCCTGTTGGTGATTTTATTGCTCTGCCTGACGCCTGTAATCTTCCTGACAAATGGTAGTCCCTCGGTTGACCCCATGGTCCCTTTGATGTGGCTCAGGATGGGTCATGCTCAGGAGGGTATGTTTACATATCCTGGTTTGCTGGTCAACGTCCGACTGGCTGTCCTTTAATTCACCTTACATACCCCCCCCACGGCAGAGATGCACCTTCCGACAAGGTGCATGTCATGTCGGATATGCCGGGCGGGTATCCTCAGTCGGTCGTCTCGCCTGTTCGGGTGTTAGTGCGTGATTTGTGGTGACATGCTACAACATTCTCGCCCTAATGTGACTCAGTAAGTAAGTATGAATTGCTTGGATCAGAGCCAAGCCCCTGCTCCTGGGACGGTGAGCTGGCCAGCATGGTTCAAAGCAAAAGACCTCATTGGTCCCACCTTTGACAACAACAACGCACTGAAGAGAAACAAGAGTGCCTGAATGACGGGCCACGGGTTTCCAGGATAGTTCCAATAGTGATTTCAATAGCAACGGATGCAATGGTAACGGTAGCAAAGGTTGATAAGGCAACCATTGATATGTAATAGTCACTATGACAACCATCACTATGGGAATTTTTATGTCAATGTTTGTTTTGTTTTGTTTATTGGGGATCCCCATTAGCTTCCACCAAAGTGGTTGCTAATCTTCCTGGGGTCCCAGTTAAGACGACTGTATTACAAAAAATAAAATAAAATAAAAAAACAAAAAAATCAATACATTCATTAATACAGTACATTATTCAATACAATACATGAATTCACTACCATAATGTTAAAAGCATAGATCAAATAGAAGATCAAAGTCAGCATCTGTAAACAACACAAGGCATCAAGGCATGAAGCCATGCATTATAATGATGCATAGCACATTTGATATTTGAGTTTTCTTTTAAAAATATGTAGAGAAGTTTGATCTCTCATCTCCCTAGGAAGCTCATTCCAAAGTTGAGTCGCTCTGAAAATAACAGTCCTTTTCAATGATTTTGTTCTGGGCCGATTGACGACCAAGTCAGCATTTTGAGCCTGCCGAGTAGAATGGGAGTGAATCTGATGTACATATGTGATTTTCTCAAACATTGAAATTGGTTCACCAGTAAGTATTGCTTTTTTCAGAAATATTAAAAGGCTATACTGTAGCTTATTGTGAACCAAAGGCCAGGATACAATTTTATGCATTTTGTTTATACTGGTAAAATAAGAACAATTTAAAACCAGTCTTGCAGCCTTGTTCTGTACAACTTGCAATCTAGATAAATCTGTGTTGCATGCAGCAGACCATATAATGGGGCAGTATTCAAGATTAGATAAAACGAGGGATTGGACCACCTGCTTCAAAATTGTTGTAGGTACAAAATAAGAACACCTTCTCACCACACCAATAGCGCTACCCATCTTACTAATCACCTGGTCAATGTGCGGTGACCATGAGAGATGGTGATCCACTATAACACCTAAAAGTTTAATTTGCTCAACCTGTTCTAACTCGGCTCCCTCCATAGTCAATTTTAATTGACACTTTTCATGTAGACGTTGTTTACTTCCAACAAGCATAGATCTTGTTTTAGAAATATTTAAAATCATGTTGTTGCTTTTAACCCACTTGAGGACCTCGGCCAAATCATCTTTTAATACATTTGATATTTCATTCACATTTGAATTGGAATAATACATGGTCGAGTCGTCAGCATACATGACAACTTCAGTTTTGTTTAGTACATAAGGTAAATCATTAGTGTAAACAGAGAAGAGGAGTGGGCCGAGGCAGCTGCCTTGAGGTAAGCCACAGTGAATATCAGATTCTTTAGACAGGGAACCATTATAATAGACCTGCTGACTCCGGTCTGTTAGATAATCCTTTATAAGAAACAACGATCTTGTTGAAAGTCCATAGCACCTTAACTTGGCAATTAGAAGGTCATGATTGATAAGATCAAAGGCTGCACTAAAATCTAAAAATATAGTCCCAACAAAGCCACCTTTATCTAATTCCTGGTACCAGTTGTCAATCATATGGACCAATGCAGTAGTGGTGGAATGATTAGGTTTATATGAATGCTGGAACTTAGTTAGCAGGCTGCAGTCAACAAAATATGTTTGTATTTGGTCACGTATTAACGTCTCCATAATTTTCCCTAAAACAGGTAATATGCTTATGGGCCTACTGTTTGCCCTGTTAAATAATGTGTTTTTATTTTTTGGTATAGGGATAATTTTAGACTTTTTCCATTGGGAAGGGAAGACGCCACTCCTTAAACATCTATTAAATATGTGGCATAAAGGGCGTGACACAAACTTGGCAGCTAGCTTCATAAACTTGCCTTCTATATTGTCTAGGCCAGCCGACATGTTTTCAGGCAAGGAACTCAGAAGGTTTTGCACTTTTTCTATACTGACAGCAGTTAGGTCAAAAACACATTGCTTATTGTCCATGATTATGTTTTTAATAATATATGAAGAAGATGCAGACTCACCAACACTCATGTTAGCTTTCAATCTTTGTATTTTATCGTTGTAGTAACGGTTAAAGTAATTGGCAATTTCATCAGGTTTAAAAATGCATCCATTATCAGTCTCAATGTGTCCAGGAGTTGAAATTTCATTCCGCCCAGTAAGTGAATTAAATGTTTTCCAGATCATTTTACAATCATGACTAACCTCACTAAATTTTCTTATATAGTGTTGTCTCTTTTTAAGCAAGTTTAATTTAGTCACAGAGTTTCTTAATTTACGGAACCTAGCCCAGTCCAATTGATTGCCCGATTTTACAGCAGTCTTCTTAGCAGCCTCTCTCTGTGACATAGCAGCCTTTAACTCAGTATCTAACCAAGGTGCATTGTTTGACCTAACAGTTCTCCTCTTTAGTGGAGCATATTGGTCAATAAGTTGACAAAACGTATTGTTAAACATGAACAGAGTATACTCTGGGTTACGTTCAGAGCAGATGTCGTCCCAATCAATTTTCTCAAGGTCAGATAAAAAGTCATTCACATTAAACTTGTTGAAAGCCCTTATATTAAGAATCTTAGGTACACCTTTTGGAGGTTTAATTTTCCTATTCACAGCCACAAGATGGTGATCGCTAAAACCAACAGGTTTCGAAATGACATCGTTACAGGATTTAGGCACGTTTGTATAAATATGATCAATACAAGTAGAAGATGTAACGCCTGCAGCATAGGTCCCAACTCTTGTTGGAACCATGATTAATTGGTGTAAATTGCATGCAGAGCATAATGAAAACATTTTCTTCCTAATTGGGCATTTCATATCTAGCCAGTTTATGTTCATATCTCCTAATAAGAATAAATCTTTGTTTTCCTCAGATATTTTACTCATCATATCACAAATGTTGTCAGTATAAAATACATTTGAATTTGGTGGTCTATAGATACACCCAACTAAGACTGGTTTTCCATAGAGAGTTTGTATCTGAACCCATATATTTTCTATGGTTTGTTGCATTAGATCAGGGCGTAGTTTGTGTAGGGTAATAATGTATATTTATGTGGTATAATTACTTATTAGAGAAGAATAGTGCGGCTAGTCTCCAACTCAGATGCTAGCCGTCCTATTCGAGTGGGGGGATCTGCTTTAATTTTTAGGGCACCAGCAGTTACTTCTGCACAGATCCAAACCAACTTTGCCTCGAGTCAGTCTTATAATCAAAAGGTAGTGAATGCGTAAATCGGCCAGGGATATACCGAAATCTAACAACACGACTCTGATAGGATTGAGTTAAAGAAAAGGGGTTTTATTGATTACAAAAATGAAGATAAAAATATAACGAAAAGGGATTTCTGGTCACATTTAAGCAGGAGTTGTACACATTTCATTCAAATCGCACATTTAACAAAGAACAGTCTTACTTTTGAGCCGTTCAGAGGGAGATGGGTGATTAGGATGAGGATGGAGATGGAGATGGAGGGTGAGAATGAAGAATAGGATGGAGGCGATGTCCTCGTCCACGTGGTCTTTGTTCGAACAGGGAGCAGGAGGAAGCCAGCAGATCGGATCCCGGCGTGGGTTTCACACACACAACACGGTCTAGAATAGCGTTGCGGTGGGGTGTTCCAGGGAGCCCGAAAGTGGCTGGCGATGGACGGTCCTCGTCTCCGACAGCGAGAGTGGGTGCTGTCCTCGTGGATGTACAGGCCCGAGATGGTGGCGGGCGTAGGCCGTGTAGGGGACACGTACCAAACAGGATGGTCGCAATGGTGGTTTTGGGGAGAACCAAGAGGTCGTTCTATTACATTGTGGGTGCTTATATTGACTTCCCAGGGGAGGCGTGTCCATGCCGTCCTCCTCTCTGTGGACAAACCCTTCACAACAGACATTTTGCAAAGGAAACACACAGGATTGATGCAAATGATCATAACACATGTACAAACACACACCGCATTTCATTCCTTGACATTGATACACACATATGGGGCACAATGCAGATTATTGGAGTACTGGACCCAGGGGTGCTGGTTCGCAATTGTCCGTCCCGGGTGTGATAGTGTCCATTGTTCACTAGGGGGCGCCAGAACGCCGCGGGTGAGTCTTTGATTGTCCGGTGACAGGGGTCCTGGGAGCGAGAGCAGGGTTGTGATCTTTGATCTCTACAGGCAGGCAGAGACAGAGGTGCTTATCCCCGTGGTGACTTTATTGCTCTGTTTGGCATCTGTAATCCCCATGATCAATGATAGTCCTCCGGCCGACCTCGCTGTTCCTTTGAAGCCGCAGTGGGATGTCTCCCTCCTTTTGGTCGAATGTGTACACAGTCCAGGGCCTGGCTCTGTATTACGGCCCTGTCCCTTATTTAACCTTACATTTGGCATTAACAGTGTCTTTAATGTACAAAGCAACACCTCCTCCAAATGCGTCTCTGTCCTTCCTGTACAATGTATAACCATCAATTCTAAGTGCACTGTTGTCAAACGTACAGTCTAGATGTGTTTCAGAAAGTGCGAGTATACACAAACTGTTTGTTAATAGTAGATTTTCTATCTCATGGACTTTGTTTCTTAGACTGCAAATATTGGCGTGGGCAATAGAGAACACCTTAGAGGTATATCCAGGTAAATGTATCATCATGTAAACAAGTTATAGACAGTTAAAATCAATACTAGTCCAAATCATCAATGTACCTACACAGGCGGTTGCCTTGGTCTAACGATCAGTTTATCATATTTCAAGAAAGCCAGATCGCCCCGCTCCCGAGCCGCCTTGAGTTGCGGAAGCAGCTCTCTTCTCCTCCTTCTGACCGAGTCCGTAAAATCCTCAATGATGTAAGCATTGGTACCTTTCAGCTTACGTGCAGCTGCAAGGATGCATTGTCTGTCTTTAAAACGTTGCAGTCTGACAAGGATCGGCCGTGGCCTGCCCTGGTCTCTATATTGTCCAAGACGGGAAACACCATCCATTGCAATGTCAACACTGTCCAGGCACAACTTTGTTGTAATTAGTTGCCGGATCTTGGATTCCAAAGCCTCGGGTTTCTCCTCCCGTTCATTAGTGATCCCATCCACAAGAATGTTATTTCTCCTCGTCTGATTGTCAAAATATTCCAATCTCTCGGACAGCACTTTCAGTTCGCTGCAAGTGCTGTTAATTTCAGTGTCAAACGCAGCCAACTTCGAAATAGTGCGCTTTTCCTCAGCACGGAGGTCATTTACGACACCATCAGTGAACTGCAGACTCACCTTGACATCATGCAAGTCTTTCACGATGCTATCCAGTCTTATATTAGTGTTGTCCATCATCATCTGCACAAATGACTTGAAATTATCTTGCTGTTGCTTAATCAAATCCCTGTAGAAGTCCTTCTGCTGTTCAAGCATAGCAGTTAGCATGCTAACGCTAACATTGCAGTCCTCCTCTGCTGGTTTAGGTTTTGGAGGCATAATCCGTGGCCTCAGCTCCAGACCACCGAAATAATGCTCTAATGGCAAATAGCAATAATGTTACTAGGATTCAGATGCAGCAGAATTACTGCAAGTAAGAATAACACCAGCAAGTGTACACACCGCCAAGTGTAAACAGGAACAGGAAGTGGCTGAATGGTCACCTTGGAAACCGTGCCATAATTCCCCGTGGCATCCATAGTTATGCGATAGTCACTATGGCGACCATCACTAATGGAATTGTTATGTCAATGGTCACCTTGGAAACCGTGCCATAATTCCCCGTGGCATCCAAAGTTATGCGATAGTCACTATGGCGACCATCACTAATGGAATTGTTATGTCAATGGTCACCTTGGAAACCGTGCCATAATTCCCCGTGGCATCCATAGTTATGCGATTGTCACTATGGCGACCATCACTAATGGAATTGTTATGTCAATGGTCACCTTGGAAACCGTGCCATAATTCCCCATGGCATCCATAGTTATGCGATAGTCACTATGGCGACCATCACTAATGGAATTGTTATGTCAATGGTCACCTTGGAAACCGTGCCATAATTCCCCGTGGCATCCATAGTTATGCGATAGTCACTATGGCGACCATCACTAATGGAATTGTTATGTCAATGGTCACCTTGGAAACCGTGCCATAATTCCCCATGGCATCCATAGTTATGCGATAGTCACTATGGCGACCATCACTAATGGAATTGTTATGTCAATGGTCACCTTGGAAACCGTGCCATAATTCCCCGTGGCATCCATAGTTATGCGATAGTCACTATGGCGACCATCACTAATGGAATTGTTATGTCAATGGTCACCTTGGAAACCGTGCCATAATTCCCCATGGCATCCATAGTTATGCGATAGTCACTATGGCGACCATCACTAATGGAATTGTTATGTCAATGGTCACCTTGGAAACCGTGCCATAATTCCCCATGGCATCCATAGTTATGCGATAGTCACTATGGCGACCATCACTAATGGAATTGTTATGTCAATGGTCACCTTGGAAACCGTGCCATAATTCCCCGTGGCATCCATAGTTATGCGATAGTCACTATGGCGACCATCACTAATGGAATTGTTATGTCAATGGTCACCTTGGAAACCGTGCCATAATTCCCCATGGCATCCATAGTTATGCGATAGTCACTATGGCGACCATCACTAATGGAATTGTTATGTCAATGGTCACCTTGGAAACCGTGCCATAATTCCCCATGGCATCCATAGTTATGCGATAGTCACTATGGCGACCATCACTAATGGAATTGTTATGTCAATGGTCACCTTGGAAACCGTGCCATAATTCCCCATGGCATCCATAGTTATGCGATAGTCACTATGGCGACCATCACTAATGGAATTGTTATGTCAATGGTCACCTTGGAAACCGTGCCATAATTCCCCATGGCATCCCTAGTTATGCGATAGTCACTATGGCGACCATCACTAATGGAATTGTTATGTCAATGGTCACCTTGGAAACCGTGCCATAATTCCCCGTGGCATCCATAGTTATGCGATAGTCACTATGGCGACCATCACTAATGGAATTGTTATGTCAATGGTCACCTTGGAAACCGTGCCATAATTCCCCGTGGCATCCCTAGTTATGCGATAGTCACTATGGCGACCATCACTAATGGAATTGTTATGTCAATGGTCACCTTGGAAACCGTGCCATAATTCCCCGTGGCATCCATAGTTATGCGATAGTCACTATGGCGACCATCACTAATGGAATTGTTATGTCAATGGTCACCTTGGAAACCGTGCCATAATTCCCCGTGGCATCCATAGTTATGCGATAGTCACTATGGCGACCATCACTAATGGAATTGTTATGTCAATGGTCACCTTGGAAACCGTGCCATAATTCCCCATGGCATCCCTAGTTATGCGATAGTCACTATGGCGACCATCACTAATGGAATTGTTATGTCAATGGTCACCTTGGAAACCATGCCATAATTCCCCATGGCATCCCTAGTTATGCGATAGTCACTATGGCGACCATCACTAATGGAATTGTTATGTCAATGGTCACCTTGGAAACCGTGATATCCATCACTATTGCACTGGTCACTATGGAAACCACAGCTATGCAATCATCTCTGATTTCCATAGCAACCGTTTTCATGCCATAGAAGGCAATAGAGTGAATGGAAAAACTTGTTACATACTTATTTATCTTGAATAAAAATATATAAAGCACCTCAAATTAAATATTGCTCACTTTATTCTTCACATAAAAGGCCAAAAAAAATACCACAGAAAATGCAGTCACGTGTACAAACAGGTATGTAAAGGTCATAGAATTATTGAGTTGGATTTATAAGATCCACCAAGCGCGGGTTTAGAGCAGCAAAAGCAACACTGTTGCAGCACAGTATCAGTAGAGTTTGTTGGATGTGCCGAAATGGTACGTGAGGTTTTCATGACCCACCACTACTGAATACATATTTCTTTGAACATCATGAAGGAAGCCCCGCAATGAAGTAGGGCATCAAAAAATTTGCAATATTCTCTTATTGTTCCTCACCACGGAAATCTTTAGTAAAAGGCGAAAGATTTATACGCTCTGAAGAGAAACAAGAGTGCCCAAATGTCGGGCCCCGGGAGAACAAAAACATTAGGCCTGGCGGTTCTATCGTGGTTGATCAGCTGCTAAAGTCCACCTAATTTGACCAGTTTACACGTGCAAATGCTCTGTCTGATTGACTGCATTGGTTGATTTAAAACACAACCAACACATTCCACATGTATATAAGGCATTAAAAAGAGAAGCAAGAAAAAGGAAATTAACAGCAAAGCACTAAGAAATCTGCCACAATGACTTTTACAGTAAAGAGGAGGTGCACCGTTCCTGGAGGTACTGCAATACCAGGTCAATGCATGGAGAGGACAGAGCAAGCTCCTAATTCCATCTCCCAGTTCCAAAAATCAATTTAATATATGGTCCCCCATGTAGGGGACGTATCAGATATTAAACTGATGAGAACAGATACTACACTTGATCTTAGCCAAAAGGCCGAGAAGCGATGCCAGAAAAATGTGGCAGTAATTCTGTGGATTTCTGCTGACAAACCTTTGCCACATGATTGACAGCATCCTGTCATCAAAGAAAAGAAAAGAAAAGAGAAGAGAAGAGAAGAGAAGAGAAAAGAAAAGCTTTCGTTGTACGTGAGATCAGGGGAGAGCGCGTACGCAGTCCCCCACTATCAGAAATTATGCAGTTGAGATTCCCACATTTGGGGAATTCACAAAGGTCAGCACACCCGGTCAGTGCAATGGATGAGCCTCGCCTTGGGTGAACCACCTTCATGATCATGGTCTCGCCCCTGCCAGGTAAGTATGAATTGCTTGGATCAGAGCCAAGCCCCTGCTCCTGGGACGGTGAGCTGGCCAGCATGGTTCAAAGCAAAAGACCTCATTGGTCCCACCTTTGACAACAACAACGCACTGAAGAGAAACAAGAGTGCCTGAATGATGGGCCACGGGTTTCCAGGATAGTTCCAATAGTGATTTTAATAGCAACGGATGCAATGGTAACGGTAGCAAAGGTCGATAAGGCAACCATTGATATGTAATAGTCACTATGACAACCATCACTAGGGGAATTTTTATGTCAATGGTCACCTTGGAAACCGTGCCATAATTCCCCGTGGCATCCATAGTTATGCGATAGTCACTATGGCGACCATCACTAATGGAATTGTTATGTCAATAGCAACGGATGCAATGGTAACGGTAGCAAAGGTCGATAAGGCAACCATTGATATGTAATAGTCACTATGACAACCATCACTATGGGAATTTTTATGTCAATGGTCACCTTGGAAACCGTGCCATAATTCCCCGTGGCATCCATAGTTATGCGATAGTCACTATGGCGACCATCACTAATGGAATTGTTATGTCAATGGTCACCTTGGAAACCGTGCCATAATTCCCCGTGGCATCCATAGTTATGCGATAGTCACTATGGCGACCATCACTAATGGAATTGTTAGGTCAATGGTCACCTTGGAAACCATGCCATAATTCCCCATGGCATCCCTAGTTATGCGATAGTCACTATGGCGACCATCACTAATGGAATTGTTATGTCAATGGTCACCTTGGAAACCGTGATATCCATCACTATTGCACTGGTCACTATGGAAACCACAGCTATGCAATCATCTCTGATTTCCATAGCAACCGTTTTCATGCCATAGAAGGCAATAGAGTGAATGGAAAAACTTGTTACATACTTATTTATCTTGAATAAAAATATATAAAGCACCTCAAATTAAATATTGCTCACTTTATTCTTCACATAAAAGGCCAAAAAAAATACCACAGAAAATGCAGTCACGTGTACAAACAGGTATGTAAAGGTCATAGAATTATTGAGTTGGATTTATAAGATCCACCAAGCGCGGGTTTAGAGCAGCAAAAGCGACACTGTTGCAGCACAGTATCAGTAGAGTTTGTTGGATGTGCCGAAATGGTACGTGAGGTTTTCATGACCCACCACTACTGAATACATATTTCTTTGAACATCATGAAGGAAGCCCCGCAATGAAGTAGGGCATCAAAAAATTTGCAATATTCTCTTATTGTTCCTCACCACGGAAATCTTTAGTAAAAGGCGAAAGATTTATACGCTCTGAAGAGAAACAAGAGTGCCCAAATGTCGGGCCCCGGGAGAACAAAAACATTAGGCCTGGCGGTTCTATCGTGGTTGATCAGCTGCTAAAGTCCACCTAATTTGACCAGTTTACACGTGCAAATGCTCTGTCTGATTGACTGCATTGGTTGATTTAAAACACAACCAACACATTCCACATGTATATAAGGCATTAAAAAGAGAAGCAAGAAAAAGGAAATGAACAGCAAAGCACTAAGAAATCTGCCACAATGACTTTTACAGTAAAGAGGAGGTGCACCGTTCCTGGAGGTACTGCAATACCAGGTCAATGCATGGAGAGGACAGAGCAAGCTCCTAATTCCATCTCCCAGTTCCAAAAATCAATTTAATATATGGTCCCCCATGTAGGGGACGTATCAGATATTAAACTGATAAGAACAGATACTACACTTGATCTTAGCCAAAAGGCCGAGAAGCGATGCCAGAAAAATGTGGCAGTAATTCTGTGGATTTCTGCTGACAAACCTTTGCCACATGGTTGACAGCATCCTGTCATCAGAGAAAAGAAAAGAAAAGAAAAGAAAAGCTTTCCTTGTACGTGAGATCAGGGGAGAGCGCGTACGCAGTCCCCCACTATCAGAAATTATGCAGTTGAGATTCCCACATTTGGGGAATTCACAAAGGTCAGCACACCCGGTCAGTGCAATGGATGAGCCTCGCCTTGGGTGAACCACCTTCATGATCATGGTCTCGCCCCTGCCAGGTAAGTATGAATTGCTTGGATCAGAGCCAAGCCCCTGCTCCTGGGACGGTGAGCTGGCCAGCATGGTTCAAAGCAAAAGACCTCATTGGTCCCACCTTTGACAACAACAACGCACTGAAGAGAAACAAGAGTGCCTGAATGACGGGCCACGGGTTTCCAGGATAGTTCCGGGATAGGCGGCACGGTGGCTGAGTGGTTAGCACTCTTGCCTCTCAGCAAGAAGGTCCTGGGTTCGAATCCCGGTCGGACCAGGGCCTTTCTGAGTGGAGTTTGCATGTTCTCCCCGTGTCTGCGTAGGTTTCCTCCGGGTACTCCGGTTTCCCCTACCACTAAAAATATGTCCAATAGTTCTGGCATGCGCCTCCTGTACTGGCGACCCCGCTCCCATCTCTGTGTGGAGTGAGAGACAAATGCCCAAAAATTAACAATTGTAAACCGCTTTGAGACTCAGATCTGCAGTGAAAAGGCGGTATATAAATAAAAACTTACTTACATGTGGAATGTGTTGGTTGTGTTTTAAATCAACCAATGCAGTCAATCAGACAGAGCATTTGCACGTGTAAACTGGTCAAATTAGGTGGACTTTAGCAGCTGATCAACCACGATAGAACCGCCAGGTCTAATGTTTTTGTTCTCCCGGGGCCCGACATTTGGGCACTCTTGTTTCTCTTCAGAGCGTATAAATCTTTTCGCCTTTTACTAAAGATTTCCGTGGTGAGGAACAATAAGAGAATATTGCAAATTTTTTTGATGCCCTACTTCATTGCGGGGCTTCCTTCATGATGTTCAAAGAAATATGTATTCAGTGAGTGGTGGGTCATGAAAATCCTCATGAAGATTAAGTGAGCGGCAAACATACTATTTTTTCATCACTCTATGCCTTTTAAGGCATGAAAACGGTTTGCTATTCGCACATCCAGACCAGTGACTTTGACACATATCACGGTTTCCAAGGTGACCATTGACATAACAATTCCATTAGTGATGGTCGCCATAAGTGACTATCGCATAAACTGAGGGAAGCAGGGGGAATTATGGAGGTTTCCAGGTGGACATTGATCTAAACAATTCCATTAGTGCTGTTGCCTAGTGACTCTCGCAGATATGGAAGCAGGGACAATTATGGGCAAGGTTGCCAATGTGACCATTGACAAAACAATTCATTCGTGATGGTGCCATAGAGACTATGCATAACTAGGGCTGATGGTGAATTATGGAGGTTTCATGAGACCATTAGACTAAAATTCATTAGTGATAGGACGCCATCGTGACTATGCTACCTATGGATGCCACGGTGGACATTAATGGCACAGGATTCCAGTTGCCCATTGACCTACCAATACATTAGTGCTGGACGACAAAGTGACTATGCCAAAAATGAAGCCACGGGGAACATAAGGCACGGTTTAAGGAGGACCCTTGCCTAAAAATTTTCCCAGTGCTGGTTGTCATAGAGATTAAAAAAATCAATGGTTGCCTTATCGACCCTTTCTTACGTTTACCAATTGCATGCGTTGCTATTTAAACTCACTATTGGAACTTATCCTGGAAACCCGTGGCCCATCATTCCAGGCACTCGTTGTTGCTCTTCAGTGCGATTGTAGTAGTCAAAGGGTGGGACAAATGAGGCTTTTGCTTTGCTCCATGCGGCCAGCGCTCACGACCAGGAGCAGGGGCTTGGCATCGATCCAAGGCAATTTCATACTTACCTGGCAGGGGCGAGACCAGGATCCTGAAGGTGGTTCACCCAAGGCTTGAGGCTCATCCATTGCACTGACGCGTGTGTGACCATTGGTGCATTCCCACATGTGGGAATCTCAACTGCATAATTTCTGAATAGTGTGGGGACTGCGTACGCTGCTCTCCCCTGATCTCAGTTACAAGGAAAGCTTTTCTTTTCTTTTCTTTCTTTTCTTTTCTGTTCTTATCTTTTCTTGTCCTTCTCGTTTCTTTTCTTTTCTTTTCTTTTCTTTTCTTTTCTATACTTTTCATAACAAAAATACTTTTCCATAAATAACTAAAAAAAAAAAAAAACAAAAATAAACAAAACTAATCCTTCTATATTCTCTTTTTCTTTTCTTTCTTTTTTCTTTCTTTTCTTTACTTTTTTTTTTCTTTTTATTCTATATCTTTTCTTATCATATCATTTCTTTTCTTTTCTTTTCTTTTACTTATCTTTTTGCTGATGAAGGATTCTGTCAACATGTGGGCATGGAATGTCAGCAGAAATCCACAGGCTTACTGCACCTATTTTCTGCATGTTCTCGGCCTTTTGGCTAAGTCCAAGGTAGTCTTGTTCTTATCAGATTAATATTGATAGTTCCTCCTGGGGGACCAGTTATTAAATTGAATTTTGGAACTAGTGAGATGGAATTTAGGAGCTTGCTCTGTCTCTCTCATTGAATTCGACAGGTATTGCAGGTACCTCCAGGACGAGCTGCACCCCTTTTACTGTAAAAGTCATTGTGGCAGATTTCTTAGTGCTTAGCTGTTCATTTCCTTTATCTTGCTTCTCTTTTTAATGCCTTATATACATGTGGAATGTGTTGGTTGTGTTTTAAATCAACCAATGCCGTCAATCAGACAGAGCATTTGCATGTGTTAAAATGGTCAAATTAGGGTGGACTTTCGCAGGTGATCAACCACGATAGAACCGCCAGGTCTAATGTTTTTAGTTTTCCCGGGGCCCGACATTTGGGCACTCTTGTATCTCTTCAGAGGTATAAATCTTTCGCCTTTTCTAAGATTTCCGTGGTGAGGGAACAATAAGAGACTATTGCAAATTTTTTGATGCCTACTTCATTGCGGGGCTTCCTTCATGATGTTCAAAGAAATATGTATTCAGTAGTGGTGGGTCATGAAAAAAACTCACGTACCATTTCGGCACATCCAACAAACTCTACTGATACTGTGCTGCAACAGTGTCGCTTTTGCTGCTCTAAACCCGCGCTTGGTGGATCTTATAAATCCAAACTCAATAATTCTATGACCTTTACATACCTGTTTGTACACGTGACTGCATTTTCTGTGGTATTTTTTTTGGCCTTTTATGTGAAGAATAAAGTGAGCAATATTTAATTTGAGGTGCTTTATATATTTTTATTCAAGATAAATAAGTATGTAACAAGTTTTTCCATTCACTCTATTGCCTTCTATGGCATGAAAACGGTTGCTACAGTGGAAATCAGAGATGATTGCATAGCTGTGGTTTCCATTGTGAGACCAGTGCAATAGTGATGGATATCACGGTTGGGCAATTTCAATGTCACCAACCCAGATGTAACTCTGACCTTTTTAAAAAGTAACAATTTAGAGTTTTCATAGGGACCGATGTCTTTTGTACAATTGGCCTGTATCATTTTGTAATCTAGGGAATTTTACATAATTAAACCTCTGAGTATGGTTGGTTCTTGAAGAGAAGAGTCACGTTCCCTTATAGCGAGAGGGATGGTTTCCGATCCCATCGACCTCTGGGTTGATGGGCCCAAGGCCCACGCTGTCCCGCTGGCGCCACTCTAGCTGTGTGGATGTGCTTCCCAAGGCTCTCAGTCGCACTTGGATGAGTCCAAATGAAGAAAGGTTTCTCACCCATGCTTGCCTTACAGGTTTTCCCATTGATGTCTAACCACACCCACCATAACTAAATCTCCAACTTCGGCCTGAGCGTTTTCATTTCCTTGATAAAGTTATTTGGATTGAGCGGAGAGCGTTGGGAAAACGCTGCAAAGAAGGGGAGAGAAGACCTGTCTTTCGTTGGGTCTGCCTGTCCTTGAAGTTGCATCTTTAGATCCAGCCCAAGACTAAATGATCACTGTAGTACATTAACAACTTCCTTCCTAAGACTGCACTCATCCCTCACACCCCAGAATGGGAACTCGAACCCACAGTCACTGTCGTCAGAGGGCAGTGCCTATCCATTAGGCCACTGTCAGCTTACAGCACCCTTTGAAAACCTGCCAAAGTATAAATTCACTGAGACATCAGATACCCTGAGGCAATGATCCAGCCAGTATGATGACCATTGCTAGAAATAACTCCTTTCCACATCCAATGTCTAAATTCATTCTTTTGTAGGTTATCCTATCCTACTGATCATTGTTCTTGCCGTGGACAAGGCTTCTCGATTGACAGTATCTGTGGCGAAACTAAGGTCCTGTCAAAAAGGTAATGTTATTGACATGCTAACTAAGCCTGCTAAGAGACTTTTAGAACTTGACTTGACTATCTGGTATTTCAAGTAGTCAAGGCTGGGTATTATAACTGGGCTAGCTCGGCGTCAAAGCTACAGACAGTGGAAGAGCGAAAATAATGCGTGACTGGGGTTCTGGCTACCCGTCTGCTCTTGGGTGTGGAGCACATTTTTAGTGGGCCAAACACTTTCCTGGAGAAGGGAAATACTGTTGACTTTTGTCTCTTTTCCTTCCACTTACGAGCACCAAAATGTTGAAATACGTATAAAAGTTACTCCATGTTCAAGGTAAAATGGCAATGCGGGATGCAAAACCCGGAGAACCTGTTTACTAGACAGTGCGCTTTGACCACATAGTTGAGAAACACACGGTGCAGAATGATGTTAGTTACATCAAAGGATAAAATAAATTATATAAAACGCAACCGAACTGGCGGTCTCTGACCGGGATTTCAACCCGGGGACTCTTCTCGCATCCAAAGGCGATATTCATACTCCTAGACCAACGAGCCACAAAAATTAATCACACCAAACAACTACCAACCAAACAGGCCCCCGCAGAGATCGCCGGCTAATTATACAAATGGAAAATGTGTGCCCAATCCACAGGCGACACTTCTAAGTCGGACTGACGTATATGGTGCTCAATAAATGGGAAAACTGCCCCTGGAATATATGATATGACTAACAACTAATGGTCAGGACATTGGGAGTTGGGTCTCGTCCTGGATTTTAAAGACCCGGGACCTCTCGCGACCCTAAGGTCGAGAATCATACCTCCTAGACGAACGAGCCATTCACCCCACAGCCATTTTCAAAAAAATAATTACAAACGCGAAAAATGTGCCTCTTCAATTCACAAAACAATGTGCTTTGGTTGCGAAACTTGCCTCCCACTGACTTATTGTGCACAATTTCCAGCTTCTAGAGCATTGGGCTAAATGTGAGGAACAATTCCATGATTTGACCATCAACTAAATGCTCAGGTGGGGATGGGGGCTTCTATGGTGGCTCCACTGCAACCGCTAATCTTAGCGGAAACCTTGCCTCCCACTGAGTACGAAGGTAACAAGGCACAGCTGGGATTCGTGAATCCAGGATCTCCTGTTTACGAGACAGGCGCGTTTTAAAAAACCAAATAAGCCACAGCCGCCACCAAGTACAATGGTCAACCACCCATTTTGACATCATATGAAGACCTCGAATTGCAGTTATGAGGCCGATTTTAGAACAGTTCACTTAGCACAGTATCCAAATAGGTAAACAGGGTAATGAAGCTAGCTTTACTATTGGACTGGAAATCTTAGGTGTTCCCATAACAGGCCCGTTATAGGATCCTCTCAAAAGCAGCAGCCATGTTTTTTGGGTGTTTTTGAAACAAAGAACTTTTGAGTTGCCACTGTCTCTGACCTGCCGAGGACCCGGGTCTAATCCAAGGACCTTTGGATCTTCAAGTCCTAACAGCGCTCCGCCAGAATGAGGCCGATTTCGGCATGTACGCACATCTCTTCTTACTTGTGAGAGTTTGCTTGACGAACTGAAAACCCCACGGATGAAAGGCATATATTGCTTGAAGATTGGGAAAATAAGCATCAATTGCAAGACCGCGCCAACATGGGGTTCGCCCTCACGACCCTGAGAGTCTCATGCCTAACCGTCTGTTTTTTTCTACTTGTCAAGGTAAAAAGGGCACTGCTGGGAGTTACGAATCCCAGGATCTCCTGTTTACAAGACAGGTGCACTGACCAACTACGGCCACAGCGCCACTAAGGCAGCTTCTCAACAACCGAGTTTTTTGAACCTCGATAGTAGAAGGACCTTTGAGTTATCATTTTGTGCTGAATTAAAACTGGACCTTGCGAGGTTATTGGCCCTTATATTGAACATTCACTTACCACAGGTCGCCAAATATTGAATACATTTAATAACTTCCTTCACCCTATAGCCAAAGTCCAAGTGTGAAATTTTCTTTTTTTTTCCAGTTGCCCTTGGAAGAATGTCAAATACCAATTTCAATATTGGTCACACTTTCCAAAAGGATTGCCAGGAGTGGGATTATGAACCAAACCTGCCATTAGAGAACAAAAAAAAGAACCCGCAGGATTTGAGTTTGAGGAAGTCATGGGAGAACACCGCTACACTGTGCGCAGAGAGACGCCACTGCCATGTCGGAAGCACTTTCCCACTCAAAGTCTGTATGGGCGATGACTGGAGTCAGGACAAGACCGCCGATGAGAACGGGACAAGCATGCATATTGGCGTCCCTGAGACGGTTGCTGACAGTTTGTGCAAAATTGTTTGGTTATAGCCAAGACCAATGGTTTCAGTGGCTGGGTCCAGAACTCATCGTTGGAGGTAAAGTTCCTGGCCTGGTGGGGATACACGGCTCGGGCGTTGTGAGGCCGGTTTGGTCCACACTTTGAAGGTGTGGAGTCCATTCCTGATCTCGTGTGGGGTCCCTTTAAACACGAACAAACGAGACAAACAGAAAGCCGGATGGGCAATTTCATGTCCCGCGACCCAGATGGAACACAGACCTTTTTAAAACAGTAAGCAATTTAGAGAGTTCATAGGGACCAGATGTCTTTGTAACATTGGGCCTGTAGCTTTAATATCTAGATGGAAGTTGTACCATAATTAAACCTCTGAAGAAGGTTGTTCTTGGATGAAACAGAGTCACCGTTCCTTATAGCATTCGATGATGGTTACGACGATCCATCGAACCTCATGGTGTATAAAGGGCCCAGTCACGCTTCCGCTGCGCCACTAAGCTGTGTGGATTGCTTTCCAAGCTCTCAGTGCGCACTTGGATTAGTCCAAAAGAAGAACAGGTTTTCTGGTCCCCTTATTGCAGTGTTTTTCCCAACGCTTCCACCTCAATCCAAATAACATTTTCTCAAGTAAATGAAAGCTCAGGCCGAAGGGTTGGGAGATTTTATTACCTGTGGGTGTGGTTAGACACCCATGGGAAAACCTGCTAAGGCACAGGATGGGTGAAAACCTTTCTATCAGTGGTTGGAACTAAGTCCAAGTAGCGACTGAGAGCCTTGGGAATCCATCCACACAGCATAGTGGCGCAGCGGAAGGCGTGGCTGGGTGCCCATAAACCCAGAGGTCGATGGGATCGCAACCATCCTCTGGCTATAAGTAACTGTGACGTCTAATTCATCCAAGAACAACCTTATGTCATAGGTTTAATTATGTAAACTACCTTAGATAAAAAAAGAATACAGGCCAATTTACAAAGACACTTGTCCCTAAGAAACTCTAATTGTTTACCTTATTTAAAAAGGTCAGAGTTCCAATCTGGGGGATACATGAAATTGCCCATGGCTTTTCTGTTTATGTGTTTTAAAGGGACTAAGAGTGTCAGGACTGGAATCCAACCTTTCATGTGGACCAACCGCCTCACAACCGCCGAGCACGTGTAACCACACCAGCCAGGACCTTTACCTCCAAGAAGGTGCTGAAGACCAGCCACTGGACACAATTGGTTTGCATAACCAAACACTTTCTGCACAAACTGTCAAAACCGTCCTCCATGGACGCTCAAACATGCTTGTCGGTCCTCATCGTGGTCATGACCTTACTCCAGCTCATCGCCAATAACATACTTGAGGAAAATGCTCAGCATTGGATGGCGTCTGGCACAGAGTAGCGTGTTCTCTCCCATGACTGTCCTCAACCTCTAATTCCTGGGTTTTTTTGGTCTCTAATGTAGGTTTAGGTTCAAAATCCCACTCTGCAATCCTTTTGGAAAAGTGGTGCCAATATTGAAATGGTTTGACACATGCAATACTTCCAAGCGACTGAAAAAAAGAAAATAACCACACCTTGGACTTTGGCTAAAGGGTGAAGGAAACGTGTATCAAATGTATTCAAAAATTTGGACCTGTGGACAGTGAATGTATCAAAAAGGGCCAAATAACCAGCCGAGGTTTTCATTCAAGCAAATGTACCTCTAGGTCCTTTCTATCTGAGGTCAAACTGGTAGTTGAGAAGCAGCCTTATTGGCGCTGTGGCGTAGATGGTCAAGCACCTGGCCTTGTAAAACAGGAATCCTGGATCGAATCCCAGCACGTGTCCCCCCCCCCCTTTTTTAAACCTTGAACATAAAAAACCGTCGGTAGAGCATGAGACTCTCAGGTTCGAAGAGTGTGAACCCCATGTTGGGCGGTCGTTGCAATTGGGATGCAATATTTTCCCAAGTCTTCAAGCAATAAACTTTCATCCGTGGGGTTTTCAGTGGTCAATCGCAAACCTCTCACACGTAATAGCTGTGCGTACAACCGAAATGGCTTCCCTTTGGAGAGCGTTAGACTGAAGATACCAAAGGTCCTTGTTTAGATCCCGGGACTCGGCAGTCGAGAGACAGTGGCAACTCAAAGTACTTGTTCACCACCACCCACAAAACATGGCTGAGTGCTTTTGATATGATCCTAAAGCGGTACCTGTTAGAGGGAAACCAAGAATTCCAGTCAATAGTCAAGCTAGTATAACCCTGTTTTACCCTATTTTGGAACTGTGCTACGTGAATGTTCTAAAACGGCCAATAAACTGCAATTCGAGGTCCTTCCATATGATGGTCAAACTGGTGGTTGACATTGTACTCTGTTGGCGCGTGGCTTAGTTGGTTAAAGCGCCTGTCTCGTAACAGGCGATCCTGGATTCGAAACCCAGCAAGTGCCTTTTTTACCTTGATCCTCAGTGGGAGGCAAGGTTTCGCTAAAGGATATTGTTGCCGGGGAGCCACATAGCAGCCCAATCCCACTGAGCATGATAGCAAGGGGTCAAATCATGGCAATTTTCCTCAACATTTAGCCCAATGCCTTCAGAAGCAGTAAATTGTGCACAAAACGTCAGTGGGAGGCAAGGTTTGCAAACCTCAAAGATACCAATTTCTGTGGAATGAGAGTACATTTTCTGATTGTAAATCTTGTAATGGCTGTGGTGAATGGCTCGATGGTCTAGGGGTATATTTCTCGGATTAGGGTGCGAGAGGACCCCGGGTTCAAATCCCCGGACGAGCCCAATCCCACTGACGAAAACCATTTTAGTTGAAGGTCATACAAAATTCATGGGCAGTATTCCACAATATTGAGCCCCATACGTCATGATTTAGATGTCGCTGTGGGATTGGCTCACATATTCCAATTGTGAAATTAGCGACTCTGCGGGGCTGTTTTGTGTGGCTCGTTGAGGGATTAATTTTGTGCTCGTTGGTCTATAGTATGATTCTCGCTTTGGATGCGAGAAGTTCCCGGGTTGAAATCCCGGACGAGCGCCCAGTCGTTGCGGTATATACATTTATTTTATCTTTGCTGTAGACACTCAATTCTGCACGTTGATTTCTCAACTATGTGGTCAAAGCTCGGGGGGTGGGGGGGGGGTCTGTCCCTTAGTAAACAGGTACTCGGGGTCCCCGGGGTTTGCATCCCAGCATTGCCATTTTACTTGAACATTGAGTAACTTTATATACGTATTTCAACCTTTAGGTGCTCGTACAGTGGAAGGTGAAAAGAGACAAAAAGTCAACAGAATTTCCCTTCTCCAGAAGTGTTTGGCCCAAAATGTGCTTCCAACCATGAGCAGAGGTTAGCCCGAACCCCAAGTCATCATATTTTCGCTCTCCCCTGTCTGTAGCTTTGCGCAGTAACAGTACTAAACCGCGCGCCTTGACTAACTGAAAATACAGATAGTACAAGTCATTTCTAAAAGTCTCTTAGCAGCCTTATTGCATTTCAAATAACATTAACTGAATGACTAGTACGCACATCTAACTGACAAGAGAAGCTTGCTCCAAGTCAAGAACAATGTTCAGTAGTAAATATCACCTATCAAAATAATAGAATTTGAAGAATTGATTGTGGAAAGGAAGTTATTCAAGCCTATTGACCTCATACAGGCTGGCTTTTTCATTGCCTCAGGGTATTATTTCTCAGTGAATTTATACTTTGGGCAGGTTTGTTTTCAAAGTGGCTGTAAGGCTGACCATTTGGCCTAATGTATAAGGCACTGCCCTCTGACTACAGCGACTGAGGGTTCGAGTCCCATCTGTGGTGAGGGATAGTGCAGTCTTAGGAAGAAGATGTACTTTACTAGGCAGTGAGTCCTTTAGTCGATGGGACTAGAGCTAAAGATGCGAACGCAAGACAGCAGAAGACGAAGAGAAGGTTTCTTCCCCATCTTTGCATTTTTTCCCATCGCTTCCCTCCTCGAATACCAAATAACTTTTTCAAGGAAATGAAAAGCTCAGCCGAAGTATGTAGAATTTATTAATACCTTGGGTGTGGTGTAGAACATTCCCATGGGAAACCTGCTAAGGCACAGATGGGGTGGGAGAAAGCCTTTCTTCATTTGGACTAATCCAAGTGCGACAAGAAGCTTGGCATCAATCCCTACACAGCAGAGTGGGCGCAGCGTAAGCGTGCGTGGCCCCAACACCCAGAGGTCGATGGATCGAAAAAACCATCCTCTGCTAAAATGAACGGTGACTCTTATTCATCCAATAACAGACCTTATTCCAGAGTTTAATTATGTAAAATTCCTTAGAATAAAAAAGAAACAGGCCAATTATCGCAAAGACAATGGTCCCTATGAAACTCTAAAATTGTTACTTTTTTTAAAAAGGTCAGAGGTTCCATCTGGTGTGACCTGAAATTGCCCATGGCTTTATCCTGTATTAGTTTTTAAAGGGACTAAGAGTTTCAAGTACTGGATCCAACCTTTCATTGTGGCCCAACGGCCTCACTCAAACCGCCGAGCACGTGTAACCACACCCAGTGCCAGGACCTCTACCTCCAAGCTGGTCCTGAGACCAGCCAACTGAGAACAATTGGTTTTGTCCTAACGCAACGCAATTTTTCTGGCCGCAAACCTGTCAGAAACCGTCTCAGACGCTCAAATGCATGCTTGTCGTCCTCATCTGTCTAGACCTGACTCCAGCTCATCGCCATAGAACAGACTTGAGTGGGAAAATGCTGCACATTGGATGGCGTCAGGCACAGTGAAGCGTGTGTTCTCCTCCATGACTTCCTCATCTCTAATCCAGTGTTTTTTTTGGTCTCTAATGGAGGTTTAGGTTCAACATCCCACTCGC
Organism: Knipowitschia caucasica; assembly: GCA_964034765.1. Classification (NCBI taxonomy): domain Eukaryota; kingdom Metazoa; phylum Chordata; class Actinopteri; order Gobiiformes; family Gobiidae; genus Knipowitschia; species Knipowitschia caucasica. The sequence continues at coordinate 75,663 of OZ035835.1, read as the reverse complement.
TGGCAATCCGTTTTGGAAAAGGTGACCGAATATTGAAATGGTTTGACAATCTTCCAAGCAACTGACAAAAGAAAATGTGCACTCCTTGGACTTTGTCTAAAGGGTGTAGGGAAAGTTAAAAAATGTATTCAATATTTGGACCTGTGGGTAAGTGGCATGTTCCAAAAGGGAGGCCAAATTAACCTGCCAGTTATCATTCAAGGGCCAATGTAACTCACGGTCATCATATGAGGTCAAACTGGTAGATGAGAAGCTTCCTTAGGTGGCGCTGTGTTCTTAAGATGTTCCAGAGCACCTGTTCTTGGAAACAGGAGATCCAGGATTCGAATCCCAGCAGTGCATTTTAAACCTTGAACATAGAAAAACATCGGTAGAGCATGAACTCTCAGGGTCGTGAGGGCGAACCCATGATGGGCGTGTTCTTTGCAAATATGATGCTTCTTTTCCCCCAATCTTCAATCAATATATGCTTTCCAGTTCGTGGGGTTTTCAGTGTACAAGCAAACCTCTCACAAGTAATGAGCCTGTGGCGTACATGCGAAATGGCTCATTGTTGGAGAGCGTTAGACTGAAGATCCAAAAGGTCCTTGGTTATATCCCTGGTCCTCGGCAGCAGTAAGGACAGTGGCAACTCAAAGTTCTATGGTTCAACAACACCGCAAGAACCATGGCTGAATGCATTTGAAGAAGGGACCTATAACGGTCCTTTTAAGGGGAACCCAAGGAATCCAGTCAATAACAAGCTAGTATTACCCTGTTTTAGCCCTAATATGGAAACGGTGCACAAGTGAATGTTTCGTAAAACGGGCCACATACCTGCAATTCGAGGTCCTTCAATATGATGTCAAACTGGTGGTTGACATATGTACTTTAGTAGGCGCTGTGGCTTATTATGTGTGGGTTCAATCGCCTGTGCTCGTACAAGCGAGGAGATCCTGGATTGCCGAATCCCAGCAGTGCCTTTAACCTTGAGGCCTCAGTGGGAGTCAAGTTTTCGCTAAGATATTTGCATGTCGCCCCAAAGAGCCCAATCCCCACTGAGCAAGCATTAGTTTGATGGTCAAATCATGGCAATTTTCCTCAACAATTAGAGCCCAAGTGCTTCAAGAGCAGAAAATTGTGCGATCAATACGACGTCAGTGGGAGGCAAGGTTTCGCAAAGATACATGTTTGCTGGGTGAATGAGAGGACATTGTCTATTATGGTAAATCTTGTAAACGCTGGAGGTGAAAAATGGCTCTATGTCTAAGGGGTATATGATTCTCTGCTAAGGGTGGCGAAGAGGTCCTGGTGTCAAATATCCCCGGACTAGGCCAATCTCCACTGGACCATTAAGTTGATGGACATATCATAATCATTGGCAGATTCCTCAATAGTTGAGCCTCAATACGTCAGTGATAAAGATGTCGCTGTGGATTGGCACACATTTCCAATTGTAAATTAGGGCGATCTCTGCGGGGCTGTTTGTGTGGCTCGTTTGTGTGATTAATTTTTGTTGGCTTTCAGTTTGTCTAGGAGTATGATTCCTCTACGCTTTGGATGCGAGTAGAGTCCCCGGTTGGAAATCCCGGACGAGCCCATTCGTTGCGAAATATACATGTATTTATATCTTTGTGTAACTACATCGATTCTGCACGTGAGGTATCTCAAACTATTTGAGCAAAGCGCCTGTCTAGTAAACAGGTACTCCCGGGGTTTGCATCCCAGCATTTGGCCATTATACCTTGAACAGGGAGTAACTTTATATACGTATTTTCAAAACCCTTTTGGTGCTCGTACGAGTGGAAGGAAAGAGAGACAAAAGTCAACAGAAATTTTCCCTTCTCCAGGAAGATGTTTTTGGCCAAAAATGTGCTCCAACCATGAGCAGAGGTAGCCAGAACCCCAGTACAGCATATTTTACGATCTCCCCTGTCTGTAGCTTTGGCGCAGTGTCAGAATAATTACCCCCCGCCTTGACTACATGAATCCAGATATCAAGTCCAATTTTTAAAAGTCTCTACAGCAGGCTTAGATGCATGTCAAATAACATTAACAGAAGGACCTTAGTACCACAATCTACTGTCAAGAGGAAGCTTGCACCAGGCAGAGAAATCAATGTTCCGGTAGAAAAGGTTCACGCTATCAAAATCATGAAGTTTCGAATTTGATTGTGAAAGTAAGTTAGATCTAGCGGAATTGTCCATCCATACTGGCTGGCTCCTTGCCTCAGGGTAATTTTCCACAGTGAATTTAGACTTTGGCAGGTTTTCAAAGTGAGACTGTAAGCAGACCCAGGCAGTGGCCTAATGGATAAGAGCACTGCCCTCTGTACGACAGAGACTGTGGGTTCGAGTCCCATCTGGGGTGAGGGATTAGTGCAGTCTTAGGAAGAAATTGTAATTTACTAACAGTGATCCATTAGTCTTGGGACTATTATCGTTAGAATAAGCAAGCTCAGATACAGCAGAACGAAGAAAGTTTTCTTCCCCTAAGATCTTTGCAGAGTTTTCCCAACGCTTCGCTCCTCAATCCAAATAACTTTTTCAAGGAAATGAAAGCGCAGGTGGCCGAAGATGGAGATTTATTACCTGTGGTGTGTGTTAGACATCCCGATGGAAACACCTGCTATGTGGGGCACAATGGGAGAGAAACCATTCCTTCAATTTTGGGACTAATCCAAGTGCGACTGAGGAGCATGGAAGCAATCCACACAGCAGAGTTGCGCAGCGGAAGCGTGCTGTTCCCCATAACCCCGAGGTCGATGGATCGAACCCAACCTCTGCTATAAGGAAGGTGGACTCTTTTCCTCCAATAACAACCTTAGTTCATAGGTTTAAAATTATGTAAACAACCTTAGATTAAAAAAGATAGCATGGCCATTTGTTACAAATACATGGGTCCCTATGAAAACCTCATCCTAAATTGTTACTTTTTTAAAAAGGTCAGAGTTCCATCTGGGGTACATGAAATTGCGCCCATTGGCTGTCTGTTGTGTTATAAGGGACTAAGAGATTCATGGACTGGATACCAACCTTTCATTTTGGACCAACACGTGCCCGACAACCGCCGAGCACGTGTAACCACAACCACACCAGGCCGCGGACCATTACCATCCAATATGGTCAGAGACCAGCCACTGCAAAACAATTGGTTAGCATAAACCAAACAATTTCTGCACACACTGTCATAGAACCGTCTCAGGGACGCTCAAATGCATCTTGTCGCCTCAATCGGGGTCTTGACCTGACGAACCAGCTCATCGCCATACCAGACGTTTGAGTGGGAAAGATGCTCACATTGGATGGCGTCCTTGTCACATATAGAAATCGGTGTATCTACCATGACTTCCTTCCTCAACTCTAACCTTGGTTTTTTTGGTCTCTAATGGAGGTTTAGTTCAAACTCCCACTCCTGGCAATCCATTTGGAAAAGGGACCAAATATTGAAATGGTTTGACATACATTCTTCCAAGCAAACTGAGAAAAAGAAAATTCACACTTGGACATTGGCGAAAGGATGAGGTAAACGTTATAAATGTATTCAATATTTGGACCAGTGGTAATTGGAATGTTCAAAAATGCGCCAAATAACTGCCAGTTATTCATTCAAGCAAATGTAAACACAGAGTCCCTTCTATATGAGGTCAAGACTGGAGTTGAGGAAGCTGCCTTAGTGGCGCTGAGGCTTTGTTGGTCAAGAGCACCTGACTAGTAACCAGGGAGATCCTGGATTCGACTCCCAGCAGTGCCTTTTTACGCTTGAACCATAGAAAACATTCGGTAGAGCATGAGACTCTCAGGGTCGTGTAGGCGAACCCCATGGTTTGGGGCGGAGGTCTTTGCAGAGTTGATGCATATTTTCCCAATCTTCAAGCAATATATGCTTTGCATATCGGTGGGGGTTTGTTTCAGTGTCACCAAAACCACTCACAAGTAAGAGCTGGTGTACAAAGCCGAAATGGCTCATCTTGGGAGAGCCGTTAGACGGAAGATCCAAAGGTCCTTGGGTTAGATCCCGGGTCTCGGGCAGTCAGAGACAAGTGGCAACTCAAAGTTCTTTTGTTCAACAACAAACCCAAGAAAAACATGGCTGATGCTTTTTGCGGAGGATCCTATAACGGTCCTGTATAAGGGAACCCAACGAATTGCCAGTCCAAATCAAAGCTAGTATTACCCGTGTTACCCCTAATTGCTGGAAACGGTGCAATTGAATTTCGCAAAACGGCCACATAACTGCAATTCGAGGTCCTTCACTATGATGCCAAACTGGTGGTTGACATTGTACTTGAGTGGTGCTGTGGCTTAGATGGGTTAAAAGGGCGCCTAGTCCCTCGTAAACAAGGAGAATCCTGATTTGAAATCCCAGCAGTGCCTTTTTGAACCTTTAGCCACAGTGGGAGCAAGGTTTGCGCTAATATAGTTGCTAGTGGAGCCACATAGAGCCCCATCCTACCCGACTGAGGGCATTTGAGTTTGATGGTCAAAGTCATGGCAATTTTCCTCAACATTTAGCCTCAGGATGCATCAGAGCAGTAATTGTGCAGCAATACGTCAATGGGAGGCAAGGTTTTGTCAAAGATACCTGTAGCGTGACTGAGAAGGGACATTTTCCTGATTGTAAATCTTGTAATGCCTTTGGTTAATGGGGGCTCGTTGGTCTAGATTAATGATCTCGCTTATGGTGCGACCCAATCCCACTGACCATTTAGTTGATGGTCATGATCCGATAATTCATTGGCCGTTTTGCCCTCAATAATGAGCCAATACCGGTCAGTGATCTAGATGTCGCGTGGATGGCACAGACATTTTCCCAATTGAAAAATTAGGCGATCTCTGCGGGGCCTGTTAGTGGTGGCTCGATTGTGTGATTAATTTTTGTGCTCGTTGGTCTAGTAGTATGATTCTCGCTTTGGATGCGAGAATCCGCGGGTGGGAAAATCCCGACGAGCCCAGTCGTTGCGTATATACATATTATTTTATCTTTTGGATGGTAACTACTCATTCTGCACGTTAGTTTCTCAACTATGTGGTCAAGCGCCTGCTAGTAAACGAGGTACTGACCCCCTGGTTTGCAGTCCCATAATTGGCCATTTAACCTTAACATTGGAGTAACTTTATATAACGTATTTCCAACCCTTTTGGTGCCTCGAGAAAGTGGAAGGAAAAGAGACACAATCAACAGAATTTCCCCTTCTCAGGAAGGTGTGTGTGGCCAAAAAATGTGCACCAACCAGTGAGCAGAGGTAGCCAAAAAAGCCCAGTCACATATTTTCGCCTCTCATCGCCCTGTCATGTAGCTTTGCGCAGGTGGCAGTATCGTTGCTTATGAGGGCTAACCGAGGAGGTGATTATTGCTAGTTGAAAACATACCACAATACCCGACCTTGAGCTACATGAAAATACAGATAGTCAAGTCAAAAATTTATCAAAGAGTCTCTTATCAGGCTTAGTTGGCAGTCAAATAACATTAACTGAAGGACTTAGTCCGCACATCTGACTTCAATAGAAGCTTGCTCCACGTGCAGAAAATGTTCAGTAGGAAACGGTTCACCTATCGAAAAATAATGGAATTTCAGAATTTGATTTGAGAATGGCAGTTATTCTAGCAATTGTCAACACTGGCTGTCTCATTGCCTCAGGGTATTATTTTCTCAGTGATTTAATACTTGTGGCAGGTTTTCAAAGTGTGGCTGTAAGCTGACCAGGTGTCCTAATGGATAAGGCGACTGCTCGCCCTCTGAGACGACAGAGACCTGTGGTTTTGAGACCCATCTGGGGTGATGGATGATTGCAGTCTTAGGAAGAAGTTGTAATATACTACACTGATTCCTTTAGTCCTTGGGACATTGATCTACAGAGCAACTCAAGACAGCAGAGACTGAAGAAAGGTTCTCCGCCTTCATTTGGCATGTATTCTCCCCAACGCTTCTCCTCAATCCAAGAAAAGCTTTTTCAAGGGAAAGATGAAACTCAGGCGAAGTGGAGATTAATTACACTGTGGTGTGGGTTAGACATCCAATGGGGAAAGACCTTCTAAGCACAGATGAGGTATTTTTGTGAGAAACCTTTCTTCATTTTTGTACAAATCCCAAGTGCGACGGAGAGCTTGGAAGCAATCCCAAACAGCCGAGTGGCGCAGCGGAGATCGTGCCTGTTCCCAAAGCCCAGAGGTCGATGGATCGAAACATCCACTGCTATAAGGAAGGAGCTCTTTTCATCCAAGAACAACCTTATTCAGCGTCTTTAATATAATATAAACTTCCTTAGATGTAAAAAAGAAACATGCCAAGTGATAACAAAGTCATGGTCCCTATGAACCTCTAGAATTGTTACATTTTTAAAAAGGTCCGAGTTCCATCTGGGGTGACAATGAAATTGCCCATGGCTTTCAGTTTTGTGTTAAAAGGGACTAGAGATTTCAGGGAGCTGGATCCAACCTTCATTTTGGACCAAACAACCGCGCCCTCACAAACCGCCGAGCACGTGTAAACACCACAGCCGAGGCCAGGACCTCGTAACCACCAAGATGGTCTGAGACCAACCACAGATACAATTGGTTTGCATAACCAAAACAATATCCTGCACAAACTGTCAGGAACCGTCTCAGGGACGCTCCAAATGCCATGCATGTCGTCCTCATCGGGGGAGCCTTGACCTACTCCAGCTCAATCGCCATAACAGACTTGAGTGGGAAACTGGCTCAGCGATTGATGGCGTCTGGCACAGCGTGTAAACGGTGTTTCCTCCATGATTTTTCCCTCAAACTCACATCCTGGGTTTTTTTTGGTTCCTCTACTGGAGGGGTATGTTGGTTCAAATCCCCACTCCTGGCAATCCTTTTAAAAGGAGACCGAATATTGAAATGGTTTGTGAACATTCTCCAAGCACTGAAAAAAAGAAAATTCACACTTGGACTTGGTGCTTAACAGTGTGAAGGGAAACGTTATAGATGAATTCAATATTTGGAACCTTTAGGTAAGTGAATGTTCCAAAAAGGGGCCAAATAACCTGGCCATTTTCATTCAAGCACATGTAACTCACGGGGTCTTCTATATAGGTCAAACTGTTGATTTTTTAAAGCTGCCTTAGTTGCGCAGTGGCTTAGTTTGTCAGAAGCACCTGATCTTGTAAACAGGAGATCCTGTGAATCAGAATCCCAGCAGGTGACTTTTTACCTTATGGCACATAGAAAAACATTCGGGTATGATCATGAGAACTCTCAGGGTCGTGAGGGGCTGGACACCGCCATGATTGGGCGGTGTTCTTTGCAATTGATGCTGATTTTCGGCCCAAACTTCAAAGCAATATATGCTTTCAACATCATCGCGAGGGGGTTTTCAGTGTCAAAGCAAACCTCTCACAATTAAGGAAAGCTGTGCGTACATGCCGAAATGGCCCCTCTTTGGGAGAATCTTCGACTGAAGCTCCAAAGGTCCTTGTTTTAGGATCCCGGGTCTCGGCATTCAGAGAACAGTGGCACTCAAAGAGTTCTTTAGTATTCAACAACAACCCAAAAAACCATGGCAGATGCTTTAGAGAGGATCCTATAACGTCCAGGTTGGATAGGAACCCAAGAAATCCAGTCAATAAGTCAAGCAAGTATTACTCCTGTTTAACCCTATTTGGAAAAAAAAAGGAGAAAGAAACTTGCTGCATGTGCGCGGAGTGCAATGTGCCTGTGCTAAACGTCACATAACTGGCAATTCGAGTTCCTTAAATAATGATGTCAAACTGGTGGTTGACCATTGTACTTGAGTGGCCTGTGGCTTTAGTTGGTTAAAAGCGCCTGTCTCTTAAACCATGAGAATCCTGGTATTCAAATCCCCAGCAGTCCTTTTTACCTTGAGGCCTCAGTGGGTATGCCAGGTTTCGATAGAACATGAATGCAGTGGAGCCCCATCGGCGCCCAATCCCACTGAGCATTTAGTATGCAGGTCAAATCCATGGCAATTTCCTCAACATATGACCCATGCTTCATAAGGCTGAAAAATGTGCACAAACGCAGGGGGAGGCAAAGGTTTTCGCAAAGACTACATGATTTTGCAGTTGAAAGAGAGGGACATTTCTGATTGTAAATCTTGATAATGGATGTGGTGAATCTCGTTGGATCTAGGGGTTTTGTATTCTCGCGTTTCGGGTGGCGAGAGGTCCCGGGGTTCAAATCCCGTACGATCCCAATCCCACTGACCATTTAGTTGATGGACATAGATCATAATTCAAAGTGGCAGTTTTCCGTTTCCTCAATCATTTTGAGCCCAATACGTCAGTGATTAATGTTGCGCTGAGGATTTGCACCCATATTTTCCAATTGTAAATTCGCGGATCTCGTGCGGGGCTGTTTGTGTTGCTCGTTTGGTGTGATTAATTTTTGGTGGCTCGTAGGTCTAGGGAGTATGATTCTTCGCTTTTGGATGCGAGGAATACCCGTGTTGAAATCCCGGACGAGCCCAGTCTTTGCGTAGAATACAGTTTATTTTATCCTTTGATGTAACAACAAAATCATTCTGCAGTGAGTTTTCCAACTATGTGGTCAAAGCACCTAGGTCTAGTAAACAATGTACTTCCTCCCCGGGTTGCATCCCAGCATTGCATTATACCTTGAACATGGAGTAACTTTATCTACGTAATTATCACCTTTTGGGTGTCACGTAAGTGGAAGGAAAAGAGACAAAAGTCCAACCGAATTTCCCTTCTCCAGGAAGTGTTTGGCCAAAAATGTGCTCCAACCATTAGCAGAGGTAGCCAAACCCCATTCAGCATAATTTCGCTCTCCCTGTCTGGTAGACCTTTGCGCAGTGGTCGAGTATCGTTGCTTATGAGGCTAACCGTGAGGCGCCAATTATTGCAAGTTGAAGAACTTACCCCAATACCCCCGCCGTTGACTACTTGAAATACCGGATAGTCACGGTCACTTTATAAAATCCTCTTAGCCGCATAGTTAGCATGTCAATAACAATTTTTTAACTGAAGACTTGGTACGGGCACATCAACTGGTCCAAGAGAAGCTTGCTCCAAGCAAGAACAATGTTTCAGTGAGTAACGTGTTGCACCTATAAAATAAATGGAATATATAATTCTGATTGGTTGAAATGAAGTTATAATCTAGCAATGTCGATCATACTTGCTGGCCTCATTCCCTCAGGGACTTAAGTTTCTCCACAGCAGTGAATTTATACTTTGGCGAGGTTTTATACAAAGTGTGCTGAACGCTGACCATTGGCCTAAATGATAAGGCACTGCCCTCAGCCGACCAGAGACTGTGGGTAATGAGTCCCATCTGGGGATGAGGGATGATGCAGTCTTAGGAAGAATTGTAATATACATACACCTGATGCCTTTAGTCTTGGGACTTGATCTAAAGATGCAACACAAGACCGCAGGAACGAAGAAATGGGTTTTCTTCCCCCCTTCTTGTTGCAAGGTTTTCCGCCATGGGATGTCAGAAACCACAACCCGCACAGGGGTCATAAATCTCCAACTTCGGACCTGATCTTTCATTTCGCTTATGAAAAAGTTATTGTGGATTGAGGAGCGAATGCGTTGGGAAACCTGCAAAGAAGGTGAAGAAACCTATCATGCGTTCTGCTGTCTTGAGTTGCATATTTAGATCAAGTACCCACTACAAAAGGCTCCTTGTAGTTAAATGTACAACTTCTTCCTAATACTTCACTCATCCCCTCACCCCCGATGGGACTCAAAGCCCCACAGTCTCAGTCGTCAGAGGGCAGTGCTTATCCAATAGGCCACTGGGGGACATCAGCTTACAGCACACTTTTGAAAACCTGCCACAGAAAAAATTCACTGAGAAATAAAACCCAGAGGGCAATGAGCTCATCCAGTATAGACAATTGCTAGAAGTAACTTCCTTTCACAATCAAATTCTAAATTCATTATTTTTTGATAGGTGAAGCCTACTACTGAAACATTGTTCTTGCCTTGGAGCAAGCTTCTCTTACAGTAGATGTGCGTACAAGTCGCTTCATGTTACATGTTATTGACATGCAGCCTAAGCCTGCTAAGAGCGTTTAAAAATTGACATGTACAATCTGTATTTCCAGTATTCCCAAGCGGGGTATTGGGTAAAGTTTTCACTAGTCAAATAAATGCGCCGCGGTTAGCCGCTCCTAACATGAGACAACGATCCTGCCACAGCGCAAAGCTACAGCCGGGGAGAGCGAAAATATGCTGCCTGGTGATCTGGCTACCTCTGCTCATGGTATGGAGCACATTTTTTGGCCAAACACCCTGGAGAAGGGAAATTGCTGTTGACTTTTGTCTCTTTCCTTCCACTTGACGAGCACCAAAAGGTTTAAAATAACGTATATAAAGTTCCTCCATGTTCAAGGTAAAATGGCAAAGCTGGGATGCAAACCCTGGAGTACCTGTTTTACTAGGACAGTGCTATTGACCACATATTTGCGAAACTCACGTGCAGAAGTTGATGTAGTTACATCAAAGATAAAATAAAAATTGTATATACGCAACGAGCTGGGCTCGTCCGGGATTTCAGACCCGGGACTTCTCGCAACCAAAGCGCGAATCATACTACCTAGAACCAACTAGCCACAAAAAATTGAAGTCACACAAAGCGAGCCACACAAACAGCCCCGCAGAGATCGCCTAAATTAACAAATGGACAAAAGTGTGCCAATCCACATTGGGGGCGACATCTAATCACTGACGAGATTGCTCACATCTTGAGTAAAACTGCCACTGAATTATGATATGACCATCAACTACATGGTCAGTTGGATTGGTCTCGTCCCGTGATTTGACCCTGGACCTCTGCGCACCCTAAGCGAGAAATCAAACCCTAGAAGCCACGAGCCATTCACCACAGCCATTACAAGATTTACAACATATTCCCCAGAAATGTCCTCTCATTCACAGCAACATGTTCTTTGCGAAACTGGCCTCCCACTGACGTATTGTGCACAAATTTACATCTTCTGAAGAAAACATTGGGGCTAAATGGTTGAGGAAAATTGGCCATGATTTGACCATACAACTAAATGCTACGATGTGGGATTTGGGCTCTAATGTGTCTCCACTGCAACATATCATAGCGAAACCTTGCTCCCACTGAGGCTCAAGGTAAAAAGGCCACTGCTTGGATTTTGAATCCAGGATCTCCTGATTACGATACAGGCGCTTTAACCGAACAAGCCCAGCGCCACCAAGTACAATGTCAACCACCAGTTTGACAACATATTGGAATGACCTCGAATAGCAGTTATGGTGGGCCGTTTTAGAACATGCACTTAGCACAGTTCCAAATAGGGTAAACAGGGTAATCCTAGCTGAAACTATTGACTGGGAAATTCTTGGGTTCCCTCAACAGGACCGGTATAGAGTATCCTCTCAAAAGCATCAGCCCATGTTTTTTGGTGTTGTTGCACAAAGAACTTTGAGTTCCCACTGTCTCTTACTGGCCGAGACCCGGGTCTAACCAATACCTTTGGATCTTCAGTCTAACGCTCTCCCAAGAGCCCATTGCGGCATGTACGCACAGCTCTTACCTTACTTGTGAGAGGTATGCTTGACACAGAAAACCCCACGGATGAAAGCATATATTGCTTGAAGATTGGTGAAAATAAGCATCAATTGCAAAGACCGCCCATCAAGGGTGTTCGCCCTCGACGACCCTGAGATTCTCATGCTCTACCATACCGACTGTTTTTCAAAGATTCAAGGATAAACAAAAGGCACTGCTGGGATTCGAATTCCAGGATCTCCTGTTTACAAGACAGGTGGCTCTGACCAACTAAGCCACAGCGCGCAACTAAGGCTTCTTCTCAACTACCATTTTGCCCTCATAAGAGAAGGACCTGTGAGTTAGCGATTTGCTTGAATAAAAACAGGCAGGTTTTATTTGGATCTCTAATGAGGTTTAGGTTCAAATGCCCACTCCTGGCAATCCTTATGTGGAAAAGGTGACGTAAGTAAGTTGAAAATGGTTTGACATTCTGTGCCAAGCAAACTGAAAAAAGAAAATTCACACTTGGACTTTGGCTAAAGGGTGAAGGGGAAACGTTTATAAATGGAAATCAAATATTGGAGACCTGAGGTAAGTGAAAGATCAAAAAGGGCCAAATAACTGGCCGAGTTTTTCGATTCAAGCAAATTAACACGGAAGGTCCTTCTATAGAGTAGGTCAAACTGTTAGTTTGAGACGTGGGCCTTAGATGCGCTGTGGCTTTCAGTTGTGTCAGTGGAGCAGGCCTGTCTTGGTAAACAGGAGATCCTGTTCGGGGTGGGAATTCCCAGCAGTGCCTTTTTAACCATGAACATAGAAAAACAGTCGGTAGAGCATGAGACTCGTCAGGTCGTGAGGGCGAACCCCAAGTTGGTGGCGGTGCTAGCCAATAGATGCTTTCTTTTCCCCAATCTTCAAGCAATAGGTAGTCTTTCATAGCCGTGGGGTTTTCAGTTGGTCAAAGCGAACCTCTCCCAAATTAGCCCATAGCGCATGGACGCACATCTCTTACTTGTGAAGGTTTGCTGACCTGAAAACCCCACGGATTAAAGCATATATTGCTTGAAGATTGGGAAAATAAGAATCAATTGCAAAGACCGCCCAACATGGGGTTCGCCCTCACGACCCTGAGAGTCTCCGAGCGCTACGCCTGTTTTTTCTATGTTCAAGGTAAAAAAAGCACTGCATGGGATACGAATCCCGGATCCTCCTGTTTATACAAGACAGGTGCTCTGACCAACTAAGCCACAGCGCCACTAAGGCATCTTCACAACTACCAATTTGACTCATATAGAAGGACCTTGAGTTACATTTGCTGAATGAAAAATGGCAGTTATTTGGCCCTTTTTGGAACATTCACGTTACCACAGGTCCAAATATAGAATACATTTATAACGTTTCCCTTCACCCTGTTAGCCCGAAGTCCAAGTGTGAATTTTTCTTTATAGGTTCCAGTATGCTTGGAAGAAAGTTCAAACCATTTCAATATGGATCGACCTTTTCCAAAAGGATTGCCAGGATTGTGATTTGAACCTAAACCACCATTAAGACCCAAAAAACCCAGGATTTAGAGTTGAGGAAGTCATGGAGAACACCGCTACCCCTGTGCCAGACGCCATCCAATGTGAGCATTTTCCCACTCCAAGTCTGTTATGGGCGATGAGCTGGAGTCCATGTCCAGACCCCGATGAGGACGACAAGCAGCATGTTGAGCGGCCCTAGAGAGACGGTTTCTGACAGTTTGTGCAGAATTGTTTGGTTACATGCACACCAATTTGTTCAGGTGGCTGGTCTCAGACCATCTGAGGAAGAGGTTCCTGGCCTGGGTGGGTTACACGTGCTCGGGGCGGTTGTGAGGCCGGAGGTTTTGGTCCACAATGAAAGTTTTGGAATCCCGGTCCTGTACCATTAGTCCCTTTAAACAAAACAGAAAGCCCATGGGCAATTTCATGTCACCGCCAGATGGAACTCTGACCTTTTTAAAAAGTAACAATTTAGAGTTTCGATAGGGACCATGACTTTGTAAACTTTTAGGTGGCATGTTTCATTTTTAATCAATGGAAGTTTATATAATTAAGACCTCTGAACTAAGGTTTTCAGATTGGATGAAAAAGAGGTCCCTTCCCTATAGCAGAGATGGTTTCCGATCCACATCGAACCTCTTGGGGTTTTATGGGCCAGCACGTCTTCCGCTGCGCCACTCCGTGCTATGTTGGGATTGCTTCCAAGCTCTCCTCGGCACTTGGGCTTATCCAAATGAAGAAAGTTTTCTCACGCCATCGGGCTGTGCTTAGCAGGTGTTTCCCCAAGGGATGTCCTAAACAAACCCACAGAAATCCATCTGCCCAACTTCGGCCATGACTTTCATTTCCTTGACAAAGTATCTTTGGGTTGAGGAGATGAGCGGTTGGTAAAGACCAGCAAAGAAGGGGAAGAAACCTTTCTTCGTTCTGCTGTCATGAGTTGCATCATTAGATCAATCCCAAGACCTAAAGGATCAGTGTAGTTTAATAACAACTTCTTCCTAAGGACTGCACGTCATCCCGTCACCCCTAGATGGACTCAAACCCACATTCCTCCTGTCGTCAGAGGGCAGGTCCTTATCCATTAGGCCACTTGGGCAGCTTACAGCACAACTTATTGAAAACCTGCCGAAAGTATAACTTCACTGTGAGAAATAATGACCCTGAGCAATGAGGGGGCCAGCCAGTATGATGACAAATGCTTATAGATAACTTCCTTGCCAATCAAATTCTAAATTCATTATATTAGATAGGTGAAACCATTCCTACTGAACATTGTTCCTTCTTGCTTGTAGGCAAGCTTCTCTTGACAGTAGGAGTGTGCGAACTAAAGTCCTGTCAGTTAATGTTATTTGGACATGCAACGTAAGCCTGCAAGATGACTTTTAAAAATTGACTTGACAATCGGTAATTTCAAGTAGTCAAGGCGGGGTTAATGGGTAAAGTTTTCAAAACTAGCATAAACACGCCGTTCTGGGTTTACCCTCATAAGCAACGTTAACTGTCCCACTAGCGCAAAGCTACATACAGGGGAGAGCGACTGATATGCTGACTTGGGGTTCTGCTACCCTCCGCTCATGGTTGAGCACACATTTTTGGCCAAACACTTCCTGGAAAGGGAAATCTGTTGACTTTCGTCTCCTTTTACCTTCCACATACGAGCCCAAAAGGTTGAAATACGTATATAAAGTTACTCCATGGTTCAAGGTAAAATGGCAATGCTGGATGCAAAACCCGTGAGTACCCTGTTTACTAGACTGCTCATTGAACCCATATTTGAGAAACTCACGTGCAGAATGAAGTAGATACATCAAAGATAAATAAATGTATGATAGCGCAACTGACTGGGCTCTGTCCGGGATTTGCAAAACCGGACTACTCGCATCAATAAGCGGAGAATCAAACGTCCTAGACCAACGATCCACAAAAATAAATCACACAAACGAGCCATCAACAAACAGTCCCCGCCAGAGTAACGCCTAATTATCATTGGAAATGTTGCCAAACCACAGCGGACATCTAATCATGACTTATTGGCTCAAATATTGAGGAAACTGCCAATGAATAATGATTATGGACCATCAACTAAATGGTCAGAGGATTGGGCTCGCACCCGAAGCGAGAATCATACCGTCTAGACCAACGAGCCATTCACCACAGGCATTACAAATTTTGACAATCCAGAAAATGTCCCTCTCATTCACAGCAACCTGTAACTTTGGCAAAACCTTGCCTCTCCCATTGACGTATTGTGCGACAATTTACAGCTTCTGAAGCAATGGGCTAAATGTTGATGAAAATTGCCATGATTTGACCATCAGACAAAAGTGCTCAGTTGGGATTGGGCTCTATGTGGCTCCACTGCAACATATCTTAGCGAAAACCTTGCCTCCCACTGAGCTCAAGGTAAAAAGTCAACTGCTGGGATTCATATCCAGGATCTCCTGTTTTTACGATGACAGGCGCTTTAACCAACTAAGCCACAGCACCACTCAGTAGCAATGTCAACCACCATATTTGACATCATAATTGGAAGGACCTCGAATTGCAAGTTATGTGGCCGTTTAGAACATTCACTTAGCACGTTCCAAATATGGTAAACAGGTAATACTAGCTTGACTAATGACTGGAATTCTTGGGTTCCCTTAACAGGACCGTTATAGGATCCTCGTCAAAAGCATCAGCCATGTTTTGGTGATGTTGAACAAAGAACTTTGAGTGTGCCACTGTTCTCTGACTGCCGAGACGCCTGGATCTAACCTCGGACCTTTGGATCTTCAGTCTAACCTCACCCAAATGACCATATCGGCATGTACACAACAGTTCTCATTCCTTTTACTTGTGAGAGGTTTTGCTTTGACACTGAAAACCCCACGGATGAAATAGGCATATATTGCTTGGAAGATTTGGGAAAATAAGCATCAATTGCAAATGACCTCGCCAGACATGGTTTACGCCCTCAACGACCGCTGAGAGTCTCATGCCTGCTAACCGACTGTTATTTCTATGTTCAAGGAAAAAGGCACGCTGGGATTCGAACCAGGATCTCCTGTTTACAAGACAGGTGCTCTGACCAACTAAGCCACAGCGCCACTAAGGCATCTTCTCCACTACCAGTTTGACGCTCATATATAAGGACCTTGAGTTTACCTTTTGCTTGAATGAAAACTGGCCTTTATTTGGCCCTTTTTGAACATTCACTTACCACAGGTCCAAGATAATTGAATACATTTATAACGTATCCCTTCACCCTTTACCAAAGTCCAAGTGTGAATTTTCTTTTTTTCAGTGGCTTGGATAATGTCAAACATTTCAATATTGGTCACCTTTTCCAAAGGATTGCCATGAGTTGGGATTTGAACCTAAACCTCCATTAGAGACCAAAAAAACCCAGGATTAGATGAGGAAGTCATGGAGAACACGCTACAGACTGTGGCCAGACGCCATCCAAGTGTGAGCAGTTTTCCCACTCAAGTCTGTTGATGGCGATGAGCTGGAGTCAGTCAAGACCCTATGAGGACGACAGAGGCCTGGCATGTTGAGCGTCCCGAGACGGTTTCTTTTATGTCCTGTTTAAATGTAAATATATATATGCGCATTTTTTATAAAAGGATCGCCGCCGTTTCATAAAGCTTTTTCGGCGTGAGAAGAATGTAAAAGTAGATAGAAGCCGTTTTTCGAGGTTTTTTCGGCAGAAGTAGAATTTAAAAAACGATTGTAGTATGCGCTGTTTTTTAGAGATTTTTTCAGCGTCAGAAGAAACAAAAAACGTGTTAATTCAAAGAACTGGTTATTTTTGATAAATAGTCTAAGTAATTCGCGTAAGAAATTCAATAATTACATTTATATATGTGTACATAAAAAGTGGTCAGAATAGTAGGTTTAAGTAGTAAAAATGTTTGTATACTTATTTCTATTAATATTTGTAAATTTTTCAAGTTAAATAGTTCTCACCGCTTTAGACTGGACTTACAAAGGTGGCTTCTGCCCTGTTTTCAGATAAAAAGCAGGCAGCGGCGATAAAGTTAACCATTAACCAAATAAGTCCTGTGTGTTTATGTTATCTTTTTTTTCCTCGGCGTGAGAGACCGGCATGCTGTGTCTGGGAACAGGAGATTCCAGCAGGCTGGGAAAAGAGGTTGGCAGACCTCTCGGACAGTCCTTGGTATCGGTTTGACAAGAATAAAGGTAAGCAGACACCTTTTTATATGTAAAGTCTGTATAATTGGATATTAGCTAAATTTTGGTCTGTTTTTTGGGGTCTGTCAAACTCTCTAAATTGTATTTGAGAAGAAGTCTCGGGGTTAGAATCCCTTTGAGAAGAAGATAAAGTGTAGGATCCTTAGTGAAACCATGGTATAAAAGTAAAAGCAATAAAATAAAAAGGGAAACGTGTTAAGGAGGCCTTTGTTACAAAAGCTTTGAAATTGACGAATTTCAGGCTGATAAATGACAAAAGTAAAGAAGCAACAATATTTTCGGTGATCACGGTTTAAATTACATACAGAAAAAGGGAGTTTTTTGTTTTTTAGTTTGTTTTTTTGGCGTGAACAGAGTAAATAGAAGCGTAAACGTTAAAGACAAGAGTGCCTTTTGTTACAAGTGTGGAAATTGGCCATTTCTAGACTTGAATGACAAAAGTATAAACTACAACATCAGTTATATTTGCTTAAAAGTAATCTTGAAAGTTATTCTGATAAGGAATTCTTACTGCTGTATGTCTGTGTGTGTGCGTCTCTCTCTCTCATGCTGCGTTGCCAGGGTAACCGCCCCCACCCTCGCGGCTCTGCTTTCTCTCTGCTCTTCTGCTCTGATTTAAAGGGGACCTACTGCTTTTAGGATTTGGCTTTTCATAGTTGTTTTTCCGTTAAATTTGCAAAATTTGCCATTTGAATATTGTGTTATGACACAGTTAAACGTTTTTAAACACCATTTAGTAAAAAGAAGTTTTGAATTAGTATGCTTTTGAAACCCAAAGATTAGTGCTAAAGCTGTGGAATTCTTTTTAGATCTAACATATTTCTAGATTCCATTCTTTTAAATCTGCTGCTTATTTCTTAACTGTTTGTGAGTTGTGTTTGTTTTTATGTTTTTATTTTTAGTTACAAAAGCCGTTTTTCAAACATTTAAATTGGAATCTGTGTTAAAAGTTATTATTGATTATAGACTTCGTCTAAAAAAGAAAGAGGGAATTAGTATTATTAAGTTAAACTTCACCCAATTCACATTCAAGTGGTGACTTTTGTTTTTGTTTTGACTACACGCCTGACCTTGTTGCTCCTCCTGCTGATGCACACAGCAGAGGAGACTGGCTCTAAAATGTGCTCCATTTCATATTGACTTCATTTGAAAAATGCTGCAATTATTTTAAATTAGTAGAATATATGCTGAGATAAATGTTCAAGATAATTAAAACACACAGTACAAAAGTACATATTACATATTTTAAAGTTTAAAGGTTTTTTGAGATTTGAGTCTTGTTTTTTATCAAGAGAGTTTCTGGTCTTCAAATGTTATCAGTAGTAAGATAATAAGTAATCTATATTTACATAAGCTCTTGGAAAGCCAAGAGCGCTCCAAAATTGTTTAGACTTAGAGAGAAAAACAGTCTCATTCACATACTGATACTGTTTTAATTTGACTATAAGGCTGTTTTCCAGAACCAAGGACACACACTGTACAGGGTCACTGGACAGCAGGAGTGGACACTGAGGGATCAGAACAGTGGCCCAGAGTAGACACCATCCAACCAGCCGCAGATCGTAAAGGCGACATAGCTACCTCCGTGTGCCCCTCCCCCACTACAGACCGATGGTCGCAGGTGGCAGTGAGACCGGGGCCACAAAGTGAGGTTTTCTGTAGGCAGTGGTGGGTGAGTTGTTTTGCAATCTGGAAGTGTGCCCACTTTGCGTGGTTACATCACCACAGTGTGACCTTTGACACCTACAGGTGGTTCGAGGAGTCTGGAGACACAACCCCAAAAATTCACACCCTACATACACACACACATACATCTACACACACACATTCACATTTACATATAGATACATAAAAAAGCAGAACATGAGAAAAAAAGCATTTTAAAAGTTTACTCCAATGTAAACACATATTTTTAATTGTCTATCACTTGAATCTTTAGTTGAATCAGTATTTTTTGAGACCAGAAATGTTCATTTGAATTCTATATTGTCATGGACTTAATTGACGTCTGTCCTGACACTTTTGATTTGTTGATTTTGTACTGTGTGATGTAATTACATTGATTAGGATTAGATCTGGTAAAAACACAAATTAGAGAAGTAAACTGCGCTTGCTCTTGTCTAAGGGACATTAGCAACAGCATGAATAGAAATTGTCTTTAAAGTAGAATCAAAGTGATTAACCATAGAGAGTAACTATTGCATAACAAGCTGTGTACAGGAACTGAGACACTGCACCATTGACCAGAAGTGCATCGCAAATGACCTGATGTGCTTCAAGTGAAAAGACTGTATCTGGAGATCCTGATGTGCATCTGGAGAGACCAGAACCATGGCTTGGACCCTACTTATGTCCAAGATGACATCTCTCTATGACCTGACCTGATGACGACTGAGACTCACCCTCAGGGGACCCTGAGGATCTGAGGACCTGAGGACCTGAGGATCTGAGGACCTGAGGACCTGAGGACCCTGAGGACCTGAGGATCCTGAGGACCTGAGAGAGAAAACTGGGGAGTGATGTTTATATTATTGAAATCATACATTGATGAGTGCTAAATGAGAAAGATACTCATGATTCTTTCTTTTGTTTTTGTTTGTCTCTAGCTTCTGGACATCTGATGATCTATTGGACACAGACATTTGCAGAACAAGAACCAGCCAATGAAAACGTCTATTGCCGATGCTTTTGCTACAACCAGAACCACAACTGTGACAAATGCAATGAATGTTAAGTATTCAGACATCAGACAGACAAAACTTTGACTTTTTAGTCTGGGAGACTGAGCAACAGTTAAAATGTTTTAAAATGATAAAGTATGAGTATTGTAGCGTTTTAATAGTAGTAAAAAAGTAGAATTGTCCTTCCTTTGTTGTTCATAAACACATTTCCACATAAGAGTTAAAATAGTACCATACAATGTTATCTCTGATAGAGCAGCTAGAATATTAGAATCAGAGTTATTTTAGAGATATTAGAAGTTACAAATTAGGAATATGCCTTTGCTCAAGCTGCAACCGAGCTTTAGAGTCACAATAGAGTAAAAATAGAGATAGATAAATGCATCAACCATAGACGCTTTCAAAAATAGAGAATATTTCTAGCCATTGGTAATATCAAATGGTAAAGGGACCATTCCACAAACCTTTGCTTCAAAAGTAGATAAAGTTACTTACAGTTTTATGTACAGTTTTATTAGATACTTGCCAAGTTCACTTGTGTTCAAACATCTGTGAATGTTGACAATACAAAAGTTCATATGAGTATAGTCTAGATTAATGCCTAGATTAATGAGATAGATTAGAACCAACAGAGATTCAAAAGCATTTAAAAGCATTTTGATGCATTTGGGTATAGCACAAAAACAAAAAGTAGACATTTAGATATTGAGAAGTTTCCAGCACAGATTAGAGAATCAAACACCATTGTAGAATAATAACTGACCCCAACCCCAAACCTGCTAAAATAGATTAGCTCTTGTAAGGATAATAATAAATTGATTAATGATGTACATTCATCCCAAACTGCCTGATAGGAGGAAGTGACAGCACTTCCTGGTTCAACAAATGTATTTGGAAAACTGACTGCCATAATAATGTGCCACTGATAAGGAAAGTAAACCACAGAATAGAGAGATTTGTTGGATTGAAATGTATGTTTGAGAATGTGGCTCAATGGAAGCAAATATGCAAACATATTTGTAGGTGGATTGGAATAGTTTTAAACTATAGTGAATAGTAAAAGTAAAGTACACAGTGTAAGATTGAATAGTGAAAATAATACAGTGAAATAAATGAAGTGTAAATAATTAGCATTAGAATAAAAGTATAGAGTAAGAAAAGCGAAATTAGCTTCAAATCTGAGACTCAGCTCGTTTTTGTCTGTGTTTTGACTGAATCTGCTGAGTTCTTGTGTGTCCAATAGAGTTTGTTTTTGTTTGTTTTTATTTTTGATTTAAATATTGATTTGTGATCACATGTGTATGTGATCAAGAGAGGGACTGTGAATATTTAATTATTTTCTGCCTGCTAAAATGTCATGTTAAACAGAGTTCACTTGTACTTTGAACTGCTTACAGAAGCATGGAAACAGATAAGACAGAACAAACAGTAAACATGTGCAGTATGGATGGTGTACGTTGGAGTTTGCTCCATTACAAAACAGTTATATCACAGTTGTACGTTGAAACCATACGTTTACTTCTGCATAGTCATGCTTCTCAGAATCTATGCTTACATAATCATTTACAGTGTATATAAGCAGTTAGCCTTTGTCAATACTTTAGACTTCTGAGGCCAGACAGGACGGGAAGCTGCGTTATGCTTGATCAGAATACGCTCAAACCTTCTGACAATAAAACTATTGAACTACGCAGTCGAAGTCTCGTTTTGTCTTACGTCTGGGATTATTCACAATTTGGTGACCCTGACGTGATACAAAAAGCCCAAGACAGACAATTATTATTTTTATTTTTTCAAACACATTTTTGCTCCGGACAGCGTTTCATCTTCTCTGGCTTTGCAGAGGTCTCCGTAAAAGAGACAACAGCACCAACAAAGGTACAAAGTAGATCTACTCACAATAAGGAAAATACAGATGCCTTTTCTAAAAATCTGTTAAATTGGTCTTACATCAAAAAATGTCAATATGGTTGGCTGCTGGCTCTTTTATGTCCTGTTTAAATGTAAATATATATATGCGCATTTTTTATAAAAGGATCGCCGCCGTTTCATAAAGCTTTTTCGGCGTGAGAAGAATGTAAAAGTAGATAGAAGCCGTTTTTCGAGGTTTTTTCGGCAGAAGTAGAATTTAAAAAACGATTGTAGTATGCGCTGTTTTTTAGAGATTTTTTCAGCGTCAGAAGAAACAAAAAACGTGTTAATTCAAAGAACTGGTTATTTTTGATAAATAGTCTAAGTAATTCGCGTAAGAAATTCAATAATTACATTTATATATGTGTACATAAAAAGTGGTCAGAATAGTAGGTTTAAGTAGTAAAAATGTTTGTATACTTATTTCTTTAATATTTGTAAATTTTTCAAGTTAAATAGTTCTCACCGCTTTAGATGGACTTACAAAGGTGGCTTCTGCCCTGTTTTCAGATAAAAAGCAGGCAGCGGCGATAAAGTTAACCATTAACCAAATAAGTCCTGTGTGTTTATGTTATCTTTTTTTTCCTCGGCGTGAGAGACCGGCATGCTGTGTCTGGGAACAGGAGATTCCAGCAGGCTGGGAAAAGAGGTTGGCAGACCTCTCGGACAGTCCTTGGTATCGGTTTGACAAGAATAAAGGTAAGCAGACACCTTTTTATATGTAAAGTCTGTATAATTGGATATTAGCTAAATTTTGGTCTGTTTTTTGGGGTCTGTCAAACTCTCTAAATTGTATTTGAGAAGAAGTCTCGGGGTTAGAATCCCTTTGAGAAGAAGATAAAGTGTAGGATCCTTAGTGAAACCATGGTATAAAAGTAAAAGCAATTAAATAAAAAGGGAAACGTGTTAAGGAGGCCTTTGTTACAAAAGCTTTGAAATTGACGAATTTCAGGCTGATAAATGACAAAAGTAAAGAAGCAACAATATTTTCGGTGATCACGGTTTAAATTACATACAGAAAAAGGGAGTTTTTTGTTTTTTAGTTTGTTTTTTTGGCGTGAACAGAGTAAATAGAAGCGTAAACGTTAAAGACAAGAGTGCCTTTTGTTACAAGTGTGGAAATTGGCCATTTCTAGACTTGAATGACAAAAGTATAAACTACAACATCAGTTATATTTGCTTAAAAGTAATCTTGAAAGTTATTCTGATAAGGAATTCTTACTGCTGTATGTCTGTGTGTGTGCGTCTCTCTCTCTCATGCTGCGTTGCCAGGGTAACCGCCCCCACCCTCGCGGCTCTGCTTTCTCTCTGCTCTTCTGCTCTGATTTAAAGGGGACCTACTGCTTTAGGATTTCTGGCTTTTCATAGTTGTTATTCCGTTAAATTTGCAAAATTTGCCATTTGAACATTGTGTTATGACACAGTTAAACGTTTTTAAACACCATTTAGTAAAAAGAAGTTTTGAATTAGTATGTTTTTGAAACCCAAAGATTAGTGCTAAAGCTGTGGAATTCTTTTTAGACCTAACATATTTCTAGATTCCATTCTTTTAAATCTGCTGTTTATTTCTTAACTGTTTGTGAGTTGTGTTTGTTTTTATGTTTTTATTTTTTAGTTACAAAAGCCGTTTTTCAAACATTTAAATTGGAATCTGTGTTAAAAGTTATTATTGATTATAGACTTCGTCTAAAAAAGAAAGAGGGAATTAGTATTATTAAGTTAAACTTCACCCAATTCACATTCAAGTGGTGACTTTTGTTTTTGTTTTGACTACACGCCTGACCTTGTTGCTCCTCCTGCTGATGCACACAGCAGAGGAGACTGGCTCTAAAATGTGCTCCATTTCATATTGACTTCATTTGAAAAATGCTGCAATTATTTTAAATTAGTAGAATATATGCTGAGATAAATGTTCAAGATAATTAAAACACACAGTACAAAAGTACATATTACATATTTTAAAGTTTAAAGGTTTTTTGAGATTTGAGTCTTGTTTTTTATCAAGAGAGTTTCTGGTCTTCAAATGTTATCAGTAGTAAGATAATAAGTAATCTATATTTACATAAGCTCTTGGAAAGCCAAGAGCGCTCCAAAATTGTTTAGACTTAGAGAGAAAAACAGTCTCATTCACATACTGATACTGTTTTAATTTGACTATAAGGCTGTTTTCCAGAACCAAGGACACACTGTACAGGGTCACTGCTGGACACTGAGGGATCAGAACAGTGGCCCAGAGTAGACACCATCCAACCAGCCGCAGATCGTAAAGGCGACATAGCTACCTCCGTGTGCCCCTCCCCCACTACAGACCGATGGTCGCAGGTGGCAGTGAGACCGGGGCCACAAAGTGAGGTTTTCTGTAGGCAGTGGTGGGTGAGTTGTTTTGCAATCTGGAAGTGTGCCCACTTTGCGTGGTTACATCACCACAGTGTGACCTTTGACACCTACAGGTGGTTCGAGGAGTCTGGAGACACAACCCCAAAAATTCACACCCTACATACACACACACACACCACACACATACACACACACACACACATGCATTCATACACTCACACACACACATGCATCTACACACACACATTCACATTTACATATAGATACATAAAAAAGCAGAACATGAGAAAAAAAAAGCATTTTAAAAGTTTACTCCAATGTAAACACATTTTTAATTGTCTATCACTTGAATCTTTAGTTGAATCAGTATTTTTTGAGACCAGAAATGTTCATTTGAATTCTATATTGTCATGGACTTAATTGACCTCTGTCCTGACACTTTTGATTTGTTGATTTTGTACTGTGTGATGTAATTACATTGATTAGGATTAGATCTGGTAAAAACACAAATTAGAGAAGTAAACTGCGCTTGCTCTTGTCTAAGGGACATTAGCAACAGCATGAATAGAAATTGTCTTTAAAGTAGAATCAAAGTGACTTAACCATAGAGAGTAACTATTGCATAACAAGCTGTGTACAGGAACTGAGACACTGCACCATTGACCAGAAGTGCATCGCAAATGACCTGATGTGCTTCAACTGAAAAGACTGTATCTGGAGATCCTGATGTGCATCTGGAGAGACCAGAACCATGGCTTGGACCCTACTGATGTCCAAGATGACATCTCTCTATGACCTGACCTGATGACGACTGAGACTCACCCTCAGGGGACCCTGAGGATCTGAGGACCTGAGGACCTGAGGATCTGAGGACCTGAGGACCTGAGGACCCTGAGGACCCTGAGGATCCTGAGGACCTGAGAGAGAAAACTGGGGAGTGATGTTTATATTATTGAAATCATACATTGATGAGTGCTAAATGAGAAAGATACTCATGATTCTTTCTTTTGTTTTTGTTTGTCTCTAGCTTCTGGACATCTGATGATCTATTGGACACAGACATTTGCAGAACAAGAACCAGCCAATGAAAACGTCTATTGCCGATGCTTTTGCTACAACCAGAACCACAACTGTGACAAATGCAATGAATGTTAAGTATTCAGACATCAGACAGACAAAACTTTGACTTTTTAGTCTGGGAGACTGAGCAACAGTTAAAATGTTTTAAAATGATAAAGTATGAGTATTGTAGCGTTTTAATAGTAGTAAAAAAGTAGAATTGTCCTTCCTTTGTTGTTCATAAACACATTTCCACATAAGAGTTAAAATAGTACCATACAATGTTATCTCTGATAGAGCAGCTAGAATATTAGAATCAGAGTTATTTTAGAGATATTAGAAGTTACAAATTAGGAATATGCCTTTGCTCAAGCTGCAACTGAGCTTTAGAGTCACAATAGAGTAAAAATAGAGATAGATAAATGCATCAACCATAGACGCTTTCAAAAATAGAGAATATTTCTAGCCATTGGTAATATCAAATGGTAAAGGGACCATTCCACAAACCTTTGCTTCAAAAGTAGATAAAGTTACTTACAGTTTTATGTACAGTTTTATTAGATACTTGCCAAATTCACTTGTGTTCAAACATCTGTGAATGTTGACAATACAAAAGTTCATATGAGTATAGTCTAGATTAATGAGATAGATTAGAACCAACAGAGATTCAAAAGCATTTAAAAGCATTTTGATGCATTTGGGTATAGCACAAAAACAAAAAGTAGACATTTAGATATTGAGAAGTTTCCAGCACAGATTAGAGAATCAAACACCATTGTAGAATAATAACTGACCCCAACCCCAAACCTGCTAAAATAGATTAGCTCTTGTAAGGATAATAATAAATTGATTAATGATGTACATTCATCCCAAACTGCCTGATAGGAGGAAGTGACAGCACTTCCTGGTTCAACAAATGTATTTGGAAAACTGACTGCCATAATAATGTGCCACTGATAAGGAAAGTAAACCACAGAATAGAGAGATTTATTAGATTAAAATGTATGTTTGAGAATGTGGCTCAATGGAAGCAAATATGCAAACATATTTGTAGGTGGATTGGAATAGTTTTAAACTATAGTGAATAGTAAAAGTAAAGTACACAGTGTAAGATTGAATAGTGAAAATAATACAGTGAAATAAATGAAGTGTAAATAATTAGCATTAGAATAAAAGTATAGAGTAAGAAAAGCGAAATTAGCTTCAAATCTGAGACTCAGCTCGTTTTTGTCTGTGTTTTGACTGAATCTGCTGAGTTCTTGTGTGTCCAATAGAGTTTGTTTTTGTTTGTTTTTATTTTTGATTTAAATATTGATTTGTGATCACATGTGTATGTGATCAAGAGAGGGACTGTGAATATTTAATTATTTTCTGCCTGCTAAAATGTCATGTTAAACAGAGTTCACTTGTACTTTGAACTGCTTACAGAAGCATGGAAACAGATAAGACAGAACAAACAGTAAACATGTGCAGTATGGATGGTGTACGTTGGAGTTTGCTCCATTACAAAACAGTTATATCACAGTTGTACGTTGAAACCATACGTTTACTTCTGCATAGTCATGCTTCTCAGAATCTATGCTTACATAATCATTTACAGTGTATATAAGCAGTTAGCCTTTGTCAATACTTTAGACTTCTGAGGCCAGACAGGACGGGAAGCTGCGTTATGCTTGATCAGAATACGCTCAAACCTTCTGACAATAAAACTATTGAACTACGCAGTCGAAGTCTCGTTTTGTCTTACGTCTGGGATTATTCACACTAGGCACCTGCTGTCTGTTTGAGAAGGAGCTAATGCTACACTAGGCACCTGCTTTCAAGTCACAGAAAGCTCCTTGTTCCTGATTGGCTCCTGCACACCTGCATGTGCTCCTCACCCCCTCCCTCCTGCTGCTGTGGGCGTGGCTGCTCCTGCTCCTTGTTCCTGATTGGCTCCTGCACACCTGCATGTGCTCCTCACCCCCTCCCTCCTGCTGCTGTGGGCGTGGCTGCTCCTGCTCCTTGTTCCTGATTGGCTCCTGCACACCTGCATGTGCTCCTCACCCCCTCCCTCCTGCTGCTGTGGGCGTGGCTGCTCCTGCTCCTTGTTCCTGATTGGCTCCTGCACACCTGCATGTGCTCCTCACCCCCTCCCTCCTGCTGCTGTGGGCGTGGCTGCTCCTGCTCCTTGTTCCTGATTGGCTCCTGCACACCTGCATGTGCTCCTCACCCCCTCCCTCCTGCTGCTGTGGGCGTGGCTGCTCCTGCTCCTTGTTCCTGATTGGCTCCTGCACACCTGCATGTGCTCCTCACCCCCTCCCTCCTGCTGCTGTGGGCGTGGCTGCTCCTGCTCCTTGTTCCTGATTGGCTCCTGCACACCTGCATGTGCTCCTCACCCCCTCCCTCCTGCTGCTGTGGGCGTGGCTGCTCCTGCTCCTTGTTCCTGATTGGCTCCTGCACACCTGCATGTGCTCCTCACCCCCTCCCTCCTGCTGCTGTGGGCGTGGCTGCTCCTGCTCCTTGTTCCTGATTGGCTCCTGCACACCTGCATGTGCTCCTCACCCCCTCCCTCCTGCTGCTGTGGGCGTGGCTCCTGCTCCTTGTTCCTGATTGGCTCCTGCACACCTGCATGTGCTCCTCACCCCCTCCCTCCTGCTGCTGTGGGCGTGGCTGCTCCTGCTCCTTGTTCCTGATTGGCTCCTGCACACCTGCATCTCCTCACTCATCAGCACAAGACTTAAGCCTGATGTTTGCTGAGTGTGTTTGATGAGAGGCCTGTCTAAAGCACAGCTGCTGTTATACTGCTTCCTTCTGTGGCAAAAACATTTACAATTGTCTTTATTTCTTCCACTTGAGACGGTTGAGTGGTGAAGCCAAACACTGCAGTTACAGCTTCTACGGCTAAAGCTAATGCTAACACGTCTGTCTTCTGCTGTGTTTTAAACGTCTAGATCTGCTGTAAAAACATTGGATAATCACTGAATACAGACGCCTGAGCAACAAAATAGTTTTTATTAAATCCAACAGACAAGTGCATATTTTGTCATTAAGTAGCCATAGCATATGTAGAAATACAGAATCATACATGTGGCCATTCTCTTCTACCATTTAAAGAAGCTATACCTGATTTTCTTTTTCTTATGAGTTCATAAAAATGCTTATTACTACATACAAGTTGCGTTATAATCCGTAATTTAAATGATAACTTGAGCTCATTGATTCATCTGTGTTTGAACTCAGGCCGTATAGAAGTGCCGAGTAGAGTCTTAGCGGCCGATCATCCTGCTCCACTCACAGGAAGAGGCTACGTCGTCCTCTAGCCTCTACAGCGCTGCTCCCAAGCCCCGGCGATCCAAGATGGCGCCCTATTCAAATGAATGGTCGTGCTCAGTGGCGCTTTGTGACGGCATGGGGGCTGAAAAGATTAGCGGAAGTCGCCTGAAACTCTCAAAGATCTATGAGAAACTCTCAAAGATCTATGGGAAACTCTCAAAGATCTATGGGAAACTCTCAAAGATCTATGGGAAACTCTCAAAGATCTATGGGAAACTCTCATAGATCTATGGGAAACTCTCAAAGATCTATGGGAAACTCTCAAAGATCTATGGGAAACTCTCAAAGATCTATGGGAAACTCTCAAAGGTCTATGGGAAACTCTCAAAGATCTATGGGAAACTCTCAAAGGTCTATGGGAAACTCTCAAAGATCTATGGGAAACTCTCAAAGATCTATGGGAAACTCTCAAAGATCTATGGGAAACTCTCAAAGGTCTATGGGAAACTCTCAAAGATCTATGGGAAACTCTCAAAGATCTATGGGAAACTCTCAAAGATCTATGGGAAACTCTCAAAGATCTATGGGAAACTCTCAAAGGTCTATGGGAAACTCTCAAAGATCTATGGGAAACTCTCAAAGATCTATGGGAAACTCTCAAAGATCTATGGGAAACTCTCAAAGATCTATGGGAAACTCTCAAAGATCTATGGGAAACTCTTAAAGATCTATGGGAAACTCTCAAAGGTCTATGAGAAACTCTCAAAGATCTATGGGAAACTCTCAAAGATCTATGAGAAACTCTCAAAGATCTATGGGAAACTCTCAAAGGTCTATGGGAAACTCTCAAAGATCTATGGGAAACTCTCAAAGATCTATGAGAAACTCTCAAAGGTCTATGGGAAACTCTCAAAGGTCTATGGGAAACTCTCAAAGATCTATGGGAAACTCTCAAAGGTCTATGGGAAACTCTCAAAGGTCTATGGGAAACTCTCAAAGATCTATGGGAAACTCTCAAAGATCTTGGGAAACTCTCAAAGATCTATGGGAAACTCTCAAAGATCTATGGGAAACTCTCAAAGATCTATGAGAAACTCTCAAAGATCTATGGGAAACTCTCAAAGGTCTATGGGAAACTCTCAAAGGTCTATGGGAAACTCTCAAAGATCTATGGGAAACTCTCAAAGATCTATGGGAAACTCTCAAAGATCTATGAGAAACTCTCAAAGATCTATGGGAAACTCTCAAAGATCTATGGGAAACTCTCAAAGATCTATGGGAAACTCTCAAAGATCTATGGGAAACTCTCAAAGATCTATGGGAAACTCTCAAAGATCTATGGGAAACTCTCAAAGGTCTATGGGAAACTCCTGTATTTGGGCATCGTCTGGTCCTCCCGGTTCTGTGCAGTGGAGGATCTCCCATAATGCATTCATCAGAGCGGGAGTTAGAGCCAGAGCCAGACGAGCAGAGTTTGTGGCACTAAAGTGTGGATTTAAACAAAACCGAAGGATTTAAGAAGAAAGTTCAGGACGACAAGGGACACTAACATCCCCACAAAATCTGACCTTTATGAAAGCTGTAGGTTCTCTGTCAGGTTCTCTGTCAGGTTCTCTGTCAGGTTCTCTGTCAGGTTCTCTGTCAGGTTCTCTGTCAGGTTCTCTGTCAGGTTCTCTGTCAGGTTCTCTGTCAGGTTCTCTGTCAGGTTCTCTGTCAGGTTCTCTGTCAGGTTCTCTGTCAGGTTCTCTGTCAGGTTCTCTGTCAGGTTCTCTGTCAGCTGAGGTTGAGCTGTTTTAATATGCATTGAGTTCTATGGGGAACATTTCTGGGTAGCCCACGTGAATTTAGTCTGGTTCAGTCTGGTTCAGTCTGGTTCAGTCTGGTCTAGTCTGGTTCAGTCTGGTTCAGTCTGGTTCAGTCTGGTTCAGTCTGGTCTAGTCTGCAGTACCGCGAGAATCCCTCGAGCACATGAGTTATTCAGCTACAAGCTGTAATACCCTATCCAGTTATTATAATAGATCCATGGCTGCTCTCTACAACGCTGCTAAAAACAGTAGCATGTTAGCAGAATTGGCCATAACTCCTCTTGCTGTAACTGCATGCAACAAAACAGTCCAAACCACACAATAGTGAGGAAGAGAAGAGGGAACTAAAGCGAGAAAATGATCAAAGAAGAAACCAAGTCTGGGTGAACATAGCTAGCTTACATCGTATCCTCTGGAGAGACTTGTCTACGGGAGAGACCTGCGGGAGCGAGACCGCCTCAGACTATCTATGCTCGGACCCCATTCGGACGCAAAACTAGCGGTAATCTTTCAGTTATATAGTTTGTTGCTTTTGTACCATTTCATCACTGATTGTTGTACAGCTTAAGTTGCGCTAATGCTAATGTTAGCATCAGATCGCAAATACAATGAGAAGGCTCCGCTTAGTGGAAATGAGAAGCCCGAGCGAGTTGGGAGGCAGTGCTAAACATTCAAACCTTGCAGAAACGGGTATAGCTCCTTTAAGTGGTCTACAGTCGAGAGCAGGGTTGCCAGATGCCAACAAGATTTTCCAGCCCAAAACACACCCAAAAAATATTAAGGCTTGTTTCTTCTTCAAAGACATGAAAATTCTTTACAAGCTTTAAAATGACCTGTTTTCTGATTGTAACTATTTCTGATCAAATGAAGGCTAAAGTGAGCGACTCTGACCTCTGCGTCTGTGATGGAAAGAAACGCCATCACAGGT
This sequence comes from Knipowitschia caucasica, assembly GCA_964034765.1. Classification (NCBI taxonomy): domain Eukaryota; kingdom Metazoa; phylum Chordata; class Actinopteri; order Gobiiformes; family Gobiidae; genus Knipowitschia; species Knipowitschia caucasica. The sequence continues at coordinate 44,507 of OZ035835.1, read as the reverse complement.
ACAACCCTGGATAAAACAAAGATGGCCGCTGTGAGCAACGTAAGCTAAGAACGTCTCTGTTGCTGGTCCCAGATTTTCATCTCATCGACAAATTGCTCCAATGTCATTACACCGACTGCCACCCCCCACCCAGACATGGATTAAGGAGAAGAAAATGGATGGATGGGACACAATTAACTTTTGATAAATCAGAATCATTTTTATTGCCACGTAAGTAACAAAGTTACCACTTGGAAATGGTTTTGGCAGAGAGCGTGCCACTTCGCCATTTGTGGCGCTGTGTGCTAGAAACAGCAGAGACACAGCACGGTGGCTGAGTGGATAGCACTCTCGCCTCTCAGCAAGAAGGTCCTGGGTTCGAATCCCGGTCGGATCAGGGAGGGGGGCGGGGTCAGGGAGGGGGGTGAGCCGGAAACACAGTGAGGAGAGGAGGGGAGGGAGGGAGCAAGATGGATAGGTAGAGGGAGGCGGGGGGAGCGGGATCCGAGCTGGAGACTGAAGAGTGTGAGTTGTTGTAGATTGGACCTTGTTTTATGGCTTTGGCCGAGGAATGTGAGATAAGAGTGGAGAGAAAACACAGCAGGAGAAACATAATAGCTGGTGGTCCTGACATAAGGAATGGAGATGTGTGTGTTTTACTGAATTAGATGTATGCACATACATGCTTTGGTATCACTTATTTATATATTTTCTATTTTATTATTATTATTATTGTTATACAGTGGGGGAAAAAAGTATTTAGTCAGCCACCAATTGTGCAAGTTCTCCCACTTAAAATAATGACAGGTCTGTAATTTTCATCATAGGTTCACTTCAACTGTAAGAGACAGAATGTGAAAAAAAATCCAGGAATTCATTGTAGGATTTTTAAAGAATTTATTTGTAAATCATGGTGATCAAAGGTGTTGGACGACCAACTGCGGAGGAGGTCGAAGGCACAGGAGGGGCCTGGTTGACGCAGCTGAGTGCAATAAAGCACTGCCTCATCTCCTGTGCCTTCTTATATATTATATTTTTCTATTTGTTCTGTTTTGGGGGTTACTTTAGTGTTTTATGTTGTTGCCACCGCCGTCCTGATTTCCAGGAAACCCGGCTCTCCCTCGAGCCCCATCTCCTGCCAAGCTCTAATCATGTAACGATGGAGATTTTCATTATTTTCATTAAATGGTTTTTCAGAACGCTCCGATTGAGCTTCAGCCACCGAGAGCACCAGCCGTGCTCCTCCGCTGTCACATATATCTGGGCCACCCCGTATTTAAAGCTGCTCTTGTGGTTGGTGACCTGCACAAAAATGATTGGGAGTTTACACTGCGTGCAGAATTATCAGGCAAGTTTTATTTTTGAGTATTTATTCAATTATTGAACTACAAGAGTGCTTTTGATCAATGCAAAATGTTGATACATCCCAAACGTAGATATTCCAAAAAGTAAAAGTGAGTTGTTTCCAATCATAAAAATACAAAAAATATATATCTGTGTGTTCACAATTATTATGCAGCTCAATGAAAATCAAAGTTCTCAACTCATCTATTCATTTTCATTTGTTTAAGTAATGATAATAAAACAGCTCCTAATGTAGAAAAATACTGCTAAAGTTTTAACAACAGAACATCAGTGGCCAATATAGCCACCCTTCTATTCAATAACACTCAAAAGCCGGCCATCCATGGAGTCCGTCAGTTTCTTGATCTGTTGACGATCAACTTTTTGTGCCGTAACAACCAACGCCTCCCAGACACTGTTCAGAGAGGTGTACTGCTTTCCTTCCCTGTAAAGGTCTAAATTGGGTTAAGGTCAGGTGAGCAAGGGGGCCATGTCATAATTTTTCCTTCCTTTAGGCCTTTACTGGCTAGCCAAGCAGTGGAGTATTTGGATGCATGAGATGGAGCATTGTCCTGCATGAAAATCATGGTCTTTTTGAATGATGCAGGCTTTCTCCTGTACCACTGCTTGAAAAAAGTTCCTTCTAGAAACTGACAGTAAGTTTGGGAGTTGAGTTTTAGTCCATCTTCAACCCTAAATGGCCCAACCAGCTCATCTTTAATAATACCAGCCCACACCAGTACTCCACCTCCACCTTGCTGGCGCCTGAGCCGGAGTGGGGCTCTCTGCCCATGACTGATCCAACCACGGGCCCATCCATCCGGTCCATCAAGAGTCACTCTCATCTCATCAGTTCATAAAACATTGGAAAAATCTGTCTTCAGATATTTCTTGGCCCAGTCTTGACGCTTTATCTCATGTGTCTTATTCAGTGGGGGTCTTTTTTCAGCCTTTCTTACCTTGGTCATGTCTCTGAGTACGGAACACCTTGTACTTCTGGACACCCCAGGTAGGTTACAGTTCTGGAATATGACTGCACTGGAGGATAATGGGTTCCTAGTAGCCTCACGCTTGATTCTCCTCATATCTTTTGCTGTTACTTTGCGTCTTTTTGTCTCAACACGTTTCTTGCGTCCTTGTTGGGAATTTGCAACAAAGCGTTTGATGGTCCTATGATCACGGCTCAAGATCTTAAAAATTTCAGTAGTGCTGCATCCCTCTGCAAGACATTTGACAATTTTGGACTTTTCAGAGTCTGTGAGATCAGTCTTCTGGCCCATTTTGCCTGAGAAAAAGAAGCTGCCTAATAATTGTGCACACCTGATGTAGAATTTGGATCTCCTTAGGCCACGCCCTCGCTCATTATTAAAATGCACTTCACCTGGTATGCTTAAAATCGATTGGCATTCAAGATTATACAGATTAGAGCTTGACAATATGTATAGAATGGACAATGTCATCAAAATACTGACTTGCCTAATAATTCTGCACGCACTGTATACCATTTGGAGTTTCTGGAATGGGCGTTTCATTTCTAGATGGAAATTGTACTTACAACTAGAAATGGTACAATGGCTGAAGCCATTGTGAGTGGCTGCATAGATGTTGGAAGGGGAAGGGATGAAGGAGGCTGGGCCGTTTATATATGAGAGCGGTGGGGCTGCTGACGTAACGAGCCACTGCTGCGGCCAATGCAGGCGCCAGATTCAAAATTCACATGTAGTAATACAGGTCGCCAGCAGATGGCGCCACACAGACGGTTTTTGGCAGAAAGTGGATCTTTCAACCAAATTGCACAAAAGTGACAAAATTATGACCAGGATATGTACACAACACTATTGGACACTCATTTATACAGTTTATCAGCAAAAAAAGGTGTAAACTATGCAAATAAACATTGTAATATGTTGTATTCACATTACTTTTCTTGTTATGATTATTTGTTTGTAATAAAGCCTGCTATTTGTAATGTATTAGTGGCTTACGTTCATGCTTCAATTATTGACACGCAAAAGTATTCACACACAAATTAAGTAACGAGCAACTTTTATTCAAATGGTTAGGTTAAAGCAGGGGGCAGGAGTGGGAGAAGGAGGGGGCAGCTAAGAGGGGCTTATGGCCGCGGTCGGTCGGGGAACAGGGTGGATGAAGGTGTAGGATACAATTTCCTCCCCTGACACTTCTGCCTCCATTTCAAAAGGCACCTTCACGTCGCCTTCTCTCCAGAGCTCCTGTTTCATCGTGTACAATTTTGTACCATCACTAAATAGCATTTTTTGGCCACGTTTGACCATGCCCAGTACTTTTACATCTACCCGTGATGGAGAATGGATCTGAAATTATAGAAACATCTTCAATTAACTCAAATAATTGTCATGAAGATAGATGCATACAAAATGTGTTTGTGTGACAGAGAGAGGTGTTAGAGGGAGGTGTTTGTGTGACAGAGAGGTGTTAGAGGGAGGTGTTGTGTGACAGAGAGAGGTGTTAGAGGGAGGTTTGTGTGTTTGTGTGACAGAGAGGTGTTAGAGGGAGGTGTGTTTGTGTGACAGAGAGGTGTTAGAGGGAGGTGTTTGTGTGACAGAGAGAGGTGTTAGAGGGAGGTGTTTGTGTGACAGAGAGAGGAGTACGTGGGAGGTGTGTGTGTTTGTGTGACAGAGGTGTACGTGGGAGGTGTGTGTGTTTGTGTGACAGAGGTGTACGTGGGAGGTTTGTGTGTTTGTGTGACAGAGGTGTACGTGGGAGGTGTGTGTGTTTGTGTGACAGAGAGGTGTTAGAGGGAGGTGTGTGTGTGACAGAGTGAGGTGTGCTACTGTCTGTGTGTGAGCATACTGTGAACAGTGTTTTGTGTCAATATTGTTTGTGTGTAGTTTGTCACTTACTGTAATGTTTGAGTGTACTGATGACCCATATCTGTAGCCAAACTCAGACGCCTCTCCTCTCACATGGGTGCATGTTATTTGTGCTCCAATATTCAGATGGTTTAATGTGGATCCCACAATGTAAGGCATTTTGTGACACCTTTATAAAATAAAATAAACAACAATATGAGCAAACATACATTTACACACACATTGAATATACATATACACACACGGGGGAAAAAACTTTCTGAAGCAATTTTAATTAGTCTTCATGGCACTGATTTCCCTCTTACAGTAACCATCCTTGTAGAAAATATCTGAAAATGAAGTAACATTTCAATACATTTTATGCATCCCTGCACATACACACGCTCAAGAGTTAAAAAAACAAACAATTTTCTCACTTCTGTGACTGTACCACTTATGGTCAACCACCCCTCCCCAATGTGGCCTATAGGTACCACTTCAGACGGTGGCTCCAGCAGAGATTTGCCCAGATTAACCATTTCCTCAGATATCTGAAAGTTAGAGAAGAAATAACATGTCACCATTCACTCTTTAATATAATATAGTGTTATCTACACTAATGTTTCATGTTTTAGAATGTAACATTTCTACAAATATTTACATTTGTTCTTAGTCTTCCTGTGTTTCTTTACAGGATATTCTCTGTGTGTTTATGCAGGTGTTTGTAAAGGATAGAACTAACCTCCATTGACACAGTCTCCATAATGTAGGTCTCCATTTTAAGGCCAAATATTTCCCTCTGCCGCTGCCTTTCACAGTATAATCCCCAATTAAATAAGTTTTTCCCACATCAAATTCTTTAGCCCTATTAGTGTGGCCTGGACAGAGGACCCATTAACCGACCACTGTGAAACGACATTTCTGTCCACTGCGTGGACAACCCTGAGGGTCAGTTGAGGTAAATCCTCTTGATTCTCCATGTCAAATACATCCAACAATTTCATCTGAAAAAAATAAATAAAAAATTTGTAAAATAGCAACTAAGTGTGTGTGTGTACGTGTGTGTGTACATTTACTAATTTATGAATTAATTAATTAATGCATCATCTATTCTATCATCCAAAAGTTTTCCCGCATTAGCTTTTGTCTGGCAACAATGTGGAACACCTGAGTATACTACACTATTCTAATCATAATATCTGATCTATTTGGCTCATGAAGTTCTTTCTTCACTTTTCCATATATTCACTGTCGACAGAAAACGGTATTGTTTGCATAATAGTCTTTTTCCAACGACAGTATCTTTGTAACGACTCAAAGGTTGCAGAGTTTTTAGCCCAATGTACAACACCTGCGCAACATTGGACTGATTGGAACATTGGAACAGCTGTTCAACCTTGACAGCGTTCTTGTGACCAGAAAAAGAAATAGTTAAATTATTAAGTACATTATACTCTAGCATGTTGTTTCCCTTTAGTCTATAACAAAGTAAGATAGTGTACACATTTATAACCTGAAGTTGCTATTAGTTGTTATAACTTGTTTGTAAGCATTTGTTAGCCTGCTTGCCGTGTGTCATGTGTCGTTCAATTAATTGTGGTTTTGTGCGTGAGAAATCTGAAGGCAAACACAATAAATCAACTTACTTTGACTGGAAATTTCAAGCTGTAATAACACAAAAGATAATAACAATGGAAATTTGATTCGAACATAAGAAAAAAGTAACTTACTTTCAGACAGAATACAGGACTGTTGGGAGAGCGAAGGAAAGAAACGTTTAGTGAAGTGTCCTTATGTGGTTTATGTATATGTAGATACATTTGTGCTATTATAAAATATTTACAATAATAAGTGTGTTTCTTACCTGCGCGGTGCTGTAGCTGCTGGTCCAATACTGTGGTGCCGTAGTAGCTGCGTAATAGCTGCTGCCGATTAATTAGTACAATGCACAACACCTTTCTTATGATGCGTTCACAATCGATAAATAAAATATGAGGACATAATTCATGGAAAGGGTTAGATATATTTTGATCTCATTGAAATCTTTTAATCGTAACAAAATTACTCTCTTGAGATTACAAAATGTACACGCCAATACAATCAAACTATTATAATATAATTATGAATCCAACAATTGAACACACCACAACCAATTACACTCACTCCTACACGGGAGTTTGTTTGCGTAGGGACCGTGGGGACATGTCTCCACCATTATTTTGGGAGGACATAAGTGTCCTCACTAGAAAATAAGATGACGTCCCGGGCCGAATCCACCGTCTCCAATTTGTCCCCGTGCCTCCTCCTCCCTTCCAGAGCAGCGGCAGCAGCAGCTATCTGACTTGAGGAGCCCAAAAGTGCACTTTTTTTATATAATATGGGAGGCGGCAAAATCTAGAAAAAGCAAGTTCCTCTTTACCTTGTAGGTAAAATGGCACTTTACCTTCTAGGTATAGTGCGACTGGCACCGCATTCTGGCACTGCGATCAGTGAAACTGAAGAAGATGACAAAGTCTGGGATCGCGTCTTTAATTCCGACAGAAGACATGTTTTATTGTCGATGGTAGAGACAGCACGAACAACACGAACAACAGAATGCAAGTGTATTATACAGAGCGGAGGCATGGAGACCTCCAATCAGCAGCTGCCACAGTGCCATGTAGCTTGGCCTTCATATAGACACAACAAGGGAAAAGTACTGGCTTCTGCACATTAATAGAATGATGAGTTTAACTTTAACAAAAGTTGCTTAAAAGTGTTATGAAATCTCACATTCCCCCCTCTGGTCACACATTCACATGTGACCATCAGGATCGATAAACAGCAACATAACATCATAACTCAATAAAACCATGTAGCCCTATACAGGTACATCTATCTTTCTGTGGCTTGTCATTGCGCCCGCAGGACCACATAAGTCGCCAGCGAAGCATGATCAAATAGTATCGGTCCCGGGCATAGACTGTATGTCCCGGGGCCTGTGGACCTATACACTGCATGAAAAGTGTGATTTTCGTCTCTTTTCGGCCCTGTATATTACTGTGAAACTTCTGGGATTCGGCTGTTGACGGTAGTTTGTTGTCCCCTCCTCCCTCCTCCACAGGAGGCTTTAACATGTAAATGGGAATGCTGTGAGCTATACAAATGCTAATCAGGGTTGAGGGGTGATGTCAAAAATTCCCTTTGACTGACGTGTTCGAGTTGATGCAGAAGTATGACGAAAGATCTCCAAGTTTAACATCTGTATTTAATTTCCTTACAATCAGATACAGAAATTCCAACAAAGAGAGCTCCTAAAACTAATCCATGTCCCTCTCTGGCCCTGTGCTGACTCTCAGCCCCCTGCTCAAGCCAGAGCATATCAGGAGAGGTCCAGGAAGAAGGGGGCGTGTCGTATCAGGCAGCTTCCGGTCTGAGATCCGCCTCCGCACCATGTGGCCTCCTCTGTCTCGCCAGACCTAAACAGAAATCATTCACACACTACCCCTCCCTAATTCTATAGAAATATTACTTCCTTGAGATAAGACAGGAGACTCCCAAGGCTGTCCCTCCAGATTCTGGGTCCATCTCCTTCTCCAAACAAGGAAAGGATTAGCAGAATCAGATCTTGGCCCCCCCCAGATTAACTATCATTAACTCATATTCTGCATTTTGGACTACAAAGGAAGGAGCTGAGACCAGGTCTTTTTGCTTAGGAAAGAGACAGAGTTCAAATCAGGGTCAGTCAAATTCACATCTGCTTTTTAGTCTATATTTAATACAACAATTTCAAGTAGTCAAGGCGGGGTATTGGGTAAAGTTTTCAACTAGCAATAATCGCGCCTCGGTTAGCCCTCATAAGCTACGATACTGCCACTGCGCAAAGGTACAGACAGGGGAGAGCGAAAATATGCTGACTGGGATTCTGGCTACCTCTGCTCATGGTTGGAGCACATTTTTGGCCAAACACTTCCTGGAGAAGGGAAATTCTGTTGACTTTTGTCTCTTTTCCTTCCACTTACGAGCACCAACAGGGTGAAATACGTATATAAAGTTACTCCATGTTCAAGGTAAAATGGCAAACCCGGGAGTACCTGTTTACTAGACAGGCGCTTTGACCACATAGTTGAGAAACTCATGTGCAGAATGATGTAGTTACATCAAAGATAAAAGAAATTTACATACGCAACGACTGGGCTCGTCCGGGATTTCAACCCGGGACCTCTCGCATCCAAAGCGAGAATCATACTCCTAGACCAACGAGCCACAAAAATGAATCACACAAACGATTCACACAAACAGCCCCGCAGAGGTCGCCTAATTTACAATTGGAAAATGTGTGCCAATCCACAGCGACATCTAACTTAGCCTCCCACTGACGTATTGGGCTCAATATTGAGGAAAACTGCCAATGAATTATGATATGACCATCAACTAAATGGTCAGTGGGATTGGGCTCGTCCGGGATTTGAACCCGGGACCTCTCGCACCCTAAGCGAGAATCATACCCCTAGACCAGCCATTCCCAAACTCAGTAACACCGAGGCCCCCTTAAAAATCTGACGGGTCTGCGTGGCCCCCCAAAATAATAACCAAGAAGACAACATTAAGAATAGGCTCTTCTGGTTATTTTATTTTGGGGAAATAGCCTCTGCTACAAACATTGTAATACAAAAATTATTACAGTGGATTATTCAAGTCAAATAATGAACACAAATATTTTAATATTACAAACAAAACATTATAAATTTAACATTAAATAATTATATTATTTTTTTTATGACCTCTCGCGGCCCCCCTGCAGTACCCTCGCGGCCCACCAGGGGGCCGCGGACCCCACTTTGGGAGACACTGCCCTAGACCAACGAGCCATTCACCACAGCCATTACAAGATTTACAATCAGAAAATGTCCTCTCATTCACAGCAACATGTATCTTAGCGAAACCTTGCCTCCCACTGAGGCTCAAGGTAAAAAGGCACTGCTGGGATTCGAATCCAGGATCTCCTGTTTACAAGACAGGTGCTCTGACCAACTAAGCCACAGCGCCACTAAGGCAGCTTCTCAACTACCAGTTTGACCTCATATAGAAGGACCTTGAGTTACATTTGCTTGAATGAAAACTGGCAGTTATTTGGCCCTTTTTGAACATTCACTTACCACAGGTCCAAATATTGAATACATTTATAACGTTTCCCTTCACCCTTTAGCCAAAGTCCAAGTGTGAATTTTCTTATTTTAAGTTGCTTGGAAGAATGTCAAACCATTTCAATATTGGTCACCTTTTCCAAAAGGATTGCCAGGAGTGGGATTTCAATTCAATTCAATAACTTTATTAATCCGTGAGGAACTTCATTTACAGACAGAGCACCGGTGGGGGCACACAAAAACACAGAGACACGCAATCTAAGAATAAATACAGTAAAAGAGCAGAAATGCAATATAAAATACATAAAACAGGTCACCAATTCAGCTGTTTAAAAGGCGAATTGAGGTGGGGAGGAAGCTGGATGTGGCCCTTTTTGTTTTGAATGGGAGGGACCTGAACCTATGCCCTGATGGGAGCAGACTGTAGTGAGAGTGCAGAGTGTGGGAGCTGTCTGTGGAGATCTGGGCCTTTCCTTAAAACTTTGTAATTGTAAATGTCTGTGAGTGAGTCTTGCTGCTGTCCAATGATTTTGCTGCTGATTTTAATGATCTTATTGAGTGAATTCCGATGTATGAGACTGAGTGAACCAAACCAAGCTGTAATGTTGAAAGTTAGAATTGATTCAATGAAGCATTTGTAGAAAACAGAGAGAATGGATTTGTGAACCTGAAGTTTAGAGTTTGCGGAGGAAGAAAAGGCGCTGTTGACATTTAGAAAAGATAAGTTCAGTATTGTCCTGGAAAGTGAGTTTATGATCGATTATGGTGCCAAGATATTTGTATGAATTCACCTTTTCTATGGGGTCATTGTTGACAGTGAGTGTGGGAGTGAGGGAGTGTCCATGATGGAAGAAAATTACCTTCTTCTTCTTTTGTCTTCGAGACATTTAGGTCCAGGCAATTGTCTCTACACCACTGAGTGAAGGAGTCCAGTTCAGTCTGCAGAAGTCCTGGTGTATTAGTCGTGTCCATGATGACTGTGTCGTCAGAGTTTTTGATGTATGTTATTCCCGGGGTATTGCTCGTGCAGTCGTTAGTATACAGAGTGAAAAGAAGTGGGGAGATTACTGAACCTTGAGGTGAACCGGTGGATATTGTCCTGAGAGAGCTTACGTGACCATTCACCCTCACCCTTTGATCCCTCGCCGTGAGGAAGGAAAGGACCCAGAGGATGAGGTGAGGGTTGACATCCAACTGGAGCAGCTTACGTCCCATGAGATGAGGTTGCAGGGTGTTAAAGACCATGCTCACTAGAATGAATGAATGAATGAAATATTTATTTCAAAACCTTCACACATAATTTTACAGAAAACAAAACAAAAGCAAAAACACGTACAGGGATTGAAAAGGGGTTGGAGGAAGCAAAATGCTTATATTAATCCAACCCCCCTCACCCAGACTCACCCAGACTCACCCAGACTCACAGGACAATCAGTAAGACGGAAACAATACCATGCTGGGTAAAAACACATGATACAAATGTTTACTGTACAGTACATACAGTAAGAACAATACAACATCTACCACCAATGGTATGGGACAAGACAACTCACTCACACGCACACACACACACACACACACACACACACACACACACTCACACACTCACACACACACACACACACACACACACACACACACACACACACTCACACACACACACACACACTCACACACACACACACACACACACACACACACACACACACACACACACACACACACACACACACACACACACACACACACACACACAGGCCCAAACCCTCCCTGACCATACACCTCTCTCCTCCAACTGCTCAGTGCTGAGGGCATCAATCTCTTTCCTCCTTGTACTTCTTCATTATTTCTTTTATATAAACATTTTTAAATAGAATCAGGTTTGGACACGTTTTAATTTCATCAGATAGACTGTTCCACAGAGTAACTCCACACACGGAGATACACATTGATTTTAAAGTCGTTCTAAATTTAGGTAAGTATAGTTGTTTGTTTCCTCTTAGTTGATACTGATGGTGAGCATCTCTATCATGGAATAGTGTTTGCAAACTCTGTGGGAGGGAGTTTTGCGATGCCCTAAACATTATTTGAGCAGTTTTAAATTGAATCAAGTCTAGAAGTTTGAGTTGTCTCAAGTCTAAAAATAATGGGTGTGAATGATATCTATAGTGAACATTTGATACAATCCTAATAGCCTTCTTTTGCAAAGTGACTAAAGGCTGTAAGTGAGACTTGTAACAGTTTCCCCAAACTTCAATACAATAAAATAAATATGACATAATGAATGAATGATACAACAGGAGTAGGGCATTTGTGTTCAGTAGCGGACTCGCTCGCTTCATCATTCCGACACATTTAGCAACCTTTGTTCTCAGGTAACTTATGTGGGGTTTCCAATTGGTTTTTTCATCTATTATAACTCCTCAATTGGTGTATCATCAATTATTATTATGACTGGAATATTACTATTACGGTTGCCAAAGAGCATAATTTTGGTCTTTTTTAAATTTAGTGATAATTTATTACTATTGAACCATGTTTTTACTTTGTTCAATTCCACAGTTACTGTAGACAAAAGTTGCTCCAAATCGTCACCTGGACATATAATAGTTGTGTCATCAGCAAAGAGAATGAATTTCATCAACTTTGATATTTTGCATATTTCATTGATGTACAATATAAATAAAGTGGGTCCCAATATTGAACCTTGTGGTACTCCACAGGTTATGTTCCTATAACTCGATTTGTGTTGGTCGATCTGGACAATCTGCTGTCTCTCTCTCAGGTAGCTCTGCAACCATTTATTTGCCAATCCCCTGATACCATAGGCCTCCAGTTTGTTAATCAAGATATCATGATCGATGGTATCGAACGCCTTTTGAAGATCAATGAAAATTCCGATTACAAATTTATTTTTTCAATTCCATTTGTTATCTCCTCAACTAAGTCAATAAGAGCAAGTGATGTAGATCTATTTTGCCTAAACCCTTAGAGTTTGTATCTGATTGTTGTGCATGTGAAGATTTGCTTTTACTATTATGAACTTGATCAATGTAAATGCCATTATCCTTGTGTGCATGATGTTTTTATGTTTTTTACTATAACACCAGCCTGCCCAGGGACTACGGGTGGAAATTAGCTCTTGAGCTATAACTTGGTACAATGCATCTCTCCCCTTGGGGTTAATGTTTATTGTACACTGTCCCTGTTTCTCTAAATCAGGGGTGCTCACACTTTTTCAGCATGCGAGCTACTTATAAAAGGATCAAGTCAAAATGATCTACCTACTACAAAAATGCAAATCATATATTTATTTCAAAAAATATTCTTTATACCTACAATATATGTTTATGTACATGCAAAACCGCATGAGCCAATATAGCACAACACAACACAATTACCTATGTACATTTTTTGTCATTACCCGAGTTTACTCTTATGACTTGCACTGAATTGAATCGGCCAGGGATGCATAGTCCGGAAAATTGGTGGTAACTCGCTGACAAGTTTGTCGTGGTTTAGCTTTCCTGCACTGAGCGCGGTTGTTTGCGCATGTGCAGTCACCTAAGTGTCAGTAAAACATTACTGCAGCCATTCCCAAACTCAGTAACACCGAGGCCCCCTTAAAAATCTGACGGGTCTGCGTGGCCCCCCAAAATAATAACCAAGAAGACAACATTAAGAATAGGCTCTTCTGGTTATTTTATTTTGGGGAAATAGCCTCTGCTACAAACATTGTAATACAAAAATGATTACAGTGGATTATTCAAGTCAAATAATGAACACAAATATTTTAATATTACAAACAAAACATTATAAATTTAACATTAAATAATTATATATATATATATTTTTTTTTATGACCTCCCGCGGCCCCCCTGCAGTACCCTCGCGGCCCACCAGGGGGCCGCGGACCCCACTTTGGGAGACACTGCATTACTGAGTAAAACACAGATGTCATTTGACTGTGGTGCCATGTCCATGTGCCATGCCTGGTTTATTTAAATCCAAATATTTCCCCTCCTCCGTTTATAAAATAATTTGCATCCACACATCTGCGTTATCAATCACATTCGTAACATTCCAAACATGTGCGTCTCTTACGTCCTGTCCTGCGTTGGGGAAAAACACAGAAGTGGGCGGAGCTTTGATGCAGACGCCGGTAACGGCACTTTTACAGTCATAGAAGACACTCAGAGTAAAGACGTATGTTTACAAGCACTGACCCCGTCCTCAGCCCTGATTTAGTCCTGGTTTAGTCCTGGTTTAGTCCTGGTTTAGTTGTTTTCAAGCGTGAGTCCCCGCGATCACTTTGCTGCTCTCTGATGTGGAGGATGTTCGCTGCTGCGAGCATCTCACAGCGAACAGTTTTTAAGGTAGTATGATCCATGCTTCAGTGATCAGAGGAATTTAGGGGGGTACTTTGGCGTGCGAGAACGCAAAACTCCTATTATCTCTGTCTACACACAAATGCATTAACGGAGTTTTCAAAAATCTCCACTTTGCCCGGAGTTTTTTGTATATATTAGTTTAGAATGTGTAATTTTTTATTTATTTAATGCGATCTACCAATACTACCTTTGCGATCGACTGGTAGATCGCGATCGACGTATTGAGCACCCCTGCTCTAAATAAAGAAAATTACAAATTACAAAATTACCCATACTGACTATCAGACAATAAATTATGTCTTTCAATAAACCCACGGAGTCTTGTATCAAATAATTTTTCTAATTTTTTGGAAAACTGAGGCAGAAGGGAGATTGGCCGATAATTGGTGAAACTGTGTTTGTCTCCGGATTTGAATATGGGGATTACTTTTGCAGTTTTCATTTGTGATGGAAAGTCACCAAGCTGGAAAGATAAGTTACAAATGTGTGTAAATGGTTCAACAATTTCTTCAGCAACACTGCGTACTGTTTTCATGTCAATGTCGTTTATGTCTTGTGATGTTTTATTTTTGCATTTTCTGATCAAATTCAGAACTTCCTTCTCGTTTGTGGGAGTGAGGAACATGGAGTTAAAGTTTGTTTCAATGAGCCCCTTTGACTGTTCGTTGGTAGAAGGGATTTTTTTGGCCAGTTCTGGTCCAACATTAACAAAGAAGTTGTTAATGTTAGAAGCAATCATTGTTTTGTCCCTTATAATTGTATCGTTCTCCACAAAGTACTCTGGATAACTAGGGCTGCTAGAACCACGACCAATAATGGTGTTCAACACTTTCCAAATTCCTTTAATATCATTCTTCTTTTTAATTAATAAATCATTATAATATTCTGTTCTACTTACTCTCAATATGCTGGTTCATTTGTTTTTGTATTGTTTATACCTTTGTTCAGTCTCTATAGTTCTGTGTCTAAGGAATAGTCTGTACAGGTCATTTTTCTTTTTACAAGAGTTGGCAAGCCCTTTTGATATCCAGGGAGTTTTTGTGTAGCGACTTGTTGTGCACTTTTTGGTTGGACAGTATTTGTCGTACAGTGTAGCAAACATTTCCAGAAACAAGTTGTAAGCTGTATTTACATCAGACATTTGGTAAATGGGTTCCCAGTTCTGACTGGCCAAATCAATTTTCAGATCTATTATTGATTGTTGTGATATGATTCTACGATAGCTGTCACTTTTAACATGTTTAGGTATTTTACAGTCGATGTCATAAACCATGAAGACTGGTAGGTGGTCACTGACATCACTAACCAGCAAACCACTAGTAACACTGGCGTCTAAAATGTTGCAAAAAATGTTATCAATAAGGGTAGCACTGTGTGTGACTCTAGTGGGTCTGGTGATCAGCGGGTACAAGCCCATGGAAAACATTGTGTCTATGAATTCATCTGTATGTTTATTTTTTAGGGGATTTAATAGATTAATATTAAAGTCACCACATATGATATATTTTTTTTTTTTATTACTAAATATTTTTTCCATCCATTCCCTGAAAGCCTTCAGGTCAGATCCTGGTGTCCTGTAAACACAACTTACAATAACGTGTTTCTTTTTTGGCAGAGCCAATTCAATAGTAATGCATTCAAAAAGGTGGTCCACTGCTAAAGACATATTTTCTACAATGCTACAAGTAATATTTGTGTCTATATATAAAGCCACTCCTCCTCCTCTTTTATGTTGTCGGTTTGTGCAGAACATTTCATACCCTTCCAATTCAAAGTGGCTACCTTTGTCCACATCCATCCATGTCTCTGAAATTGCTATAATATTAAACGGTGATTTAAACTGACTCAAGTAGTCTCGGATCCCTTCAAAGTTAGAATATAAACTTCTACTGTTAAAATGCACTAGAGAGATATTTTTATCTTGTGTAAATTTGTTTTCAAATGCAACATCAGTATAATATAAGCAGTCATTATTCATATTAGGAAGGAAATTACTGTCTGGGTCAATATCGATCATGTTTTGTGATTTATATTTTATACTGTCTGAGAAATTGATCATAGTTTCTAAATTATGAGAGTTCATGCTCAAGTCATCCTCCTCGGTTTCAAACGAGGCATTGCTCTCAGAACTATACATCTATTATCATTTCAGAAACATGAATGGATGGAGAGAGTGTATGGTCAGAGAGTCTAGGCCCCAGACACGCGCAACAGACAACCACACCGCAACATTCAAACAAGCACATACACAAGCTCTCACTCATACAGACGCACACACACACAAAAACACACTCACACGCTGCAGGCAATGAAATAGAAATAAACATGAGAAAAAAGAAGAATCATAACCTTTACCCCCTCAGAATCATGCCCCAAAGAAAAAGAAAAAAATATATATGAAGAACTAAGTTCTACCATTGCACATCAACATTTACTTGTGTTACCTGAACACGGGCCTGCCTACATACAGGCATATATTTTATAAATAATATTTGCAAAAAACACCAATACAAAAAGGGGCGTGGATTTACAGGAGCAAACCTATTTTTTTTGCAGTCAGAAAAAAGAAAAAGAAAAGAGAAAGGACTGCTTGTACGCGACCTAGTGACGTCATCGCGCTTGTATGTAAACATGATAGAGTCAAATGAAGGAACCTTACCGATCAGAGCGGTCTCTATTTGGACTTTTCTTTTCTTTTCTTTTCTTTTCTTTTCTTTTCGCTGACGACAGGATGCTGTCAACCATGTGGCAAAGGTTTGTCAGCAGAAATCCACAGCCACATTTTTCTGGCATCGCTTCTCGGCCTTTTGGCTAAGATCAAGTGTAGTATCTGTTCTTATCAGTTACTGGACTTGTTCGCGCTTTGGGCTGAGACAGCGGTCGCCTCTGGGGCCAACGAGGTGTTTGCCCTCGTGGCACTCATCATTGGCCTCAGAGGACATATTGTATATTTTGTTTAATTAATTTATTGCTTTCTTCCCCTTCCCCAGCCCCTGTTCGTGAGCACCAGCACTTTATATTGTGAGTACATTTTAAGTGGTTTTAGCCCGCACATATTTATTGTTTTTTAGTGGTTTTAACCTGGGTTTTAGCCTGTTTTTATTAGTGGTTTTACTTGTGTTTTAGGCTGCTGGTGCCTCCAGAATGTCGGCCTCCCATGCCGGCAGGAGGAGGCACCACAGCGTGCGCTTCACCCTCAGAGAAGTAGATGGAAAAGTACTGGCTTTTTCTCGCCTGGACTTTTCCAGACACTTGGTGCAGAAGGCCCTCGGCTTCAAACCCGAGGATCTTAATTGCATCCTGTCTCTGCCCTTCAACAAAGGGTTTGATGTAAGCTTCAGGTCGGAAGCTAAGTTGAAGGACTTTTGGGCCAAGTACTCTGAGGTGAAATCCCAGTTTAATGTATTCTTGGTGGAGGGCCTGGTGGACAATTCACTGAAACACGTGATTGTCTGAATGTTCAATGAAACCGTGAATGCAGAGGACATTTGTCTGTGGCTGGGTAGACACTGCACGGTGAAGGGCCAGGCTATCAAGGTCAGAGATGTGGATGGCATTTGGACAGGCAGCTGGAGGGTCCCCATCCAACAATGGCTGGACCCCCAGGGCTACCAAGGCCTGAAGCACCTGCCTAGTGTGATAGTTCTGGGAGACAACCGTGGCTACATACACTACCAAGGACAACCCAAGCTCTGCCGGCGTTGTGGGGAGCACGGGCACTTAGTGGAAGCATGCACTCAAGTGGTCTGCGGTAAGTGTAGAGAAATTGGGCACACTTTTGACCAGTGTACCAATGGCAGAAAGTGCAATCTCTGTGGTGACCTGGGTCACCTCTTCAGAGATTGCCCAAAATCTTTTGCCAACAAATTGAAGGCCGGGAACAGAAAGATGGAAACTGAATGTGGACAGGATGGTGGACAAGATGGCGGACCAACTGAAGAGTTGATTGGAGAGGTGGGGCTGGGAAATTCAAATCTCCCGCCAAAACCCCCTACTGGAGGAGAAGAGAGGGGTGAGGCGGGAGAGGGGGAGGGGCCTGCGGAGGCCCCTCCCACACAAAAGGAGGGGGAGCTGGGGCCTGCGGAGGCCACTCCCACAGAGAGGCTGGTGGAGGAGCAGAGGCCCGAGGCTCCTCCTACAAACACCATGGTGCAGAGGGAGCAGGAGGCCCCTCTCGCACAGAAAGAGGTGGAGGAGCAGAGGCCTGAAGCTCCTCCCACCCACACCATGGTGGAGGGGGATCAAGAGGCCCCGCCCCCAGCCAAACACCAGCCAAAACCTAAAAAAGGCTGTGGGGGAGGGGGACCCTCTTGACCCCCTAAACAAATGCCTAAGCCTCCTGTTAAAGGAACCCAACAACCCCAAGAGGCCTTTGTCAGAGTCGTCCTCTGGAAATGAAGATTTCCCAGAGAAGAGGGGGAGAGCTGGGTCTCCTTCAGACAGTGACTTTGTGGAGGAGCCCAGAGTCTTTCCCTCCGACTCGCCCAACGAGGTCTCTTTCCTCTCCGGAGCCAGACACTCGACTCCGAAGCTCCCCCTAGAGGAGGAGCGTAGGAGGGATCAGGCTACATCCCCTCCCTCACCCATTGATGAGGAGTCGGAGCCAGATCCACAGAGGATAAACATGACCTGGTTTTAACTTGTTTTACTTGTGTTTTAACCAGTTTTAATGTTTTATCCTTTTAGTCTTTTAGTCTTTTAATGTTTTACCCTTTTTAAAACCATACTCATGGCGATCACACTCTCTACCATCAATGTGAGAAGTGTGAAGTCTAGAGTTAGAGCACAGAGCATTTTAACTAGTCTCAGATCTTTTAATTCAGATGTGTTTTTATTACAAGAATGCTCGCTACCGTTTTTAAAACTTTACAGGACCTGGGAGGAGTTGTGGCCAAATGCCTCCATTTGGAGCGGCTCAAATGAAAACACAAACGACGGCGTGGCCATTTTAATCAACAACCCCCTGGTGACGGTAAAGGGCAGCACTGTGGTGAGAGACGGACGGGCACTTTTAATACATCTGGATTTTATGGGACGGGTTTTTAAGCTCTTAAATATATATGGTTTTAACAACAAAAACAAAAGGTACAAACTTTTAGAAGACCTGCAGTCCCACATGCTAGGGGCAGCTCCTTTTATCTTAGCGGGTGATTTTAACTGTGTTTTAACCAAGAAAGATAGGAACAGAACAGGGGATTTTAATCCAGACAAGACGTCGGTTTTATTGCAGGGTTTATGTAGGGATTTTAAGCTACAGGACTGTTTTAAAACCATGCATCCAAGAGAGGAGGGCTTCACCTGGTTCAGTGGTGATGGCACCAGAGCCTCTCGCATTGACTATGTTTTTACCAGGGATTGCCCACCCACCGATGCTAGATTAACCCCTGTTTTCTTTTCCGATCACCTGATGCTTTCCTGCACCTTTTCACTGTCCTCCGGTGTGACTGTAGGAAGAGGTCTGTGGAAGCTCAACTGCTCCCTGTTAAAGGAGACTGACGTAGTCCGTCAGTACAGGGAGCAGTACAAAGAGTGGCAGACCCTTCAGGACTTGCACGAGACACGAGCACACTGGTGGGAGATGGTGAAAGCCCGGACTAAGACCTTTTTTAGACGGGTGGGTAGGAAGAAGATAGGGAAAGAAAACAACCGCATGTTGGGACTGCAGAAAAGACTACAGAGGTATTTTAATTTAAAACAAAATGGTTTTGATTTTAATGACGAAATCAAGAAAATAAAAAAAGAAATGATGGTTTTATCGGAAATAAAAAGTAAAGGCGTTATCTTAAGAGCCAAAGAAAAAGAATTAGAAGAAGGAGAAAAATGCACACGATACTTTTTAAAGAAAATTTTAAACAAAAGCAAATCAATTTTAAATCTAAAAGATAGTGAAGGCCAACTCTCCGAAACCACAGACAAAGCCATGGAAATAGTTGAGCGCTTTTATTCTAACCTGTACAGTTTTAAACCCATTGATTTTAATACCACCTCCGACATTTTAAATTCCCTCGAAAACATTTTAAAAGACACTGCCATTTTATCCCACGATTTTACCCTTTTAGATCTGTCTATAAACATACGGACTTTTAAAAGGGGGAAATCCCCGGGGGCCGATGGGCTCCCGGTGGAATTTTATTTAACTTTCTGGGATATTTTAGCAGATGACCTTTTAAATGTTTTTATGGAGTTTGAACGACTAGGCCGACTACCTGACAGTTTTAGAGAAGGGATAGTGACTTTACTTCCCAAAGACAAAGACAAGACTGACTTGACCAACTGGAGACCTATCACCCTTTTAAATGTCGATTGTAAACTTTTTAGCAAGATTTTAGCTTCACGTCTGTCTGTGTTTTTAGAGGGATTGATTCACCCGGATCAAGCCTGTGCCGTACCCGGGAGGAGGATCACCGACAGCCTCGTACTG
The DNA here is from genome assembly GCA_964034765.1 of Knipowitschia caucasica. NCBI lineage: Eukaryota > Metazoa > Chordata > Actinopteri > Gobiiformes > Gobiidae > Knipowitschia > Knipowitschia caucasica. Next base: position 24,415 of record OZ035835.1, on the reverse strand, counting down.
ATCCGAGACACCATCTGTTATGCGAGAGACAGAAACATTCGGCTAGTAGTCCTAAATCTAGACTTTGAGAAAGCCTTCGATCGGGTCTCGCACCAGTACCTCTTTGAGGTGCTGCGAAAAGTGGGTTTACCTGACAGGTATATAGAGTGGGTGGGGCAACTATACCGTGGGATCAGCAGCAGATTCATTGTTAACGGGCATTTGACAAAGGCAGTGCAAATCAACTGCGGTGTCCGTCAGGGCTGTCCGTTATCTGCCCTCCTGTACATACTTTGCATCGAGCCGCTGGCACAGGTCTTGAGAAGGGACCAACAAATCAGGGGGGTGGGCATCCCGGGTGGGGGGGGGCTCACCGCCAAATGTGTTTTATATATGGACGACGTGAATGTTTTATGCACCGACCTTTTATCCGTCAACAGGACTCTGGACTTGACTGACTGGTTTGGACTGGCCTCTGGGTCTAAGCTCAACAGAGCAAAGACCCAAGCCCAATTTTATGGACCGTGGACCCCCGACGAGACTGCTGGACTCCCCTTGACCGTGACCCAAGGACAGAAAATACTGGGAATCAGGTTTGACCGGGAGGGGGGAGGAAGTCAAAACTGGGGTGACGTCATAGGGAAAGTTAGGCAAAGACTGGGGTTCGGGACTCTTAGAGGACTGACCATGGAAGGGAAGGTTTTAATCATTAAAGCTGTGATTTTACCTTTGTTTTTACTAAATTGTTCTGTTTTTATGCCTCCTAGGAGAGTGATTTTAAACCTGGAGTGGGCAATCTTCTATTTTATCTGGGGCTCCAAGTGGGAGCGGGTGAGGAGGGAGGTCCTGAAGAAGCCAAAGGAGAAAGGAGGCAAAGGCGTGCCGGACCTCCCTCTGTTCCTTGGAGCCCGCTTCATCGCCCTTCACCTCGCTCTGGCGACGAGCCCATCCAGAAACCCCAAGACTATGGCTTTTACAAGATTCTGGATGGGCTCCTTTTTAAGAAGGAAAAAGTTTTTACCCATTGACTTGAGAGTCCCTGTGTCTTTTAACCTGCCCTTGTTTTATGCTTTTATCCCGACCTTTTTAAAGCGTTTTAACCTGGAGCAGGAGGAGTTGCAAGTTTTAACCAAACACCGTCTTTTAATCTCCTGTGTGCAGGAGCGGGAACCAGTGAGTCCGGTGCGCGGGCTCGCAATTGGTGAGCCCTCCGAGGTTTGGCGCAATGTGAACCATCCTGCTCTGCCAAACAGACTCCGGGACCTGTCCTGGATGGTAGCTCATGAGGTCCTCCCAGTCAGGTCCGTCATGCACTCCCGGGGCCTCTTGCAGTCCGCAACCTGTCCCCGGCCGGGTTGTGGCGCGCCCGAGTCGGTGAGACACTTGCTCTGGGAGTGCAGCGCCGCCGTCGACCAGTGGGCAACAGCCGGCTCCTTACAATTCCCGTACCTACCAGCAGGGGAGGTCCTCACAGCACAGCTGATGCTGTACGGGGTGGGCCTAAGTCCAAATTCAAAAAAGGACTTCACAAGAATCTGGCTCACCCTCGCCGCCACCAAAGACGCCATATGGACCTCCAGAAACCTGCTGGTAGGAAGGCACATGCAGATCCCCCCCGTGGCTGTGATCCGGATGGCAGCGGCCACAGTCCGAGAGGCTGTGGCTGCAGGCGGCGGGCCCTAGGACACAGCCACACAGAAGCATCGCCTCTGTGCTCATTCGGACGAAGGAGACCGAAGCCGCACTGAAGGTCAAAGCCGCAACGGCCTGACTCTCCGGGAGCGGACGGTGGGAAGGAGCAAGGGCGAGGACTGCTGAGCTGGACAGGCCCGAGAGACCAAATGTTTGGTAGAGCAGGATGAGTCCGACTTGATAGGGACTCACCCCGCTTCTGCACAAGGAGGGCTTTTACCCACTGCACTCCCTTTTAATTGACACTTTAATGGGCTTTTATGACACGTGATTTTATGGACATTTTGACACATTTTAACTCACAACCTTGGTTTTTATGTAAACAAAAATATGACTAACCTTTTATTGTTGTGTTGTTTGTGAAAATGTATGTGTTTTAAATGCCATGACCAACGATCACCTGTGTCAATAAACTTTTTCGAATGAAAAAAAAATCTGTTCTTATCAGTTTAATATCTGATACGTCCCCTACATGGGGGACCATATATTAAATTGATTTTTGGAACTGGGAGATGGAATTAAGAGCTTGCTCTGTCCTCTCCATGCATTGACCTGGTATTGCAGTACCTCCAGGAACGGTGCACCTCCTCTTTACTGTAAAAGTCATTGTGGCAGATTTCTTAGTGCTTTGCTGTTAATTTCCTTTTTCTTGCTTCTCTTTTTAATGCCTTATATACATGTGGAATGTGTTGGTTGTGTTTTAAATCAACCAATGCAGTCAATCAGACAGAGCATTTGCACGTGTAAACTGGTCAAATTAGGTGGACTTTAGCAGCTGATCAACCACGATAGAACCGCCAGGCCTAATGTTTTTGTTCTCCCGGGGCCCGACATTTGGGCACTCTTGTTTCTCTTCAGAGCGTATAAATCTTTCGCCTTTTACTAAAGATTTCCGTGGTGAGGAACAATAAGAGAATATTGCAAATTTTTTGATGCCCTACTTCATTGCGGGGCTTCCTTCATGATGTTCAAAGAAATATGCATTCAGTAGTGGTGGGATATGAAAACCTCACGTACCATTTCGGCACATCCAACAAACTCTACTGATACTGTGCTGCAACAGTGTCGCTTTTGCTGCTCTAAACCCGCGCTTGGTGGATCTTATAAATCCAACTCAATAATTCTATGACCTTTACATACCTGTTTGTACACGTGACTGCATTTTCTGTGGTATATTTTTTGGCCTTTTATGTGAAGAATAAAGTGAGCAATATTTAATTTGGGGTGCTTTATATTCAAGATAAATAAGTATGTAACAAGTTTTTCCATTCACTCTATTGCCTTCTATGGCATGAAAACGGTTGCTATGGAAATCAGAGATGATTGCATAGCTGTGGTTTCCATAGTGACCAGTGCAATAGTGATGGATATCACGGTTTCCAAAGTGACCATTGACATAATAATTCCATTAGTGATGGTCGCCATAGTGACAATCGCATAACTATGGATGCCATGGGGAATTATGGCACGGTTTCCAAGGTGACCATTGACATAACAATTCCATTAGTGATGGTCGCCATAGTGACTATCGCATAACTATGGATGCCATGGGGAATTATGGCACGGTTTCCAAGGTGACCATTGACATAACAATTCCATTAGTGATGGTCGCCATAGTGACTATCGCATAACTATGGATGCCACGGGGATTATGGCACGGTTTCCAAGGTGACCATTGACATAAAAATTCCCATAGTGATGGTTGTCATAGTGACTATTACATATCAATGGTTGCCTTATCGACCTTTGCTACCGTTACCATTGCATCCGTTGCTATTGAAATCACTATTGGAACTATCCTGGAAACCCGTGGCCCGTCATTCAGGCACTCTTGTTTCTCTTCAGTGCGTTGTTGTTGTCAAAGGTGGGACCAATGAGGTCTTTTGCTTTGAACCATGCTGGCCAGCTCACCGTCCCAGGAGCAGGGGCTTGGCTCTGATCCAAGCAATTCATACTTACCTGGCAGGGGCGAGACCATGATCATGAAGGTGGTTCACCCAAGGCGAGGCTCATCCATTGCACTGACCGGGTGTGCTGACCTTTGTGAATTCCCCAAATGTGGGAATCTCAACTGCATAATTTCTGATAGTTTTCTTTTCTTTTCTTTTCTTTTCTTTTTGATCATGCTGTTTCAACCACAGTTGAACCTGATGAAATCTCAAACAACAAAGAGACGAAGTTAATCTTTTACTTGTTACATTGTCACAAGGAGAATGTCCTGACAGAGGCAAGGCACAGACCCTAGCCTCTCTCAGGACATGTCTGAAGATTCACAGTCTGCAAGCCCCTTTTGGTAGAACAAGACACACCTTCATATGCAGATGGGAAAGGAAGAAACCAACACAACAAAAGACACTCCGAATTAGCGTAAACAAAGACTGCTTCCTCTGGTGTTTTACATATGAGCTCCCCAGACCTCCCGGTGTCTTCCTGAAGCTAAAGTGAATTACAATACAGACCATTTAGCACATAGCCACATATGATTTACCAAAATGATAACTTAAGTTACATTCCAATAACATTCCCTCCTTTTTATCCTTTTGATAAATCAAACAATCTATGTTTAAACATGGAGAACATGGAGAACTGAAAATGAAAAAACACACATCAAAACTGAACAAGAAAAAATTTTCATAGTATAATTTCACATTGTTGTTCCATAAACTATTCCCCCTGTTGAGACATACATGGCGCAAAACTGAACAATGTATTAACTTGAAATGTATTAACTTTGGTTATCAAATTCAACACCACGCACACGCCCAAAAGCCCGAAAACCCAAAGTCCATTTTCACAGTCCATAGTCAGTCCATTTGACACGTCCTCTCGACCCCTCCTCATGTTTGGTTATGACCTGAAATGTCCACTCTGTTCCTGTTTCGAAACTCTTCTCTGTCTGCGTTTCCGACGCAAGACTAGCAGCAAGCCGTTCTCCAACAGCGACACAAAGCCGAACTTTCAAGTCGCAAATGAACCAAGATGTCACCTTCATTTCTCACGTCCATTTAACTTGAACAAACGGCCAGCGCCCTCCGTGGGCCTGCGCGCTTTGATCTTTGCAAATTGGCCCGTGATTATTCGTCAGCAGCTTCCGGTGCAGGGGGGTTTGTGTGGAGGGTCGTTTTGTAGGTGTCGATGGCTGTATCGAGATGGCGATGGGGTTGGTTTTCTGTCCCACAATGGAAAATAGGTGGATTTTGTTGCTTTGAAGCTTTGGCAGGAATGTGGCATTTTTCTCAAAAACAAGAAGCACATTTGTTAACACATTTCAGGATCAAAACATAAGGTGAAGGGTAATTCTAAACCAAGAAAACAGTTTCAAAGTTTCACAATGACTTTTAAAACAAGTATTCTAAACCTGGTGTTAAACTTTTCTATAATTCTTGCTAATTTTTTAGACTTTCTTCACACATACTCAACTCGTTCTTGTAAAATCTCTTCCCAATGTATTTTTTTCCCTCTTATTCAACTTTCTCTTCCCCAGCTGAAAAACTAACTCCTATCTCTCTCTCTCTCTCTCTCTCTCTAAATTTTGTTCTAGTTAGTGAGTTTGTTTTGTCAGTTTAGTTTGAGCTTAAACAACAAACACTTAAACACATAAAACACATGGACAAAGGAAGAACACACGAGACAAAGAAAGACAAAGACAAACAAAGAAAACACATGGACAGAGGACAAAGGACCACATGGCCACCAAAATGGCCGCCCTACACAATGCTTGCAATTTAACTATTTTTTAGGTCTTTTTACAATGTCCAATTCCAAATTTTGAGTAATTTAAAGGTCTTTAAACATCCAATTTCAATGTAGCTTATTTAGATGTCTATAAATGTCCAATTTCAGTTTAGAAGTAATGTAGAAGTTCAGTCCGAAGTAATTCAATTCTAACACATTCATTATACAGGCGTAACTCTGCGTTACCCTTTTGAATGAAACCCCGTTCATTCGAGCTCTGTAAAAGTCCTTGACTAAAGGCATAACTCTGCGTTATCCTAAATGAACGTGTTCATGTGAACTTCACACTACTTCCTGGATTACTTTTGGACATAATTTAGTGTTTAGAACTTGCCTTTTGTTGCGATTTCATCAGAAAAAACTGTAGTTCTCCCGTTGACTCCAACCCAGGGCTGTCCTGCCTCAAACCTGGAGTTCCAATGCAGTTCCGAATGCAGAAGGCCTTGTTGTTGCTCCTGGAAGCCCATGTTTGAGACAAGCTCAGCTCCTGTAAGAAGTGTTGGGATCCGGATTCGAAGGACCAAGTGATAATGCTGTTTCAGCTACAGTTGAACCTGATGAAATCTCACACAACAAAGAGACAAAGTTAATCTTTTACTTGTTACATTGTACAAGGAGAATGTCTTGACAGAGGCAAGGCACAGACCCTAGCCTCTCTCAGGACAAGTCTGAAGATTCACAGTCTGCAAGCCCCTTTTGGTTGAACAAGACACACCTTCGTATGCAGATGGGAAAGGAAGAAACCAACACAACAAAAGACACTCCGAATTAGCGTAAACAAAGACTGCTTCCTCTGGTGTTTAACATATGAGCTCCCCAGACCTCCCGGTGTCTTCCTGAAGCTAAAGTGAATTACAATACAGACCATTTAGCACATAGCCACATATGATTTACCAAAATGATAACTTAAGTTACATTCCAATAACACTTTTCTTTTCTTTTCTTTTCTTTTCTTTGATGACAGGATGCTGTCAACCATGTGGCAAAGGTTTGTCAGCAGAAATCCACAGAATTACTGCCACATTTTTCTGGCATCGCTTCTCGGCCTTTTGGCTAAGATCAAGTGTAGTATCTGTTCTTATCAGTTACTGGACTTGTTCGCGCTTTGGGCTGAGACAGCGGTCGCCTCTGGGGCCAACGAGGTGTTTGCCCTCGTGGCACTCATCATTGGCCTCAGAGGACATATTGTATATTTTGTTTAATTAATTTATTGCTTTCTTCCCCTTCCCCAGCCCCTGTTCGTGAGCACCAGCACTTTATATTGTGAGTACATTTTAAGTGGTTTTAGCCCGCACATATTTATTGTTTTTTAGTGGTTTTAGCCTGTTTTTATTAGTGGTTTTACTTGTGT
>OZ035835.1:0-17648 GCA_964034765.1 Knipowitschia caucasica | reverse complement strand
TATATTCATTTGTTATTACTTTGACAGTTGTGGTCCTCCATACATGCTGCACACACAAACATGTGATAAATGTAGCCCATAATGTGGCCCAAGATCACTGCACCTTGTTTGCCCTGCTGTATAGATTGTGATGTAAACTTTTACTTACACCATCCCAGCACCACAACCGGAGTTTGTCCATCCGGAAGTGCTCAGCCACAGGAAAGTAGCGGATTTCTGTGAAAACAGCCAGATACAGAGCTGTTTTAGGGCACATTGACATCTGAAAACTCACACTTTGAAGCCAATACATTATATTCTACTTACCCCTGCGAGCTGCCACACGGCGGTACTCCTCCCTAAGGGCCTGTTGGAGCTCCACCTCTACTGTCAGACGAGGTGGAAAATCCAGAACACAGACCTATGTGAAACGTTACAGAATGAATATACTGTCTAAGGAACCATTATAATAAAAGGACTTTAAACAGAAACATGCTGAGACCTCTTGCCAGCGGCTGCACACTACGTCGAGGAGTCGGGCGAACTCTGATGCAGCCTCTGTAACCGTCTTGCTGGCTGTTAGGTTGTTGCAAGGAGCGAGGAGACACACGACGTCTGGCTCCCTCTGAAGTGGTGGGTCTTCACAAGCCATTTGTGAAGACAGCTCCTTGCATATGTCCCGGGCAGAACCACCGGGTATGGAGCAGAAGCCAAAAGAAAAACCGTCTTCTGGCATCGGCACGAACCCATCTACGATCGCACGCAGATGGGAGTTTCCAAGGACAAATGCAAACTGTTGATGAGAAAAAAAGTGTATTCAAAGAAAGTAAAAACATTTCATATTTAAAAACTAATGTTTTGGGACATACCTTTTTGTCCGGAAACACTGGCGGAACGACCCACTTACAAGGCTTGTCGACGTACGACGAAGTGGGCCAGTTCTGCTTCTTCACAGAATGCCGAGAACCAAGACCAAGGCCTATGAACAGCAAATTATACAAATAATGTTGCAGCGACAGATGGAAAAGTGAATAAGTTTAAAGATTAAACATACGAGTGGTCGGCTCAGGGCATTGCTCATGACGAGGAACTTGAACAGCTAGCCCAGAAGAGGCCAGCTCATCCACTCCCCGCCAGGACAAGTCTAGCTTGTGCTCCCAGCGCCGGGCCGTGGCCTCGGAGCGCTTCCAGCCAGGCTTCCTGGGCATCTGAAAGCACCAGTGACAAGTTAACAAACAAATCAAATGTTTCAATCATTCAATCAACAGCTATAGACAGCAGATGGGCAGAAGCAGTGTACTATCATCAACTATATTACTTATAAATACTATAAATATGACTTTAAAGCCAGTCAAATATGACTCAGTTTAAAGTAACAAAAATGTATCTTCTACATACTGACAGCTAATTGGCTGAGTGAGAGTTAGTTATCTATTTTCCACTGAAAAAGCTGATCTAAAAGACCAACAGAAAGTCCAAAATGACATTCATGACCATAGCATATCTACAGCAGGTCTAAAGCTTGGACTTAATACTATCATGTTACTAGTGAAAAAAAACTATTCAATGTATTCTTGTATAGCCCTAAACCACAACAGTCTCAGAGGACTTAAAACCATTTAAATCAAAAGAAAATAACAAGCCCCCCTGCTTTCATTCAAGACCACACACTATGACCTGGACTGAAACAAAACCAGGTCTGAACCAGGACACAAACACCATGGGTCACATGTGAAACTGAGGAAACAACTAGGTCTAAAAAAAATAATAAAATAAAAAAGCACAATCTTTCAAATGGACCAATCAGATCAAACTTCTAAATGAACATGTCTCAGCTCGTCACAGAAAAGATGGCAGCCTCCATGAAATATGTCATATTAAAAACATCCATTGCAGTGAAAGTTTGGTGATCAGAATATGATGTATTACATTAGGTATACATGCTAAAGTATTTTGTGACACAGACAAATGAATTCAATAACATTAATATGTTTAATTACATTAAATCTATACATTACCATGTATCACTTTAAACATACTTAAACATGTTAATATAAAAGGTAAGGTCAGTCTTTTGACTCCATCCTCCATCTCTCATGGAGGCGGCCATCTTGGTTTCAAGGAGCAGGCATCATTATAAGACTAATACATGACACTGTATTGTTTCCATTGTTTCATTGTTTCATGACATTAGTGATCACCACAAACACTATGGAATATTTATGAACATGCAGCTATCACAGATTTAATATTATACACACTGCAGAGAACACACACTGAGGTCTGAAACAGCAGGTCACAAGCAGGACCGAACAGGACTAAAGCAGGACTAAAGCAGGTCTGAAGCAGGACTAAAGCAGGACTAAAGCAGGTCTAAAGCAGGTCACAAGCAGGACTAAAGCAGGACTAAAGCAGGACCGAACAGGACTAAAGCAGGACCGAACAGGACTAAAGCAGGACTAAAGCAGGTCACAAGCAGGACCGCAGGACTAAAGCAGGTCTAAAGCAGGTCTAAAGCAGGACTAAAGCAGGACTAAAGCAGGTCTAAAGCAGGACTAAAGCAGGACTAAAGCAGGTCTAAAGCAGGACTAAAGCAGGACTAAAGCAGGACTAAAGCAGGACTAAAGCAGGTCTAAAGCAGGACTAAAGCAGGTCTAAAGCAGGACTAAAGCAGGTCTAAAGCAGGTCTAAAGCAGGACTAAAGCAGGTCTAAAGCAGGACTAAAGCAGGACTAAAGCAGGTCTAAAGCAGGTCTAAAGCAGGACTAAATCAGGACTAAAGCAGGTCTAAAGCAGGACTAAAGCAGGTCTAAAGCAGGACTAAATCAGGACTAAAGCAGGTCTAAAGCAGGACTACAGCAGGACTACAGCAGGACTAAACCAGGACTAAACCAGGTCTAAAGCAGGACTAAAGCAGGACTAAAGCAGGACTAAAGCAGGTCTAAAGCAGGTCTAAAGCAGGACTAAAGCAGGTCTAAAGCAGGACTAAAGCAGGACTAAAGCAGGTCTAAAGCAGGACTACAGCAGGACTACAGCAGGACTAAAGCAGGACTAAAGCAGGTCTAAAGCAGGACTAAAGCAGGTCTAAAGCAGGTCTAAAGCAGGACTAAACCAGGACTAAACCAGGACGAAGCAGGTCTAAAGCAGGACTAAAGCTGATCTAAAGCAGGACTAAACCAGGACTAAAGCAGGTCTAAAGCAGGTCTAAAGCAGGACTAAAGCAGGACTAAAGCAGGTCTAAAGCAGGACTAAAGCAGGTCTAAAGCAGGACTAAAGCAGGTCTAAAGCAGGACTAAATCAGGACTAAAGCAGGTCTAAAGCAGGTCTAAAGCAGGACTAAAGCAGGACTAAAGCAGGTCTAAAGCAGGACTAAAGCAGGTCTAAAGCAGGACTAAAGCAGGTCTAAAGCAGGTCTAAAGCAGGTCTAAAGCAGGACTACAGCAGGACTACAGCAGGACTAAACCAGGACTAAACCAGGTCTAAAGCAGGTCTAAAGCAGGTCTAAAGCAGGTCTAAAGCAGGTCTAAAGCAGGTCTAAAGCAGGACTAAAGCAGGTCTAAAGCAGGTCTAAAGCAGGACTAAAGCAGGTCTAAAGCAGGACTAAAGCAGGTCTAAAGCAGGACTAAATCAGGACTAAAGCAGGTCTAAAGCAGGACTAAATCAGGACTAAAGCAGGTCTAAAGCAGGACTAAAGCAGGACTAAAGCAGGACTAAAGCAGGACTAAAGCAGGTCTAAAGCAGGACTAAAGCAGGACTAAAGCAGGACTAAAGCAGGTCTAAAGCAGGTCTAAAGCAGGACTAAAGCAGGTCTAAAGCAGGACTAAAGCAGGACTAAAGCAGGTCTAAAGCAGGACTAAAGCAGGACTAAAGCAGGTCTAAAGCAGGTCTAAAGCAGGTCTAAAGCAGGTCTAAAGCAGGACTAAACCAGGACTAAAGCAGGACTAAACCAGGACTAAAGCAGGTCTAAAGCAGGTCTAAAGCAGGACTAAAGCAGGACTAAAGCAGGTCTAAAGCAGGACTAAAGCAGGTCTAAAGCAGGTCTAAAGCAAGACTAAACCAGGACTAAACCAGGACTAAGCAGGTCTAAAGCAGGACTAAAGCAGGACTAAAGCAGGTCTAAAGCAGGACTAAAGCAGGACTAAAGCAGGTCTAAAGCAGGTCTAAAGCAGGACTAAAGCAGGACTAAAGCAGGTCTAAAGCAGGACTAAAGCAGGTCTAAAGCAGGACTAAAGCAGGTCTAAAGCAGGACTAAATCAGGACTAAAGCAGGTCTAAAGCAGGTCTAAAGCAGGACTAAAGCAGGACTAAAGCAGGTCTAAAGCAGGACTAAAGCAGGTCTAAAGCAGGACTAAAGCAGGTCTAAAGCAGGACTAAATCAGGACTAAAGCAGGTCTAAAGCAGGACTAAAGCAGGACTAAAGCAGGACTAAAGCAGGACTAAAGCAGGTCTAAAGCAGGTCTAAAGCAGGACTAAAGCAGGACTAAAGCAGGTCTAAAGCAGGACTAAAGCAGGTCTAAAGCAGGACTAAAGCAGGACTACAGCAGGACTAAAGCAGGACTAAAGCAGGTCTAAAGCAGGTCTAAAGCAGGACTAAATCAGGACTAAAGCAGGTCTAAAGCAGGTCTAAAGCAGGACTAAAGCAGGACTAAAGCAGGTCTAAAGCAGGACTAAAGCAGGTCTAAAGCAGGACTAAAGCAGGTCTAAAGCAGGACTAAATCAGGACTAAAGCAGGTCTAAAGCAGGACTACAGCAGGACTACAGCAGGACTAAACCAGGACTAAACCAGGTCTAAAGCAGGACTAAAGCAGGACTAAAGCAGGACTAAAGCAGGACTAAAGCAGGACTAAACCAGGTCTAAACCAGGTCTAAAGCAGGTTTAAAGCAGGACTACAGCAGGACTACAGCAGGTCTAAAGCAGGTCTAAAGCAGGTCTAAAGCAGGTCTAAAACAGGTCTAAAGCAGGACTAAATCAGGACTAAAGCAGGTCTAAAGCAGGACTACAGCAGGACTACAGCAGGACTAAAGCAGGACTAAACCAGGTCTAAAGCAGGACTAAAGCAGGACTAAAGCAGGACTAAAGCAGGACTAAAGCAGGACTAAAGCAGGACTAAAGCAGGTCTAAAGCAGGACTAAACCAGGTCTAAACCAGGTCTAAAGCAGGTTTAAAGCAGGACTACAGCAGGACTACAGCAGGTCTAAAGCAGGACTAAAGCAGGACTACAGCAGGACTAAACCAGGACTAAACCAGGTCTAAAGCAGTACTAAAGCAGGTCTAAAGCAGGAATAACCCATTGATCCTACATTATGAAATGGTCGAGTGATTTATTACATGTTTGTATCAAAGCTAAGCCGTGTGGGGCCTGGTTAGTTATGTGATGGGAGACTTCTGTAATACCAGGGGACAGGTAAAATCCTACACAGGACAACACAAGGCACCCTGGGAAATGCAAAACCATTGAACCAAAGTGTAAATCATTGTGCCCTTGGGCAGAACACATCCCCCACACTGCCTTGTTCGAGTCTGGGCTTAGAGAGTTCTGTGGGAGCCCTGCTCCTGTCAATCTGCAGCATTAGTTTACCAGCATCCTGTTAGAATGGATTTAATGATGCACACACATTCAAAAGTGTGTTTTGGACTTGGAGCAAAACAAAATGAACTGATCAAAGTAGCTTCTGTTGCAAAAAAAGTTCTTAAAATCACTGGAATTACATTTTATATTTACATAAATACTCCATTGTCTTTATACTTTTGCATAGAAACATAGTAACATATAGTCTTCTTCTGATGTGTATGAAGAGCTGCAGAGAAAAGGCGGGTCAATTCAACCAGTATCGAGTGTCAGTCACATTTGGACCAATCAGGGAGCAGCCTTCAGACCTGGGGGCGGGACTTTAGCAGAACTGAAGCACTGAGTGGTTTCTGTGAGGGCAAAAAGGCCACTGATCACTCATTAACTACAGGTCATTAAAATGGTTCAAACAGATGCGACGCCTGTGGGTCTTTGGTTCAAAAGCTTTTCAGCTCAAATGTATTCATGTTCAAGCCATTTTGTTGTAGTTTTTGGACAAACCCATTTATGATTTTAAAATGGTTCTAAAGTTCCATCTATGTCTCTGTTGATTTCTATGACCACACATTCCAATCATTCCAGTTATTGTTATGAAATCTTTTTAGACAAGTGACTAAAGCGTACACAGAGCACCAGCCCCACTCCTCTGCAGGTGCTGAGTCCACAGGTGCTGAGTCCACAGGTGCTGAGTCCACAGGTGCTGAGTCCACAGGTGCTGAGTCCACAGGTGCTGAGTCCACAGGTGCTGAGTCCACAGGTGCTGAGTCCACAGGAGCTACTGGCTTTGGGCAAAGTGGCAAGACAAGTTTATTTGTATAGCACAATTCATACACAAGGCAACTCAAAGTGCTGAACAAAACAAGAAAGCATTAAAATAATAAATAATCACAGAACATTAAAAAGAAAGATAAAAATATAAAATCCCTCAGTTGTAGCACAGTTAAACAGAACTGTCTTTAACCTGGTTTTAAACATTGTCAGAGAGGAGGCCTGTCTCACATCTTCAGGAAGACTGTTCCAGATTTTAGCAGCATGAATCTGAAAAGCAGCCTCCCCATGTTTAGTTCTGAATCTGGGCACTAACAGGAGTCCAGTCCCTGTGCTCCTCAGAGTCCCAGCAGGAGTCCAGTCCCTGTGCTCCTCAGAGTCCCAGCAGGAGTCCAGTCCCTGTGCTCCTCAGAGTCCCAGCAGGAGGCCAGTCCCTGTGCTCCTCAGAGTCCCAGCAGGAGGCCAGTCTCTGTGCTCCTCAGAGTCCCAGCAGGAGTCCAGTCCCTGTGCTCCTCAGAGTCCCAGCAGGAGTCCAGTCCCTGTGCTCCTCAGAGTCCCAGCAGGAGTCCAGTCCCTGTGCTCCTCAGAGTCCCAGCAGGAGTCCAGTCCCTGTGCTCCTCAGAGTCCCAGCAGGAGGCCAGTCCCTGTGCTCCTCATAGTCCGGGCTGGTTCATATGGGACTAACATGTCACTAATATATTTTGGAGCGAGGCCATGGAGAGACTGTTTTAAAGTGTTGCCCTCACATTCATACTCAGCCTCGATAATGATAGTAATAATTGTTTTGAAGGCTGTAATGTTTGTAATGTGAGCCGTTGCAAAGGACTGGAACAGGTTCCCACAAATATGTAGAAAATGTCCTTTCAAAAGGACATTCATCTATACTCAACAGAAGTGGATGAATGATTATTGTGCATTATTGTACTTTGAAAATATGATGCAGAAAAGTATTAAAACAAAGGAACCACAATTGTTTGTATATGATGTGTTTTTATTACTTCTAAAGAATTAGACATTTAGAAATAAATCAAATAAATAGATTAAAGTTCAGAGCCACTAAACAACTTTACACTTTCCATCGATGACACCTCAGAGCTGTCTCTGATTTAAAAACCTTCACTGCCTTCAGAACATTCAGACTTTCTCTGTTTCTGAAAGTTTATGTTATTTTTGGAAAACTAAAGAGGAGTTCTTTGGCAGTTCTGGAAGTTCAAAGTGTTAAAGGTGGTTACATTTGTGTTTTATCTTTTCTACACAGAAAGCTGCTTCTCTGAGTCAGGAAGTGATAAAAAAATCCTCTTTTGTTACTTTTCTGACTGTAAAATGATCTGGAGCCGACAGAGAGACTCATGTGAAAGAACCAACGCATGCTTCTCATTTTCAGTTCCTTTCTTAGTTTGTATCATCTGTTCTTCTGTGTCTTTGGGTTTTACTTCCTGTTTGTCTGCCCTGATGTACCTGTGTCTCCCAGTTTAAGTCCCTGTGCTCTTTCCCTCTGGTCGTCAGTCTATTGAGAGTTTGTTCCGTGGTTTTCTTTGTCCTCAGTTCCTGTGTTCTACAGTCAGTCAAGTTTGGTTTTTGGATTTTAAAAAAATGATATTATTTATGCATTTCATGTTTTGGGTCCTTTCCTCCATGTAACAACCAAACAGTTTTTAGAGATAGGTGTTAGTCTCAGGAATCTTACGACATATTTCTGTGGTTTTCAAAGTCTGGTCCAGCTTGAATCCTGTTTTATTTTACGGCACTTTCCACATGTTCCATCAGCAGCTCTCTTTGTGCTGAGCTGGACTTTGGCCACTTCCTCCAAGTGTTTGTGCATCATTAACATCTGCTCTGGCTGCTCAGTAACAGCTCTGTTGGTCACAGCCTAAACTCTCTGAAGACGACCTGACCCATGTGGACAGTGGACCGGTCTCGCTGCTGCGGACAGTGGACCGGTCTCGCTGCTGCTGACAGTGGACCAGTCTTGCTGCCGCGGACAGTGGACCGGTCTCGCTGCCGCGGACAGTGGACCAGTCTTGCTGCCGCGGACAGTGGACCGGTCTCGCTGCTGCTGACAGTGGACCAGTCTTGCTGCCGCGGACAGTGGACCGGTCTCGCTGCCGCGGACAGTGGACCAGTCTTGCTGCCGCGGACAGTGGACCGGTCTCGCTGCCGCGGACAGTGGACCGGTCTCGCTGCTGCTGACAGTGGACCAGTCTTGCTGCCGCGGACAGTGGACCGGTTTCGCTGCTGACAGTGGACCGGTCTCGCTGCCGCGGACAGTGGACCAGTCTTGCTGCCGCGGACAGTGGACCGGTCTCGCTGCCGCGGACAGTGGACCGGTCTCGCTGCTGCTGACAGTGGACCAGTCTCACTGCTGTGGACCGGTTTCACTGCTGTGGACCGGTTTCGCTGCTGCTGACAGTGGACCGGTCTTGCTGCTGCGGACAATGGACCGGTCTCGCTACTAGGGACAGTGGACCGGTCTCACTGCTGTGGACCGGTTTCGCTGCTGACAGTGGACCGGTTTCGCTGCTGACAGTGGACCGGTCTCGCTGCCGCGGACAGTGGACCAGTCTTGCTGCCGCGGACAGTGGACCGGTCTCGCTGCCGCGGACAGTGGACCGGTCTCGCTGCTGCTGACAGTGGACCAGTCTCACTGCTGTGGACCGGTTTCACTGCTGTGGACCGGTTTCGCTGCTGCTGACAGTGGACCGGTCTTGCTGCTGCGGACAATGGACCGGTCTCGCTGCTGCGGACAGTGGACCGGTCTCACTGCTGTGGACCGGTTTCGCTGCTGACAGTGGACCGGTCTCGCTGCCGCGGACAGTGGACCGGTCTCGCTGCCGCGGACAGTGGACCGGTCTCGCTGCCGCTGACAGTGGACCGGTCTCGCTGCCGCTGACAGTGGACCGGTCTCGCTACTGCGGACAGTGGACCGGTTTCACTGCTGCGGACAATGGACCGGTCTCGCTGCTGCGGACAGTGGACCGGTCTCGTTGCTGCGGACAGTGGACCGGTCTCGCTGCTGCTGACAGTGGACCAGTCTCACTGCTGTGGACCGGTTTCACTGCTGTGGACCGGTTTCACTGCTGCGGACTGTGGACCGGTTTCGCTGCTGCTGACAGTGGACCGGTCTCGCTACTGCGGACAGTGGACCGGTCTCACTGCTGTGGACCGGTTTCGCTGCTGACAGTGGACCGGTCTTGCTACCGCGGACAGTGGACCGGTCTCGCTGCCGCGGACAGTGGACCGGTCTCGCTGCCGCGGACAGTGGACCGGTCTCGCTGCCGCTGACAGTGGACCGGTCTCGCTGCTGCTGACAGTGGACCGGTTTCACTGCTGTGGACCGGTTTCACTGCTGCGGACAGTGGACCGGTCTCACTGCTGCGGACCGGTTTTGCTGCTGCTGACAGTGGACCGGTCTTGCTGCTGCGGACAATGGACCGGTCTCGCTACTGCGGACAGTGGACCGGTCTCACTGCTGTGGACAATGGACCGGTCTCGCTACTGCGGACAGTGGACCGGTTTCACTGCTGCTGACAGTGGACCAGTCTCACTGCTGTGGACCGGTTTCACTGCTGTGGACCGGTTTCACTGCTGCGGACTGTGGACCGGTTTTGCTGCTGCTGACAGTGGACCGGTCTCGCTACTGCGGACAGTGGACCGGTCTCACTGCTGTGGACCGGTTTTGCTGCTGACAGTGGACCGGTCTCGCTGCCGCGGACAGTGGACCGGTCTCGCTGCCGCTGACAGTGGACCGGTCTCGCTGCTGCTGACAGTGGACCGGTTTCACTGCTGTGGACCGGTTTCACTGCTGCGGACAGTGGACCGGTCTCACTGCTGCGGACCGGTTTCGCTGCTGCTGACAGTGGACCGGTCTTGCTGCTGCGGACAATGGACCGGTCTCGCTACTGCGGACAGTGGACCGGTCTCACTGCTGCGGACCGGTTTCGCTGCTGCGGACAGTGGACCGGTCTCACTGCTGCGGACCGGTTTCGCTGCTGCGGACAGTGGACCGGTCTTGCTGCTGCGGACAATGGACCGGTCTCGCTACTGCGGACAGTGGACCGGTCTCACTGCTGCGGACCGGTCTCACTGCTGCGGACAGTGGACCGGTCTCCCTGCTGAAAGTGAGGACTGCTCTGCTCTTATAAACATTTGCACAAATCATATAAAAATCCTCGTCTCCTTTCTGTTCTGAAGCGACTCAAAAGTAAACTAAAACTGAAAAGAACATGTGACATCACTGATTCTGAAACACAGTGAGGTTTGTGGTTCAGTTTACACGCCCTGAAAGTATGCTGTGACACCATAATAACTGTCTGCTCCTGAAGTCATAACAAATGCACATAGATGGAATTTGGCTCAAATCTTTCAGTGTCTTTCCTGAGTGGAGTTTACATGTTATTCTTTGTGTCTATGTAGGTTTCCTCCAGGTGCTCCGGTTTCCCCCTACCACTAAATACATGTATGATAGCTCCCCTCTCTCTGGAGTCAGAACTGAAAAAGAGATTTTGAAATCGCACTGGGACTTTCCTGGTTAAATAAAGGTTAGTATTTCAAATGAACTGGGGTTAAGTAAAGTATGAGAACTGCATTACACAAACCCTCTGCGTCTGCGCCTCACTCTGGTCTGCGCCTCACTCTGCGCCCGCGCCTCACTCTGCGTCTGCGTCTCACTCTGCGTCTGCGCCTCACTCTGGTCTGCGCCTCACTCTGCGTCTGCGTCTCACTCTGCGTCTGCGTCTCACTCTGCGTCTGCGTCTCACTCTGGTCTGCGCCTCACTCTGGTCTGCGTCTCACTCTGCGTCTGCGTCTCACTCTGCGTCTGCGCCTCACTCTGGTCTGCGCCTCACTCTGCGTCTCACTCTGCATCTCACTCTGCGTCTGCGTCTCACTCTGCGTCTCACTCTGGTCTGCGCCTCACTCTGCGTCTCACTCTGCGTCTGCGCCTCACTCTGCGTCTGCGTCTCACTCTGCATCTCACTCTGGTCTGCGCCTCACTCTGGTCTGCGCCTCACTCTGCGTCTCACTCTGCGTCTGCGCCTCACTCTGCGTCTGCGTCTCACTCTGCGTCTGCGCCTCACTCTGGTCTGCGCCTCACTCTGCGTCTGCGCCTCACTCTGCGTCTGCGTCTCACTATGCGTCTGCGCCTCACTCTGGTCTGCGCCTCACTCTGGTCTGCGCCTCACTCTGCGTCTCACTCTGCGTCTGCGCCTCACTCTGCGTCTGCGTCTCACTTGGCGTCTGCGCCTCACTCTGCGTCTGCGCCTCACTCTGCGTCTGCGCCTCACTCTGCGTCTGCGTCTCACTCTGCGTCTGCGCCTCACTCTGGTCTGCGCCTCACTCTGCGTCTGCGTCTCACTCTGCGTCTGCGTCTCACTCTGGTCTGCGCCTCACTCTGGTCTGCGCCTCACTCTGGTCTGCGCCTCACTCTGCGTATGAGCCTTACTCTGCGTCTGCGTCTCACTCTGCGTCTGCGCCTCACTCTGGTCTGCGCCTCACTCTGCGTCTCACTCTGCGTCTCACTCTGGTCTGCGCCTCACTCTGGTCTGCGCCTCACTCTGCGTCTGCGCCTCACTCTGTGTCTGCGTCTCACTCTGCGTCTGCGCCTCACTCTGGTCTGCGCCTCACTCTGCGTCTGCGTCTCACTCTGCGTCTGCGTCTCACTCTGGTCTGCGCCTCACTCTGGTCTGCGCCTCACTCTGGTCTGCGCCTCACTCTGCGTCTGCGCCTCACTCTGGTCTGCGCCTCACTCTGCGCCCGCGCCTCCACTCTGCGTCTGCGCCTCACTCTGCGTCTGAGCCTGACTTTGCGTCTGCGCCTCACTCTGCGTCTGCGCCTCACTCTGCGTCTGCGCCTCACTCTGTGTCTGCGCCTCACTCTGGTCTGCGTCTCACTCTGCGTCTGCGTCTCACTCTGCGTCTGCGCCTCACTCTGCGTCTGCGCCTCACTCTGCGTCTGCGCCTCACTCTGCGTCTGCGTCTCACTCTGGTCTGCGCCTCACTCTGCGTCTGCGTCTCACTCTGGTCTGCGTCTCACTCTGCGTCTGCGCCTCACTTTGCGTCTGCGCCTCACTCTGCGTCTGCGCCTCACTCTGCGTCTGCGCCTCACTCTGCGTCTGCGTCTCACTCTGCGTCTGCGCCTCACTCTGCGTCTGCGCCTCACTCTGGTCTGCGCCTCACTCTGCGTCTGCGCCTCACTCTGGTCTGCGCCTCACTCTGCGTCTGCGTCTCACTCTGCGTCTGCGCCTCACTCTGCGTCTGCGCCTCACTCTGCGCCTCACTCTGCGTCTGCGCCTCACTCTGGTCTGCGTCTCACTCTGCGTCTGCGCCTCACTCTGGTCTGCGTCTCAGCCTCACTCTGCGTCTGCGTCTCACTCTGCGTCTGCGCCTCACTCTGCGTCTGCGTCTCACTCTGCGTCTGCGTCTCACTCTGCGTCTGCGCCTCACTCTGGTCTGCGTCTGCGTCTCACTCTGCGTCTGCGTCTCACTCTGCGTCTGCGCCTCACTCTGCGTCTGCGCCTCACTCTGCGTCTGCGTCTCACTCTGGTCTGCGTCTCACTCTGCGTCTGCGCCTCACTCTGCGTCTGCGTCTCACTCTGGTCTGCGCCTCACTCTGCGTCTGCGTCTCACTCTGCGTCTGCGCCTCACTCTGCGTCTGCGCCTCACTCTGCGCCTCACTCTGGTCTGCGTCTCACTCTGCGTCTGCGCCTCACTCTGCGTCTGCGCCTCACTCTGCGTCTGCGCCTCACTCTGCGTCTGCGCCTCACTCTGGTCTGCGCCTCACTCTGGTCTGCGTCTCACTCTGCGTCTGCGTCTCACTCTGCGTCTGCGCCACACTCTGGTCTGCGTCTCACTCTGCGTCTGCGTCTCACTCTGCGTCTGCGCCTCACTCTGCGTCTGCGCCTCACTCTGCGTCTGCGCCTCACTCTGCGTCTGCGTCTCACTCTGGTCTGCGTCTCACTCTGCGTCTCACTCTGGTCTGCGTCTCACTCTGCGTCTGCGCCTCACTCTGCGTCTGCGCCTCACTCTGCGTCTGCGTCTCACTTTGCGTCTGCGCCTCACTCTGCGTCTGCGTCTCACTCTGGTATGCGCCTCACTCTGCGTCTGCGTCTCACTCTGCGTCTGCGCCTCACTCTGCGTCTGCGCCTCACTCTGCGCCTCACTCTGGTCTGCGTCTCACTCTGCGTCTGCGCCTCACTCTGCGTCTGCGCCTCACTCTGCGTCTGCGCCTCACTCTGCGTCTGCGCCTCACTCTGCGTCTGCGTCTCACTCTGCGTCTGCGCCTCACTCTGCGTCTGCGCCTCACTCTGGTCTGCGCCTCACTCTGGTCTGCGTCTCACTCTGCGTCTGCGCCTCACTCTGCGTCTGCGCCTCACTCTGGTCTGCGCCTCACTCTGGTCTGCGCCTCACTCTGCGTATGAGCCTTACTCTGCGTCTGCGTCTCACTCTGCGTCTGCGCCTCACTCTGGTCTGCGCCTCACTCTGCGTCTCACTCTGCGTCTGCGTCTCACTCTGGTCTGCGCCTCACTCTGGTCTGCGCCTCACTCTGCGTCTGCGCCTCACTCTGTGTCTGCGTCTCACTCTGCGTCTGCGCATCACTCTGGTCGCGCCTCACTCTGCGTCTGCGTCTCACTCTGCGTCTGCGTCTCACTCTGGTCTGCGCCTCACTCTGGTCTGCGCCTCACTCTGGTCTGCGCCTCACTCTGCGTCTGCGCCTCACTCTGCGCCTGCGCCTCACTCTGGTCTGCGCCTCACTCTGCGCCCGCGCCTCACTCTGCGTCTGCGCCTCACTCTGCGTCTGAGCCTGACTTTGCGTCTGCGCCTCACTCTGCGTCTGCGCCTCACTCTGCGTCTGCGTCTCACTCTGGTCTGCGCCTCACTCTGCGTCTGCGTCTCACTCTGGTCTGCGTCTCACTCTGCGTCTGCGCCTCACTTTGCGTCTGCGCCTCACTCTGCGTCTGCGCCTCACTCTGCGTCTGCGCCTCACTCTGCGTCTGCGTCTCACTCTGCGTCTGTGCCTCACTCTGCGTCTGCGCCTCACTCTGGTCTGCGCCTCACTCTGCGTCTGCGCCTCACTCTGGTCTGCGCCTCACTCTGCGTCTGCGTCTCACTCTGCGTCTGCGCCTCACTCTGCGTCTGCGCCTCACTCTGCGCCTCACTCTGCGTCTGCGCCTCACTCTGGTCTGCGTCTCACTCTGCGTCTGCGCCTCACTCTGGTCTGCGTCTCAGCCTCACTCTGCGTCTGCGCCTCACTCTGCGTCTGCGCCTCACTCTGCGTCTGCGTCTCACTCTGCGTCTGCGTCTCACTCTGCGTCTGCGCCTCACTCTGGTCTGCGTCTGCGTCTCACTCTGCGTCTGCGTCTCACTCTGCGTCTGCGCCTCACTCTGCGTCTGCGCCTCACTCTGCGTCTGCGTCTCACTCTGGTCTGCGTCTCACTCTGCGTCTCACTCTGGTCTGCGTCTCA
Source organism: Knipowitschia caucasica (assembly GCA_964034765.1). NCBI lineage: Eukaryota > Metazoa > Chordata > Actinopteri > Gobiiformes > Gobiidae > Knipowitschia > Knipowitschia caucasica. The sequence goes on along the minus strand of OZ035835.1, from coordinate 2,875 downwards.
CTCTGCGTCTGCGCCTCACTCTGCGTCTGCGTCTCACTCTGGTCTGCGCCTCACTCTGCGTCTGCGCCTCACTCTGCGTCTGCGCCTCACTCTGTGTCTGCGCCTCACTCTGGTCTGCGTCTCACTCTGCGTCTGCGTCTCACTCTGCGTCTGCGCCTCACTCTGCGTCTGCGCCTCACTCTGCGTCTGCGCCTCACTCTGCGTCTGCGTCTCACTCTGGTCTGCGCCTCACTCTGCGTCTGCGTCTCACTCTGCGTCTGCGCCTCACTCTGCGTCTGCGCCTCACTCTGCGTCTGCGTCTCACTCTGCGTCTGTGCCTCACTCTGCGTCTGCGCCTCACTCTGGTCTGCGCCTCACTCTGCGTCTGCGCCTCACTCTGGTCTGCGCCTCACTCTGCGTCTGCGTCTCACTCTGCGTCTGCGCCTCACTCTGCGTCTGCGCCTCACTCTGCGCCTCACTCTGCGTCTGCGCCTCACTCTGGTCTGCGTCTCACTCTGCGTCTGCGCCTCACTCTGGTCTGCGTCTCAGCCTCACTCTGCGTCTGCGTCTCACTCTGCGTCTGCGCCTCACTCTGCGTCTGCGTCTCACTCTGCGTCTGCGTCTCACTCTGCGTCTGCGCCTCACTCTGGTCTGCGTCTGCGTCTCACTCTGCGTCTGCGTCTCACTCTGCGTCTGCGCCTCACTCTGCGTCTGCGCCTCACTCTGCGTCTGCGTCTCACTCTGGTCTGCGTCTCACTCTGCGTCTCACTCTGGTCTGCGTCTCACTCTGCGTCTGCGCCTCACTCTGCGTCTGCGTCTCACTCTGGTCTGCGTCTCACTCTGCGTCTGCGTCTCACTCTGCGTCTGCGCCTCACTCTGCGTCTGCGCCTCACTCTGCGCCTCACTCTGGTCTGCGTCTCACTCTGCGTCTGCGCCTCACTCTGCGTCTGCGCCTCACTCTGCGTCTGCGTCTCACTCTGCGTCTGCGCCTCACTCTGCGTCTGCGCCTCACTCTGGTCTGCGCCTCACTCTGGTCTGCGTCTCACTCTGCGTCTGCGTCTCACTCTGCGTCTGCGCCACACTCTGGTCTGCGTCTCACTCTGCGTCTGCGTCTCACTCTGCGTCTGCGCCTCACTCTGCGTCTGCGCCTCACTCTGCGTCTGCGCCTCACTCTGCGCCTGCGTCTCACTCTGGTCTGCGTCTCACTCTGCGTCTCACTCTGGTCTGCGTCTCACTCTGCGTCTGCGCCTCACTCTGCGTCTGCGTCTCACTCTGCGTCTGCGTCTCACTTTGCGTCTGCGCCTCACTCTGCGTCTGCGTCTCACTCTGGTCTGCGCCTCACTCTGCGTCTGCGTCTCACTCTGCGTCTGCGCCTCACTCTGCGTCTGCGCCTCACTCTGCGTCTGCGCCTCACTCTGCGTCTCACTCTGCGTCTGCGCCTCACTCTGCGTCTGCGCCTCACTCTGCGTCTGCGCCTCACTCTGCGTCTGCGTCTCACTCTGCGTCTGCGCCTCACTCTGCGTCTGCGCCTCACTCTGCGTCTGCGCCTCACTCTGGTCTGCGTCTCACTCTGCGTCTGCGTCTCACTCTGCGTCTGCGCCTCACTCTGCGTCTGCGCCTCACTCTGCGTCTGCGCCTCACTCTGCGTCTGCGCCTCACTCTGCGTCTGCGCCTCACTCTGCGTCTCACTCTGCGTCTGTGTTGTTTTGGTTGAATAATGACCAAATAAATGAATAAACTAAACTAGATAATGTCCCCTCCACAGCTCGTGATAATAATGAGAATAGAAATGCTAAGGTTTGCGTGGTGCAAAAGCAGACATCCAGGACAGTAAGTGACCCACACTAACCATGAGAGGATAAGGCAAGTTTATTTATATAGCACAATTCATACACAAGGCAACTCAAAGTGCTGAACAAAACAAGAAAGCATTAAAATCATAAATAATCACAGAACATTAAAAATAAAAATAAAAATACAACAGTTAAAATTCTCTGCAAAGGAAAGATTAAAGGCATGTCGATCAAATGCACTGCATAAGTATGATTTAAAATAGTTTAGAAAAGAATGTTTCTGTTAAACCCTGACACAACCAAGCTCCAGTTATTCACTTTATAATAAAGCATTACATAAAATTAGGTTTTGGTTTATCTTAAAGTAATTTACAACTTTCTGTATCCTACACTTTTTACATTCTAAGAATCCCAAATGCACACTTTAGACACAAACTAAACATCTTTAAAAAAACACAAAATGGACAGAAGTGGATGAACTTCTGTTTCAAACATGTGACTGTAGAGCTCCTCATGGCTAACGTTCTGAGAGACAAAGTAAACACTTTATTACTCTTGGTTACAGAGGTTGGCCTTTTTCTTTTTAAAACTGTTTAAATGTCGGACTGAAGAGTTTCAGGACTTCAGTCTTAAAAACACACCCTCAGAAAACACCTGGAAAGTATGTGTTATATATATATATATATATATATATATATACATATATATATAAACTAGCTGTAGATAACGTTAAACTAGTCTTAACTGTAAAACAACACTCTATACATTGTTATGTGGTAAATGACTGTTCTTGCTGCAAACGGAGGATTCTTTGCAAAGAAGCAAAGTTGGATGTAAAACAAATCTTATTTCAAACCTTGTAACCTTCTAACCGTTGCTCTCTGCCTTTATGGTCCTGGGACAGTAGCTCTCTGCCTTTATGGTCCTGGGACAGTAGCTCTCTGCCTTTATGGTCCTGGGACAGTAGCTCTCTGGGTGAAAAAGGTTGGAGACAGCGGCTCTACAGCATTTCTTTTCTTTTAATACTGAAAGTTACTGATTCTGGATTAAGAAGTGTTTCCAGAAAGATCCCGACATTTAAGAATGTTCTAATTTGGGATGGG
>OZ035834.1:41683232-41782514 GCA_964034765.1 Knipowitschia caucasica | reverse complement strand
TGACTTGGTTTTGTGGCACCCCATTTGTCTGTCGCGACTGTCCATTGAAGACATTGAGGATATATAGCAGGTTTTCTCCTGATTGGGTTTGGAGTTGGCCTGATCTACCGCAACGTTGGAGGGATGTCTACTAGCGCAGAAATTTAGTATGCAGCCAGCCTCGATGTTTTTTCAACAAACTGAATTTGTCCATTGTGAGAAAATAAAGTATCATCTCTCATTTCTCACCCAGGCGCCACTGGTTCAACTCCCGGTATGGGAAGACCTTTTAGCACAAAAGTCTTTTCATTGCATTAAACCAAGCAACAAAATAAGCTAGCTACATGGTTGCTACCCTTGTGGGAGCGTCCCCGGGTGGGCTCGAACCACCAACCTCTCGGTTAACAGCCGAGCGCGCTGGCCGATTGCGCCACAGAGACCTTCCGCTGCAAATGTCTAGTAGAGGGAAGCAGACTTGTGTGACAGAGTGGTCTTGTTTCATGGGGGTAAGGCCGTGACAGATTGGTGTTGTTTCATGGGGGTATAGCTCAGTGGTAGAGCATTTGACTGCAGATCAAGAGGTCTCTGGTTCAACTCCAGATGCCCCCTCAGTAGTCTCCCAAAGGCAGATTGAGAGACGCTTTTGCGTGGAAATACAGTCACAGTAGTTGGGTTAGCTTCAAGCCACATCGTCTCTTTGATGTGACCACCTTCGGTAGCTCAGTTGGTAGAGCGGAGGACTGTAGAATGTAAGGCTGGAATCCTTAGGTCGCTGGTTCAAATCCGGCTCAAAGGACACACCGTTTTGCGCAGGAGGACTGGCTGATATGTCGTTTGTTGGGAGCGAGCTCTCTGTGAGAGAAGAGCTAATAAAGGCGAGGTCTTGGACCCATGGTCCAAGTCTTGCCCAGATTTTGCATTCTTTACTGCGGCCAAAGACAGGCAGAGACAACGTAGCTATTTTTTGGGGTCCCTGTGTGCAGAGTAGAATGCTGCAAACACCAAATAACTCAGTAGAGTTAGTTGTCTCCTTTATTGAACTCAAGAGTCAAGACCACAAGCTTTTTGGCAGCAGTGGGATTTGAACCCACGCCTCCGAGGAGATCCAGCGCTTTAGACCACTCGGCCACACTACCGTATTGGCCGTGTTTGCAGAGCAAGAGATGACCACAAATCCAATATTGCTCACACATACAGGCAATTTCCAAGCACCCAACCTGATCTGGAGTTAGAGGCGCTACCGTTGTAATAATAATAATAATAAACCCTTGCAGCCAGAGCGTGGATAGCTCAGTCGGCAGAGCATCAGACTTTTAATCTGAGGGTCCAGGGTTCAAGTCCCTGTTCGGGCAATCACCCATACTCTTGTTAGCTGTGTGAGATGAAGGTCCTGAGGTCTTTGTCGTGACCTCCATTAAACACATTTACTATAATCTCACCTATCACTGTTGCTTCAATAGTCAGGGTGGCCGAGCGGTCTAAGGGGCCAGACTCAAGATGTGCCTCTTCCTCAACGCCGATGATGGAATTTATGGTTTCCAATGGAGGCGTGGGTTCAAATCCCACTCCTGACATTCCTTTTGTCGATATTTTAGAGTGGTTTGACATTCTTGCAAACTATTGAAGAAAAGACAATACGAACTTGGACTTTGGCTTAAGATTAGTTATAAATGTGTTGAAAATTTGGAACTGTGGTTGGTGGATGTTTGAAAAGGGAACTGCCAAAGCCTTGATCTTGACCCTTGACCTATGGAGCCACCAAAGACGCCTACACACTTGTAGATTGCCCGGCTAGCTCAGTCGGTAGAGCATGAGACTCTTAATCTCAGGGTCGTGGGTTCGAGCCCCACGTTGGGCGTATGTCTTTGCAATCAGCTGTCAGTGTAGTTTAAAGGATTTTTAAAGACATCGTGTGACAATGGGCAGACATCTTGGAGACTGTGCGGGCTTTTTACAAAGTTCTTAACAATTCCCATATGGTCTAGCGATTAGGATTCCTGGTTTTCACCCAGGCGGGCCGTGTTCAACTTCCGCTATGGGAATGCGTTCCATTTTGAAGGAGCAATTTTATGTCATAAACCTGTCCAGGCTTTTCTGATGTATTCTCCTTAGCTTGGCTGAATGGCAGGTTTATTGTGCGATGGTGGTATAGTGGTTAGCATAGCTGCCTTCCACGCAGGGGCCAGCCGCGTATAGTGGGCATATCGTGCCAGCCAATCAGAATGAGCCTGTCAGCCACGTGCCTTTGTGATGAAGTCCAACCAATCAAAATGCAGGGATATTTACAGACGCGAGTTCGAAACCCGTCTCACCCCAAATAAATCAAACTTATTTAAAAGTTTAAAGTTAATAACTGGGTCTCATTTTGACCTTAATAACAGCCACATTACCTTTAAAGTACATAAATGTAACTATTAGAGAGCTTTTTTGAAATGTAAAACTTGAAATGATCAGTGAATTGACAGTAATATTAACAGCAATGTCATGAAACCTTTTGACCTGCACAAAGTGTGAGTGTGTGAAGATCACAGAGGCTTATCCCCAAAGGCCTCACACACAGGTTAAGAATAGAATAGAAGCATAGAATAGATCTTTATTGTCTGTTCAAATTGAGCAGAGATTTGTCTTTCAACACGGCACGATTCATGATCATTCATAAAACACACATAAAATACATTTAAAACACATAAGAAAAATACATTTCATAATTTATACAGTGCTACCGGTTGTTTAGAGCAGTGACTGCAGATGGGACAAATGATCTCTTGTAGATGTTTTTTCGGGCCAGCGGGGTTCTGTATCTCCTTCCTGATGGCAGCAGAGAGAAGGAGCCAAACAGCGGGTGTGTGGCATCCTCAGTGATGAGAGTGGCCTTCCTCAGCACTGATTGGCTGTACAGCTCACAGAGCAGAGTTTGTGGTGTTTGGGTAATTTTGCTGGCCTGCTTTAAGGTCACACCTCCTCAGGATGGGAAAAGTGTTGATCAAGGGATTTAGACAAACACACCTGGAATATCCCAGAGGTGAGAACTCTGCAGGGGGTGCTTTGAACAAGTTCAACAATAGCTGCTTTGATCCCACTGACACTGAACTGAAACTCTATTTTCTATACAGATTGTTTTGTTAAATACTACTGTTTGCCCTGAAATATGATCAATAAAAAGAAAGACTTCAATAATGTATGACATTATAATATATTTATTGTGAACAGATGAAAAAAGAGATATTTACAAATTTAAGAAATACACTTAGAAGAAAAACAACAACATGCTATGCAAAGGAAGGTTTCTCACCCATCATCTGTACTTCTTAGCAAGTTTTCCCGACGTTTCGTCCTCAACCTGGGGACTTCTTCAGGGAATGAATTCTCGGACCGCGCGTTGGAGATTTATAACCTATGGGTGTGGTTAGCCACACCCTAATCCTGATACTAACTCATAAACAATCTCAGGTCTGCTTGATGTAGAAGGGAGCAGGTCTAACGACCCTGCTGAGGCTAACGACCCTAACTCCTTAGCATGTCACAGACCTATTGTCTGCTGGGATGCTCAAGTGGAGTGCAGGTTTCACCCCTCCTAACTCCTTAGCATGTCACAGACCTATTGTCTGCTGGATGCTCAAGTGGAGTGCAGGTCTCACCCCTCCTAACTCATTAGCATGTCACTGACCTTGTCCCAAGTTAGGGCGTTGTTTTTAGGATGTCGTCATGGATGCGAGGCAAAACAAATCTTAACCCTCCTCCTCTGTTAAGAGAAGGTTTTTGTTTCCTCACAAAAATGGCTTCTTTCACCCCTCTCTCAAACCAATTCTTCTCCCGAGCCAGAATTTTAACCTCTGTGTCATCCACCGTGTGGTTGGAGGCCTTGAGGTGGAGATGAACAGCCGACTGTGGCCCACTAGAGTTTTCTCTACGATGTTGGTAAAGTCGTTTCTGTAGAGTTTGTTTGGTTTCTCCAATATAGTGGTCAGTGCACTCCTCTTCACTACATTTAATTGAATACACCACATTGCTCTGTTTGTGTCTGGGTGTTTTGTCTTTGGGATGCACTAATTTCTAAAGAGAGGGGTGAAAGAAGCCATTTTTGTGAGGAAACAAAAACCTTCTCTTAACAGAGGAGGAGGGTTAAGATTTGTTTTGCCTCGCATCTATGACGACATCCTAAAAACAACGCCCTAACTTGGGACAAGGTCAGTGACATGCTAATGAGTTAGGAGGGGTGAGACCTGCACTCCACTTGAGCATCCCAGCAGACAATAGGTCTGTGACATGCTAAGGAGTTAGGGTCGTTAGCCTCAGCAGGGTCGTTAGACCTGCTCCCTTCTACATCAAGCAGACCTGAGATTGTTTACGAGTTAGTATCAGGATTAGGGTGTGGCTTACCACACCCATAGGTTATAAATCTCCAACGCGCGGTCCGAGAATTCATTCCCTGAAGAAGTCCCCAGGTTGAGGACGAAACATCGGGAAAACTTGCTAAGAAGTACAGATGATGGGTGAGAAACCTTCCTTTGCTTTGACTAATCCCTGTACGACTGAGGGCTTACACAAACAACATGCTATCTTTATCTTCTTAAACTAGTATTTGTGTGATGAGCCCTGTGACTGTGACGGCTGAGAGCTGACTATACAGAACTGTAGATGCAGACTTTACAAATGAAATTATATAATTAGATATAATCAACATTAAGTATATATTTACATAATAATTAGAATATTTATAAACATTTATGAACAGACAGGTATAATATAGTAACTATATACAATAGCACCAATAGACAGCAGATAGCTCATTTATTTACACGCCACCTTTCCCTCTCCCGGTCATAAAAAGGAGACTGCTGGAACATCTGCGTCTCCATCCCCTGGTCCTTGTACAGGGAGAATACTTTGGCAGGGCAGTAGATGTATTTCCCTGACAGACCAGGGAATTGTGTATGAATGTGAGGACTGTTTGGTCCCTGCTTCAGCTGCAGTTTGCAGAACCCGCACTTTCTCCCAGTGGCAGGAGACTCATCTCTCTTCCTTTTCTTCTCCTGCCGCTCATTCACTCTCTGCTGCGTGGCCTCCAGCTCTCTCTGGCAGAACTCAGTGTCCATAAAGTCTTGGAATGGCATCCTGGAGTTGGTCAAACCCTCTGTGCGATAGGTGTTATGACCTTGGTGGAGCAATAGAAATACCTGGTAGGACCCGGCCGGTAAAACTCGTGGATGGAGCTGCCATCGCCCTCATATTTGGATTTTGGCTGGCCACAAGACAGGCATTTCTTTGTGTGGGGTTTATTTGCTGGAGGCTGCTGCTGCTTTTCCAAGATCCGCTGCACAACCTTCTCTATGGCCTCCTCAGACAGCGGTGACATGAGAGTCTGAGCAGGAGGAGGGGGTTCACTGCTGCAGGGGGCATGGTGACAGCAGGCACTGTGCTGGTCCTACTGCCTGCTGTGAGCGATGTACTCCCCCAGCACTTCAGCCTTGTCTGAGGCATCACCTCCTCTCACTCGCACCAGAGTGAGGGCGTTCTCCCTCACCACCTCCTCCCTCAGAGGAGCACCGCACTCCCTCATGGACGGGTCGTCCCTGACCTTCCTCGCCTCCTCCGAAGGGTCCTGCAGCAGGAATCCACGTGGGCCCTTGTGAAAAATCACAGTGACGCGGCCAGGAAAGAATGAAAATGTCTTCATATTGTCTGCAACAACAAAGAAAGATCATAAAATATCTAGCTATAGCAGGATAGAGAAGTATGTATAATGTATATATCTTTAGCATAATAAAGAAGCATGAATCCTGTATAATCTAGAGAAGACATATACAGTTGTATGTTTACATCTGGACATTAGCAGCATGAGGCTCTGGGATACAGTAAGTACAGTTATAGAAGGAAAATATGAACTGGTAAAACACTAATACATTGTCGTAAACTAACTGCATATAATTCATTTTCAACTCAATGTGTTGCTAAAATCAGGGTTGAGGTGATTTTATAAGATCACGGCCCCACAACCTCTGGTGACCGGAGGGCCTGCATAAGCACAGTTGTTAGATATCTGGAACACCCACATAAGGTGGCGTAAGCAAGGACATAAATCAGAGAAATGTAACAAAACAAATACTCAACTTTGTGGTTTGTAGAGGAAGGTCTTTATGTACATATAAGATGGACGGGAGTTCAAATTGAAGCGGCACATGCAGTCCGTTCAATCCGAGACTCTCACAAATATTTACAAATGCTGCTTATATAGCTTTGGTCGGCCGGGAGGAGTTAAGAAATGTTCTCCGTAATTTCCTTTTTTGGATACACAGTTCAACTTGCATTGACTTGACCAGTTGGATGATGTATGTTGTCTGTCTTTCACGGTCTGTCTCCATGCTTCTGTGTCAGCATTGCGATCCGATATTTTTGTGAATACCTCTGTGTCTGTATTTAGTTCCCTGACCCGACAGTGAACCAACATGTTCAGAAAAAACATACTTACAATCCTCTCTTTTTTAAATTAGTTAACTTCTTTTTGTTTTTGTTTTCAACATAGCAACAAAGTGGCATTTTTGTTCTTTTCTATTTCATGAATCCTTTGTGTATGGGACCGAAAACTTCCACCGGGGTGAACAGTCGTTCAAAGATTCCTTCTTTCTTTCAAGGTGGTAAAATCAAGTCCCATCAACCCGTGCACCCCACACGTGGCTGTTCTTAGCGTCATCCTGCACTTGGTATATTTAGATGACTGTAAGACACACATAGGATTGTTATTGCAGTAATGCCATACGTAAAATTGAAAATTCAGTCTTCAAAACTCAACATCAACTTCTATTCTAAACATGGCCTTTTGCCCAAATAAAACTAAAAGAATACTGTTAAACTAAAACTTTGCATTCTACTGCAACATGGAGGAAACTGCAACACCTATTTAACAACCACCCTGACCATGTCTTTGACAGACTTTATTCTAACATCTGTATCTCGTCTGATGTAACTGGTGACAATATTTCAACTACTTGAAGGTCGTGGCTGAAATAACAGCTTGAATTTTTGAAATGTCTTGCTTCAGGTGCTCTGGTCATGTTGTCGGTGTTTGTTACTGTTACATTTCTCCATCTTGCAGGGATGCCATTTCCAGCTCTTTTATCTAAAACACAAACAGAAAAAACAGAAGTAGCATCTATATTTCTTATAGTTTGCACTTGGATAATGTCATTAATATCATGAAACATTTCCTTGTGTGGTGGCGTTTTGTCGTCCGACTTCTCGCCCTTTTGTCTTTCTTCAGGCCTTTTCTTCGGTCTGGTACTTCTATTTGTGTCGAATCTCACGGTCCCGTGTTCTTTGACTCGATCGCTGTCCTTCATTTTTTTATGTCTCTGCTTCCACACCCCCGCCCTTTTTTCTCTCCGGTCGTGGAGCCGTGCTTGCCTCTGATGTCTGGGACACATTTAGGGTGATCCAAAGTTCATATTCCTTCCTCCTCCGTCGAGCAAAGACGTGTCTTAGTCCGCTCCTGCTTCTGAACGGCTTGCTATCTCCTGTTTTTGTCTTTTTTCCTGGAGCTTTGCCACAGACAACTTTAACAGAATGGAAATGATTAATTGGTCCCTCAACGCAATTGATTCTATCTTTTCAACACGTAAGCGTGGGTCTGGAGAGCCCGTGTGTCCGGACGGGACTTCACCAGCGGGGTATACGCTTGACAGCTGGAACAAGTGGCAGCCCCTCTGTCTGTCGACCCTGTCCATTGAAGATTCGGAAGACGTATATATCTTTGGCATTTTGGTGGTGGGAATCCTCCTGTTTGGGTTTGGAGCGATCCTCTTCTACCACAAATTCGGAGGCATGGCAGTTCGCAAGATTCACGACCTGCTGGCCGATAAAATTGATGGGATGTACAAGGAGCTTAGCCGTGTCGTGGTTGAGAGTGCCGTGTCTGGACAAAGAAGGGTGGTTTTGGTGGAACAGTTGATCAAAGACCTCGCAGCTCGTTCACTTGATGGACATAAGACTTTAGAATTGAGATTGAATGACATTGTTTGTCAGGCTTGATCTCTCTGACCCGGCTTGGATTTGCCCCTGTGTACGGAGGTCTGAGGGCACCGGAATTCGGTTTAATTGGAATTAATAGAATATCTGCCTGCTTTTGACTGCGACATTGCAGGCGATGTGTTTTTCTCCTCCTGTGGCTTCTCTCCACTCTTATCTCACATTCCTCAGCCAAGGCCATAAACAAGGTCCCACAATCTACAACAACTCACACTATTTCAGTCTTCAGCAAGGATCCCCCACCCCCGCCTCCCTCTACCTATCCATCTTGCTCCCTCCCTCCCCTCCATTCCTTATTGTTTTCCTACTCACCCCCTCCCTGATCCCGCCCCCCTCTGACAGCTACATTGGGCCGGCCGAAGAGGTGCTCTTCCCAGAAAAAAAATCCGTGGTTTATAAAAAGCACAATGTGTCTATCCAATTGTCTGTGAACTGTATGTTATTGCTCTCTGCTGTTTCTTGCTGCACACAGCGCCGCAAATGGCGAAGTGGCACGCTCTCTGCCAAAACAATTTCCAAGTGATAACTTTGTTACTCACGTGGCAATAAAAATGATTCTGATTCTGATTCTGATTCTGATATTCTGGTGTTTCGTGAAGATCAGTCCACTAGAATTGGAAGAGTCACTAGAAACAGAGGTAGCATCAGAAGCAGTATGTGGAGTACATGTAGGCAGCCTATGAGCATCAGTTATCATTGGAAATGATGCATTGATCGATTTTAGTATATAATTTCTAATAATGGGCAAGCAACAACAAAAAACCAGACAGACCACTAGTAGAATTACAAAGATGGGAGTCAAAATTCCAGCGAACCATCCAAAAAGAGAGTTTTCCTTAAGGAAGTCGAGTATTGCATCTAACCCGGGAAAGGAAAACTCGCTGGCTTCTCTGGCATCCAAATGCGTCTGTATAACTTCCTGGTTAAACGCCTGCAAATTTGTAATTGCCAATGTCAAATTTCCTGTACCTTCACTGTTAGACGGCAAATACGTACAGCAGCTGTCAACCATCAGACTGCAAACTCCACCTACTTGACCTGTCAAATAATCAAGTGCAATGCGATTATGATTAACAAATTGTTTGATCGACATCAATTCATTATTAATGGCTCGAAAACCCCTAATTGTCTCATTGGATAACTTGACTAAATCATACCGGGTTATCATTAGGAGGCAGTGATTGTCATATTGTAAACTCGTGCTTGCAAACCAAGACTTGAAAAACAGTTGTGTGCTTGTGAATGGTCTAAATTCTTCAGGCAAATTGTAAAATTTTCCTGCTAGAGATTTTGGGTCTTTTGGCCCTAATAAATGCATGTAGGGTATGTATTCTTCAGCCCCCCTTCTGCTATGCCTTGCTTTTGTTGACTGCAATGTCCCTGAAGGCTGTACGACATAAGTGAGTTCATTCATTGTGCAAACACCACAAAGACCAGTCCACTTGTGTGGGAGAGTGACCCAAATGTTTCTACCACAACACCAATAAAAATTTGGAGTAAGCCTCATGCCTTTTTTGGACAAAATAGCAAAATCACCATTAAGAGTACCAATTTGTTTGCACTGCTGACGCCTCAATTTTCCAATATTTAGTGTAGTTGTGTCTGTTACTGAAAGACTTGAGTTAATGCAGAAATCAAAGATAGCTGCGTTATTAATAGTGGCTGATATTTGCAATTGTTTAAGGTTTAACTCAATAGGAATAGTAAGGAGATGTTTTCTGTAAAACGTGTAGCAACTACTGATAGAAGGATACGTACTAGGTAAATTGAGTTTTGTCTTGTAAACCTTATTGGTGACAGTTTTTCTTAAGTCTAGCTGTGTTATATTAGTGTAAATTGCATAGTGCTTGCTTTGTTGAGATAAAACATTTTGTCTGTTAAACTTAATGTCAAACAAAGATGTCACCAAACTATTTACCCTTACTGATACTTTATCTGGCATTTGTATCTCTGGATTTGTTTGTAAAGCATATTGAAACATCAATATACATACTGTAGGAACACCTGTTGTCCCTATGGGTCCACCTGTAAGTGGTTGAGCCATATATGGGAATGTCACTTCAGATGATTGTGGCAACATGGAACACGCATAACAAGATTGATTGGTTATTTTGCGTACCTTTTCTTCCATGTTCTGATACCATGTATTTGAATAGAAAGGATGATTAGTACTTTGCCCAAAGTCTAGTTTACTGGTTTCGTCTATAGTATCGGCACTATTGTCTATAAAATCTATTTCTGGTGCACTCATGTCTGCAGTGGGCATGACGTCTGCCTCTGCGTCTTTTTGATCCGCCGTTTCGAGGTTTACCGTAGTTCCTGTATTGCTTGTAGGTTTTAAAACATTATCAGGTTCATTAGTACTGCTATTGGGTTTAGCATTGCTATTCACCAGTGTAGGAGAACTTTGGACCTCTGGCTTAATCAGCCAGTAAGGTGAACACTGTCCCTGCCAAGCAGCCGGCAGTGTACTGTAAATGAATGAACCACAATTCCATACTAAATGTTCTATTGCCGGGAATGTGGCACTGTTTGATATGAATTCAATGACAGGAGCTTTCGTACATAATTCTGAGTTACCCAACTGATAACGCACTTCATACCATGGTGTGGCTTGCACACAGATCAATGGCGCATATGTTTCTTTACCTGTGAACTGTTTTACTTGAAACTGATTTATGCTATCCTGATGCACTTGTACATTCAAACCAGGTAAAAGAGATTCCCATAATTTGTTGCAAAATTCTGTTGTTGGTAAGTCGGTTATCCTATGTAACACATTTGCCCATAATACAATGTGTTCATCCGTTGTGGACTCGTATTCAGTATGTACAAATATTCTGCCAGTACTGATGTAAGTGAAGTTGACCTTACTCACGTAAAAAGGTCGCGTCGCATTTGTCATTAGTGGATAATAAAGACAAAAAAACTCTTTATGGTTCACCGGAACATGACGTAAATCCCTCTTTGCTCGACCAGTGTTTCCGCTGCTCATTTGCCTCTCCTCAATCGACTGAGACAACAAAAAGAATGATTGAGTTACTTGATCAGCCAAGTCTTCTAAAGTAATCATTTCCGCTTGATTTTGTCTGCTATTTCGACGTCTAATCGTCAGGTCCAAGTCAGTTCCGGTCTGATTGTCCCATGTCTCTTGAATCGTAGCGTTGTAGACTATCAAAATTCCCATTAGTCCAAAAAACATGCACCAAACACCATGGACGTCGGAACTATTTTCTGAGAGGGGGGGCGGGTTTTTGTTGGGAGAGTCGAGGGAGAGACTCATACTTGGATTACACTGGATAATAACATACCATCTTAATTGTTAAGAAAAACAAAAAAATAAACAATATATATCAAGCAAGTCACTTATCAAACTGAACTTTTTTTTTTTTCAATACGCATTCATGCGTCAGTCTCTCCGGTGGCTTCATTGTGTTGTGTAGCCCAGTGACGTGCGGTCAGATGAGGCAGGTAAGGCCCTCACCTAAGATCATAGAAAGAAAAGTAATATAATGGATACAATGACGTTTGGTCACTTTATCAAGTGATTTGTGCTGTGCCTTATTTAATTTATTTATACCTTGAAATCGCAGATTTGACAGAGCGGCGCTGTGAGGCAAGCCTCTCTTGGGAGACGTAAAAAGCAACAGCTCACAGGGAGAGTCCTGTGAGGTGCTATCAAACTGTTTTCTCTGTTTATCACAGTTTAAAAAGTTCAAAAATATTTAATTTACAATCAACATGTTTACATTTAAGAGGATGGCTCATAAATTGTGTTTTTGAAGCAAATACGGGTCTTAATCGCGCTCAACCACAGCTTGTAAGTGAGGAAAGCCTCAAGTGGGCGCTTGTGAGCCCAAACGTTGGCTGCATCCAATTCCATCAGAAAGCTCCTTTCTTGTTCTTTTCTGCTAAGGGCAGCTACAGGTTTGGCTAACATACCTATAATACATTTTAAGATAATTTAAAATGCACTTAGAGTAATGTTTTGCTTCCAATGATGATATGAATCATAAGAAAAGGAGGTGAAGGGTAAGGTTGAATTTAGAAATTGGATTTACCCGGGAGTCGGCTGCAGCAAAACTCGCAGTTTACGGAGGAGACACCCGTTTTTTTTTACTTTTTAAAACTCATTGAACTTATTTCCAAATGGAGGATTACATGTCTGTGCTCAAACTATTATCTGGACTTAAACATGAAACTGGTCCTAACTGAAGTGGTCTGTGCTGTTCATTAATACCTAAGGTATAGGCCCATAACACACTTTGTACTTTTTACAAACGTTTGCGTTTTTTATGAGAAAACTATGCAGACATTAAATAATATTCTGCTGTAGCCAAACAAATTGTGTATAAGCCGCTCCTGTTCCTGTAGGTCCTGTTGGTTTATATGATGTATAATCATATGAACACATGATTGATCCCCCACCGCACGTCACTGGTGTAGCCAGGTCTCTAATCTGCGCAAGGCTGAGAAAGAGCGCTCAGAGGCTGCGACAGATATTAGCCAGACAGAGCTTCATAAGCACCTCCGACAGCATGGAGCGGGTTTTGGGCTGCAAGGAACGCAGGATAGTGATAACTTCTCGCTCCCGGCACACGCGGAGGGGGTGCGGCCGCACCCCCCGCACCCCTAGTTCCGACGTCTATGCCAAACACATTTAAAATAAAAATGTGGGACTTGTAATGGATGCTTCAACTTGACTGGTCGTCTGTTGTTTCTGTTGGCGCTGCCTTGATTCTGCTCGCGTGGATCCATGCCGCCGTTCCTTTCACTTTTACAGCCGTCCTGGTCACTAGCAACACTTCAACCGGCTCTCCGTAGCGTGGTTCTGTTGGCGTTGGCTTCAAACTCTGCACCAGCACTCTGTCCCCAGGTTGGAAAGGGTGTGTCGGCTTATCGGACAACACCGGACTTGCTTCAGAAACCTGTCGAAGATACTGACCAACAAAAGTGAATAAATCGTGCACATATTTTTGTTGTAACTCCTGTAAGTTCGTGAGATCCATCGCAGACTCTTTCTGTTGAACTGCCAAAGGAAAAGGTCGTCCCATTAGAATTTCATGAGGAGATAAAGCAGTATTTTTTGCTGGCATTGCTCTAATAGACATTAAAGTAAGAGGCAACGCCTCCAGCCAATTCATTTGTCTGGACATGTGTATTTTCAACAATTTGTTTTTAATTGTTCTGTTCATTCTCTCCACCACCCCACTAGAAGGAGGATGCCACGGGACATGAAATTTCCACTGAATTCCCAACGCTGATGTTAGCAATTGAGTGACTTTGTCCGTAAATGGTGTGCCTCGGTCACTGTCGATGGAACTTGGTAATCCGAACCTGGGAATGATATGTTCCATTAAACATTTTATGACAGTTTGCGCATTTTCCTTCTTTGTTGGGAATGCCTCTGGCCATTTGGAAAAACGATCAACAATTACCAATAAGTAAGAAAATCCTTTACACTTAGGCATGTGTGTAAAGTCTATCTGTAACTGCTGAAAAGGTCCTTCCGGTAAAGGAAGATGCTCGTGACGCGATGGATTTACCGCTGGATTACACCTGGCGCATGTCAGACACTGTCTGATGTATTGCCGCACGTGCTTTTCCAATCCTATAGCGAAAAAGAATTTTCCAATGTATGCCGTGATTGCTTGGTAGTTAGCATGTGTTATTCCATGTACATATGCAATCAGTGGATGAAATGCTAGCTTAGGTACTGCTATTCTACAATCCGGGCTTTTCCACAGACCGTCTGTATCTTTAGAACATCCCTTTTTAGTCCAGATTGCCCTCTCCTGTTCAGACACTTGATTTTGGAATTCTAGTAGATCTGAAACTGAGAAAGGGGAAGGTGTCACATTATCATTTGTTATAGTATGTTGCACACAGGATTCCGTCAACCAGGGCGGGAAATCATTACCGAGTACTGCCTTTTTGGCACAACTATCTGCGAAATTGTTATGTGTACTAACGGGGTCATCCTTTTTTCCGTGTCCAGCACATTTTACAATAGCAATTTCTCGAGGCAACATCATTGCTGATAAGAGTTCTCTTACCAATTGAGTGTGTTGAATTTCTTTTCCCATACCTGTGATAAAACCTCGATTTTCCCAGATTTTCCTAAAATCATGAGCTACTGAAAACGCATATTTTGAGTCTGTGAAAATATTTGCAGATTTATCTTTGGCGATGGTGCAGGCTCTGGTCAACGCAATTAATTCTGCTGCTTGAGCAGACTTCACCGGCAAACGGTATGCTTCAAGGCACTCCCTTTGGTCATTTACCACTGCATAACCTGCAAGCGTTGTGTTATCGTTTGGTCTTATGGCAGACCCATCACAGTAAAGTGACAGTTCACAATTAGGCAGAGGTGTTTGTTGTAGGTCCATTCTTATACTAGTGGCACCAGCTAAACACTCCATGCAATCGTGTGGTTCTTCTTCAGTTTCTACTTCAGCTTCATGTAACAAATTTAGCAAATGTGATGCTGGATTGTTGTGGGAGACTGGTATTATGTCTAGATTTTGAGTTTGAGTCAAAATGTGTTCATAATTGCTTTTTCTCTGACTGGTCATGTGTTGTGTTGTGATGTTACTGAGAATAAGTGGAACCATATGTGTTGTATGTAGTACTAGGTGATGTCCCAATACAACTGTTTGTGCTTTCTCCACCATTATAGCAGCAGAAGCCACGGCTCTAAGGCACGCAATCATGCCTTGCACAATAAGTGGTAAAACTTTTGAATAGAATCCCACCGGTCGCATTCCACCTCCGTGCATTTGAGCTAGCACTGCGTATGCTCCTAGTCCATCATTTGAAACATACAGGTGAAAAGTCAATGTGTAATCTGGAAGTCCCAAAGCAGGTGCGTGACAAAGTAGATATTTTATGTGGCGAAATGCATGTTTCATTTCTTCGGACCATACTACTGTCTCTCCTTTGTCCTTTGTTGTTGCCGCTCGCAACTCCGCATCATAGAGTGCATAACATGGGATCCAGGCGCGTGAATAGTTCACCAACCCCAAGAACGACATTAACTCCTTTTTTGTAGTCGGCCTTTTGACGTCAATCACCGCCTTGATCCTTTCTTCCGACAAATATCGACAGCCGTCCTTCAGAATGTGTCCAAGATACTTTACAGACGTTTGGCAAAACTGCATTTTGGACAGAGACACTTTGTGTCCTCCTTCTGCCAGGTGTGACAACAACGCAACAGAGTCTTTAATACAGTCCTGCTCCGTGGGTGAAGCCAGAAGAAGATCGTCAAAATAGACCACAAGTTTAGACGCACCCGGGAGGGTTAATTGCGACAGGTGTGATTTTACTACTTTGCAAAATACGGTTGCCGATTCTAAAAAGCCCATGCTGAGTCTTTTTAGACAAAAGAATTCCTTCTGAAACTCGAACCCAAATAGTTCCTGAGTCTCAATGTCCACTGGAATAGAGAAATAAGCTGAGGACAGGTCTACAATGGTATAGAACTTTGAGCACGCTGGAATTGCTGTTAAAATGGCATTTACATCTGGGACAGTTTTAGCGATTGGTATCACTATCTCATTTACTTTTCTTAAATCCTGTGTAAATCTCCATTTATTAGTGCCTGGTTTCACCACTGGGTTAATTGGACTGTTACATGCGACTTTCTTTCTAGCAATGACCCCTTGTTCTAAAAGACTCTGGATGACTGGTGCAATGCCATCCTGCTTTTCCTTTGAAAGAGGGTATTGTTTGACATAAACTGGAAACTTGTTGTAATCTATGTTTGCTTTGTAGGGTTGCATTTTCAACAAACCTACATGGTTTGGATGCAATGCCCACAAATGTGATGGCACGGTAGAAAGTGCGGATGCCTGTTGTAATCCTATTTTATAAGGTTGATTACACACTTCTAGCTGTGCTGACGCCACTTTCTTTTGCCTGATAAAAAAATGAGCAGGTGCACCTGCACAGGACCACACAACAAAGTGTTTGTCTTCACCCTTTGTCAGTTTAGTGTCATTTACCATTGTCCGAAGAGCTTGCACCATGGTGGAGATATCAGAAAAATCAGTTTTTACTGCAAAAACAAAGATATCGATTTGATTATCTAAAGGTTTTTCCAACAATAACAACCCTTGAGGACATAGAAAAAATGTTTGTAACGTTACGGCAGCATTGTCTGATTTATTTTCTGAAAAAGAAAAAACCCTTGTAACAGGTTTGAGTGTAATCATTAACGTTGCGGCTTCCTGATTACATTTAGCCAAAGTTTTTGCATTTTCAAATTACATTACTTGATTCACATCAATGCCAGTAACTACCGCAGGTGCCAAAACAGCGGTTTGGTCTCTTAATGTGTCAGTAAAAAATTGCGTGTTGTGCTGAGGGATGTGTAATACCACACCCTTCTCAGAACAACTGATTGTCGCATTTAATTTACACAAAAGGTCCCTTCCCAAAAGCGAAAGTGGCACTGTTTCACTTATGAGAAAAGGATGTTTTAAATTGTGTTTTTTAATGTTTATTTGCAATGGTTGCGTTATATGTTGTTTTTGTAGGACGCCGGCTACACCGACAGACATGACAGTTTTGTCTGTGACCAAGTTGTGAAAAGCTTCAGGTTGATTAATTAGTGACATGGTTGCCCCTGTATCAATCAAAAAATCAATTTGTTTTCCATTTACTGTAGCGTTAAGACTCGGTAATTCTGCAGAACATTTTGAAAGTTGAAACTGTGGTGCCGTAATTAGACACTTACTGTCTGCGTCCCTCTGTCGGTTGTCCTATGGTAGCCAGATTTGGCTCTCCATCCCTTTCTTGTTAATGCGCACAGCGTCGAAGTTCCGCTGATGCACGCCTTCTGGTCCTACGTTGAACTGTCCACCCTGCGTATTTCTGTAGCGTAGAACATCCATATGGTTTAAATCATTAAATGTTGCAGTACAATCTCTTCTCCAATGTCCTACTTTTTTACAACGAAAACAGGTATCTTGTTCTTTACTTGATGGCATACCTCGTCCCCTACCTTGTGATGGATAATTCAAGTCCTGAGGTCCCCTATTGTAGGGATATGGCTTTTTTCTTGCCACACTTCTCTGCCCTTGTTCTGGATTAAAATGTGGTGTCACCTGCATAACAGGTGCTGCCAAGTTGTGTCTGCTGTCGTTAAATAGCCCTACAGCTTCTAATTCTCTAACCTTTTTTAACAAATCAGATGGGTTGAGAGAATACACCTCTGGACAGGATAACTTAATGGTGTACGCCGCCTGTGGGTTTAGAGCGTTTAAGAACATGGATATGAAGAAAGGGTCCTCTCCGTCTTTTACGTCTAATTTTGCTTCTTCTCTCCACGCTTTCAGAAACCTTTGTGCAAAAACAGACATAGATTCAGTCATTTTTCGTTTACAATTTAATATTTGTGACACATCCCTGTCTTGTTTGGCATTTTTCTTTAAAAATTGCTTTAATTCTGTGATGTGAGTGTCTTTGTGAGCCTTACTTAACCAAGGAAACCTAATTTCAAGTTTTGTTTCCCCCTCTATGGGCCCATCGTGTATGTCATTTAGAGAATCACATTCCTCAATTAATGTGTCCAACTTAACATGTGGCATTAAAGTAGTGAGAATGTATCTTAGATTTTTCCCAGAAAGTGAGGAGTGTAGGATGAATGTAGAATACCAGTTTATGAAGGCAGTTGGTTTGTTTAACGGATTAGGAGCGTCCTGTATGATTTTAGAGATCTCTGCCAACGACAATGGTTTATCCATTACTTTATCATCAAACGTAACGAGAGGTGCGTTCACTAAAAGAGAGTCCTCAGCGTTGTCAGCTACCGCGTCGCTGCTGTCTGCAGCGCTATTTTTGTAGTGCAGCAGGACTCCCAAAATCTCCTCCGCCGTCTCCTCTGGTATCATATTCGTGATCTTCTCTCTTACAGCGTGTGGGATGGGTTTGGAAACATCTATCTTTTGGCCTGTCATCTTCTGGACAGCAGAAACACAGTTACCCCAGCATTTTACAATAAAATTACAAATGGGGGCCGCCATAACTTCAGGGTCCTGTTCATTTTTTATCAACTTAAAAATGCGTTTGAACTCTACTTTCAAGAGTTCTTTCACATAAGCTAGTTGTTCTTTCTTTGCTTTGACGGCATCATAGCCACGTCTACTGGCTATACTAATTACAGCGTTGTGTCCTTCGCTATACCAAGCCCTTATACCTTTTAATTGCATCAGTTTAGTGTCATGGTCCAGTTTCTCATTTACTGGGAAAATCAACGAAGCTATTCCCTGCGTTTTGACACTGCCGGAGTCATAGGAATTTCCACTGTCAGTCAGTAGATTCATGACACACAAATCTAGCTCGTCCTCATCATCTGGACAACACAGGTCCGTTCTACATTTAGAACTATGTGCTGCACCTGTAGTCTGCGTCTCAACATTCAGAGACATGAGCAATGTCGGCCAAAATGGTAATTTCAATGTAGACCTTGAAGTAATGCCGGGATATTGTGATGCCATTTTCTCCCATACCTTGAGAGTTTCCTTCATGTAATTGATATCCCAGTCCGGGTTTGCGACCTTTGCTCGTGTTATAATAAAATCACGGACTAAGTTTAACTTCTCGCGTGTAAAACTGCCGTCTTTAGGAAAATTGTTATCAGTCCATTCCGATAGATTAGTAAGAAATGGTTCAATATAATAAGATCCTAATTTTAAATTCATCCACTGTCTAGGAGAATAACTTTTAGTTGTTTTATTTGGCAATGACAATAAATCCGGTTTAGCACGTACCATGGCACTCACCTCCTGTCGGAGTTTACGGGGCAAATCTGCTACTGATTTTACTTTAATGTCAGAAACTTTATGTGTCTTATCTACGTGTTTACTGCTTTGTGTCCCCATTTTGTGATGTTATATCATGCAACTACTCTAATGTTAAACACTGCAAACTGTCCACCTTTCTTTACAACCAATTTTATTGTAAATTATGTACAATATTAATCTTAAAAATGTAACATCCAGAGCCTCGCTACAACTATTCTTCAAACATGTGTGTGCTCATAAATAGCTGTGGTGTGTGACTGCCACCCAGCATGCTCCCAGCTGAATTCCGCTGAGGCGAGAATCACTGACCGTGCTTAACTAAACAAAAACCCCATGTGGTAAAAATACCCCTACGATGCTTTCTAGTGACCCACACCACCCCAGTGAATGGTGTGTGATTCTCTTGTAATTGGCAAGACACTTAAATACACAAATCCTTACTTTGCCAAGCTGTGGCCCGGCCACTTAGCGCAAACTAATACTATTAACTTTCTACGCGTAGGTCTTTTTTCCAAAGTAATAAAAACATCACTACGCACCGCGGGCCCGCAACCATCTTTCTGACAGCTTGAAACCTGTCACAAATATCAAGCTACCACAAAGACCGTACTTTTCGCTATGTGAGGCCAAAGTTTAAATCCTACACAAGCCCTCGTCAAAATCTGGCTGTTAGTTACAATCCACCAATTAAGACGAGCCCTGCTTTTTCGTGCTCTGGGTAAAGTACAGAAATGCCAAAGACACCATTTATTCAAAACCTAAACTAAACCAGCATTTTCGAGAAAGCAGAAACTGAAAATGCCATACGTGTATAAATGTCTGCCCATTGAGTTTTATCAGAGTGACCTTATTCATGTAATTTCATTTCTTGTGTGTGACCGACTCCCTACAGCATACATAAATACCGTATACCGAATCGTAATGACCTATGCATCCTTACTAAAAAAACCTTTGTCCTTTGCCCTAAACATGTAGCACAGAGCTCTGTTATTGTGCAAAATTGCACTGTTCCTAATTGGTTTGCATTAATAATGATCCATCTGTCTTATTACATTAAGATCTGACATGTCCACTCATCGTGATCCAGTCTAGAAACTGTAAATGCAGGTTCAATTTCGAATGAGGTTGAAATTTACATCAAATTGGAAAACTTTTAGTGGGCCGTGACCTCAACAGAGTTCTTTAAAAGCCTTTTCTAAAAATAAGCAACGAATTTGCTTACCTTTTATAGAAGGGCCCAACAGTTCGCGACGCCAATTAAAATCAGGGTTGAGGTGATTTTATAAGATCACGGCCCCACAACCTCTGGTGACCGGAGGGCCTGCATAAGCACAGTTGTTAGATATCTGGAACACCCACATAAGGTAAATCAGAGAAATGTAACAAAACAAATACTCAACTTTGTGGTTTGTAGAGGAAGGTCTTTATGTACATATAAGATGGACGGGAGTTCAAATTGAAGCGGCACATGCAGTCCGTTCAATCCGAGACTCTCACAAATATTTACAAATGCTGCTTATATAGCTTTGGTCGGCCGGGAGGAGTTAAGAAATGTTCTCCGTAATTTCCTTTTTTGGATACACAGTTCAACTTGCATTGACTTGACCAGTTGGATGATGTATGTTGTCTGTCTTTCACGGTCTGTCTCCATGCTTCTGTGTCAGCATTGCGATCCGATATTTTTGTGAATACCTCTGTGTCTGTATTTAGTTCCCTGACCCGACAGTGAACCAACATGTTCAGAAAAAACATACTTACAGTTGCTGAACTATAGAAATGTGAAATACATATAGATAGTACACACATCAACAATAAGCATACTGTACACTACAGTACAACAGATGGAGCAAACTGTATTATACACTTATTTTGGCATCATGTGACTAACAGTACTTTGCCTGTCACACATTATTAGCCTTAAATCACGTTTATGAGACAATAGTAAGTGAACACAGAAAGAGCACAGTGACAACACTGAGCCAAACTCACAGCAGCACTTATACACAGCCTGTTACAACAACTGTGTGCATTAAGCTTATTAAAAGTGCATTTGATCTGTATACAGTGTGCTTTAGCTCACGTGTGTACATCCCAAAACACCGCATTAACTAGCGCTCGAAATACTACTACAACCAGACGTAAACAAACTGCATTACTGTATACAGTAGAATACAGTGAATACAGATTGTTTGACAACGCAGAGAAAGTGTTTTCTTTACAATATTGATCCAAACAGAGAGATCTACGAGCAGCAGCAGCAACAAACATATGACACGGAGGTAAACAATCATAAACAGCGCACTACACACTCGAGATTTAAACTACAGACGTGTGTGAACGATCTACGCACAATATGAGAGATTTATGGAGTGAAACATAAAGAACGGGCACAAAAACATTGTGTTTATCAGAGGAGACTTACAGAGTGCGTGTGTAATCCACAATGAATGGAGAAAGCCGGCTCTCTCCGTTTTAGAGCAGCGCGCCCACGTCACTTCCGCTGGCACCGGAAGTGACGCATGAAACTTTTACCCATTCACTACCGTTGAAAATGGTTTAGCTCTGTTTAGGTAAACTATTCTCGGCTGCCGCACCCGGTCCGGGTCGGTTCGATTCCCGGCCAATGCAGGCCCTCTCTGAGATACATAGAGCGCTCTCTGAGATACATAAAGTGTCGGTCTTGAGGCGCCTCGACAACACCTCTCCCGTCTTGCAAGAGACAAAATAACCTTGAAAGACCCTTTTTTTTTCGGTCGGATGCATGGAACAAAATTTCGGAGAGATAGATGTTGAGGAAATTGGAATTTGGAAAAAAAACGTCTTTTTATTTTTTTTTTTCGCCAGTTTGCCATTAAACAATTCCTCTGGTACACTTCACAATCGCCAGTTGTGCCATTAAAACAATTCCTCTGGTAGCACTTTCACAATCGCCAGTTGTGCCATTAAAACAATTCCTCTGGTAGCACTTTCAAAGTGAATGTTTTGCTCTCATATTGAATACTTCAGGCTGAGCAATAACAATCACTTGCCGCTGCAGTGTTGGGTCACAAGTCGAGTGCGGAAGACATCTCTTGTGTTTTTTTACCTGGTGAATCCCATATGGTCTAGCGGTTAGGATTCCTGGTTTTCACTCAGGTGGCCTGGGTTCAACTCCCGGTATGGGAACATGGTTTTAACACAAAAGTCCGTTCATTGCCATCCAACACAAAGTTGCTACATATGACAGAGCGTCCTTGGTTTGCTCAAATCACTAACCTCTTGCTCAACAGCCGAGCGCGCTGAGTCTCGTGTAGTGGTTTTTTGCGTGGAAATACAGCCGCAGCAGACGGAGAATACCATTTAAGCACAGGTCAAACCAAATTTAGAAAGCAATTCCATCGACTGTGCGGCACCAGAGCATCCCATGGCACAACAGGGGTGCCAAAAATGAGGAACGCTTCACAAATTTGCGTGTCATCCTTGCGCAGGGACCATGCTAATCTTCTCTGTATCGTTCTAATGTTAGTAGGTGTGTTAGCGAACTAACACAGAGGCATGAAGTTACCGCCATCTTTTCCGCTGGTCCTTTGGGCATGGCTCCCCTTCCTCATGGTGTGTGACCAGAGAGGACCATGGCAAGGCGCTTCCTCGTCAACAAGTCCGTTGCCCAAAGTACGGCCTGGCACTAGCCCTTCTTACTCTTAAGGTTTCCCATCCCCGTCGCAAAAACCTTCCACTCTTGAATTTTTTGGTTCCTCTAGCCATTTTCTTTCTTTTTTAACCCTAATATTGAGTTGCTAAGGCATTGGTGGTCCAATGGTAGGATTCTCGCCTGCCACGCGGGAGGTCGGTTTGATTCCCGGCCAATGCAGGCCCTCTCTGAGATACATAGAGCGCTCTCTGAGATACATAAAGTGTCGGTCTTGAGGCGCACCCTCCCGTCTTGCAAGAGACAAAATAACCTTGAAAGACCCATTTTTTTCGGTTGGATGCATGGAACAAAATTTCGGAGAGATAGATGTTGAACAACTTACTTTACTAGACAGGCGCTTTGACCACATAGTTGAGAAACTCACGTGCAGAATGATGTAGTTACATCAAAGATAAAAGACATTTACATACGCAACGACTGGGTTCGTCCGGGATTTCAACCCGGGACCTCTCGCATCCAAAGCGAGAATCATACTCCTAGACCAACAAGCCACAAAAATGAATCACACATACGAGCCACACAAACAGCCCCGCAGAGTCGCCTAATTTACAATTGGAAAATGTGTGCCAATCCACAGCGACATCTAACTTAGCGAAACTTTGCCTCCCACTGACGTATTGGGCTCAATATTGAGGAAAACTGCCAATGAATTATGATATGACCATCAACTAAATGGTCAGTGGGATTGGGCTCGTCCGGGATTTGAACCCGGGACCTCTCGCACCCTAAACGAGAATCATACCCCTAGACCAACGAGCCATTCACCACAGCCATTACAAGATTTACAATCGAAAATGTCCTCTCATTCACAGCAACATGTATCTTAGCGAAACCTTGCCTCCCACTGACGTAGTGTGCACAATTTACAGCTTCTGAAGCATTGGGCTAAATGTTGAGGAAAATTGCCATGATTTGACCATCAACTAAAAGCTCAGTGGGATTGGGCTCTATGTGGCTCCACTGCAACATATCTTAGCAAAACCTTGCCTCCCACTGAGGCTCAAGGTAAAAAGGCACTGCTGGGATTCGAATCCAGGATCTGCTGTTTACGAGACAGGCGCTTTGACCAACTAAGCCACAGCGCCACTCAAGTACAATGTCAACCACCAGTTTGACATCATATTGAAGGACCTCAAATTGCAATTATGTGGCCGTTTTTAGAACATTCACTTAACACAGTTCCAAATAGGGTAAACAGGGTAATACTAGCTTGACTATTGACTGGAATTCTTGGGTTCCCTTAACAGGACCGTTATAGGATCCTCTCAAAAGCATCAGCCATGTTTCTGGGTGTTTGTTGAACAAAGAACTTTGAGTTGTCACTGTCTCTGACTGCCGAAACCCGGGATCTAACCAAGGACCTTTGGATCTTCAGTCTACGCTCTCCCAAATGAGCCATTTCGGCATGTACGCACAGCTCTTACTTGTGAGAGGTTTGCTTGATACTGAAAACCCCACGGATGAAAGCATATATTGCTTGAAGATTGGGCAAACAAGCATCAATTGCAAAGA
The DNA here is from genome assembly GCA_964034765.1 of Knipowitschia caucasica. Classification (NCBI taxonomy): domain Eukaryota; kingdom Metazoa; phylum Chordata; class Actinopteri; order Gobiiformes; family Gobiidae; genus Knipowitschia; species Knipowitschia caucasica. Next base: position 41,758,505 of record OZ035834.1, on the reverse strand, counting down.
CCGCCCAACATGGGGTTCGCCCTCACGACCCTGAGAGTCTCATGCTCTACCGACTGTTTTTCTATGTTCAAGGTAAAAAGGCACTGCTGGGATTCGAATCCAGGATCTCCTGTTTACAAGACAGGTGCTCTGACCAACTAAGCCACAGGGCCACTAAGGCAGCTTCTCAACTACCAGTTTGACCTCATATAGAAGGACCTTGAGTTACATTTGCTTGAATGAAATCTGGCAGTTATTTGGCCCTTTTTGAACATTCACTTACCACAGGTCCAACTATTGAATACATTTATAACGTTTCCCTTCACCCTTTAGCCAAAGTCCAAGTGTGAATTTTCTTTTTTTTAAGTTGCTTGGAAGAATGTCAAACCATTTCAATATTGGTCACCTTTTCCAAAAGGATTGCCAGGAGTGGGATTTGAACCTAAACCTCCATTAGAGGCCAAAAAAAAAAACCAGGATTAGAGTTGCGGAAATCATGGAGAACACCGCTACACTGTGTCAGACGCCATCCAATGTGAGCATTTTCCCACTCAAGTCTGTTATGGCGATGAGCTGGAGTCAGGTCAAGACCCCGATGAGGACGACAAGCATGCAGTTGAGCGTCCCTGAGACGGTTTCTGACAGTTTGTGCAGAAATTGTTTGGTTATGCAAACCAATTGTTTCAGTGGCTGGTCTCAGACCTCTTAGTCCCTTTAAACACAAACAGAAAGCTATTGGCAAGTTCATGTCACCCCAGATGGAACTCTGACCTTTTTAAAAAGTAACAATTTAGAGTGCATAGGGACCATGACTTTGTAAAATTGGCATTTTTCTTTTTTAATCTAAGGAAGTTTATATAATATACAAACCTCTGAATAAGGTTGTTCTTGGATGAAAAGAGTCACCTTCCTTATAGCAGAGGATGGTTTCAATCCATCGACCTCTGGGTTATGGGCCCCAGCACGCTTCCGCTGCGCCACTCTGCTGTGTGGATTGCTTCCAAGCTCTCACTCGCACTTGGATTAGTCAAAATGAAGAAAGGTTTCTCACACATCTGTGCTTAGCAGGTTTTCCCATGGGATGTCTAACCACACCCACAGGTAATAAATCTCCAACTTCGGCCTGAGCTTTCATTTCCTTGAAAAAGTTATTTGGATTGAGGAGGAAGCGTTGGGAAAAACCTGCAAAGAAGGGGAAGGAAACCTTTCTTTGTTCTGCTGTCTTGAGTTGCATCTTTAGAGGAACGGTAGCTGAGTGGGAAGAAGGTCCTTGGTTCGAATCCGGCCGGACAAAGGGCCTTTCTGAGTGGAGTTTGCCATGTTTCTCCCCGAAACCTTTCCCCTACCACTTATGTCCATAAGTCTGGCATGTGCTCCTGTACTGGCGACCCCGCTCCCATCTCTGTGAGGAGTGAGAGGACAAGTGCCCAAAAAATAACAATTGCATGATAATCTCAGCCTATGTGACGTCACGGTTTTGGGGCCCTGCTGTGCGCCTCCTGAGTATATGTATTGGTACAGTAGCTGTGCCCCGGCAGAGCTCACGATGCAAGACTGTATGTCGGCTCTCCGCATATATATGTGTAAAATAAATGTGTTTACATCTTTGATTTAAGACAAATACCTTTCCAGCTTTTTCCTTACTATGGATAGAAACTGCCACGACACCTTCAACACAGATAAATAGAATCATAAAATTGGCGGTCTTAGTTGTGCCAGTGATATGATTCTGAAATCCCCACATTGTGCGAGAATCTTTGCATTTGATGCTTATTTGCCCTATCTTCATGCACTATATGATTTTATCCGTGGGGTATTCAGTGTCAAGGCAAGTTCTCACTACGGACAATGAGCATGTCCCGAAATAGCTCAGTTGGGAGAGCGTTAGACTGAAGATCTAAAGGTCCCTGGTTCGATCCCGGGTTTCGGCAGCCAGGGGGGAGGAAGGTATATAACTATAACTGTCACTATAACTAATGACAAACATGTTTGAACCTTCTGAGATTTTGCTAAAATATCCCTGTTAAGGGAACCCAAGAGTTCCAGTCAATAGTCAAGCTCTTGTTACCCTGTTTGGAACTGTTGTAAAAGGACGACATAACTGACACTCTTCACGCTATTGCAACTCATGGTCTTTCTCTATGAGGTCAAACGAGTACTTGAGTGTCGCTGTGGCTTAGTTGGTCAAAGCGCCTGTCTCGGAAATAGATGATTGATTTGTATCCCACCAGTGCCTTCTTAGAATGAACACAGATAAACAGTACAAGAATGATCATGAATAACCATGAAGGGATTTGAACCCTCAATCTTCTGATCCGAAGTCAGACGCCTTATCCATTAGGCCACATGGTCTGCTGTTTTCTAAAAAAATCCAAGGGACCTGAAAATTGACTAGTCCTGAGTCTGATCAAACCATTGAGATATAAACAGAATTAGGCTGCACATACTGGCAGTGCCTAGATTTTACAAAAAAATCTATTGCAACTCAAGGGCCTTTATCAGGTCAAACTGATGGTTGAGAAGATACTTGAGTGGTGCTGTGGCTTAGTTGGTCAAAGTGCCTGTCTAGTAAATAGGAGATCCTGGGTTCAAATCCCAGCAGTACCTTTAAACCTTGAACACAAATAAACAAAATCATGTTGTCAGGGATGAAGCAGACAGAGACGGATCGTGGTGCGCCAAACTCTGGAAGTTTATTTAAGTTTCTCTCAAGTTCCAGTGGATTCAATTGTTTCCTTCTCTCAGGCAGAATGGAGTCAGTACACAGTTTATATAGTCATTGTCACGCCACACATCGAAAGACGTACGTGTCACACAGAGACAGTCACATCATAGTCAAAATAATCAGAGTCCTTGTAGAGTCCTGCACATAGGCCATATTGCTATCTAATACTAACAATGTAACTGGCAGTCTTAATTGTGTCAGTTATAGGATTCTAAACTGGCTCAGGGTCGTGGGTTCAAACCCCACGTTGGGTGGGAATCTTCGAAAGTGATGTTTTTTGCCCAATATTTAAGCAATACAGGCTTGCTGGGATTATGCGAAAAATAACACTGGAACACAAGCGTTCCAGTCAATAGTCCAACTTTGTTAACCTGTTCAACAACTTGATTACAGTTTTGCAGGCTTTGGAAATATACCTTGCTTTCAATGGAAGGGTACCCACATTTTTTCCACATGAAAGCAAGCTGACAGAGCCTGGATAGCTCAGTCGGCAGAGCATCAGACTTTTAATCTGAGGGATTGTTCATATTAGCGTTCTGTCTCCCCTGCTCTTCTCCCTGCACACCAACCACTGCACGTCCAGCCACAACTCTGTGAAGCTGCTCAAGTTCGCGGATGACACCACCCTCATTGGACTCATCTCCAACAACGATGAGTCCGCCTACAGGAGGTAGGTGGACCGCTTGGTGTCCTGGTGCAGTGGTAAAAGCCTGGAGCTGAACGCCCAGAAGACAGTGCCCCAGTGGCCTAATGGATAAGGCACTGCCCTCCTAAGGCAGGGATTGTGGGTTCGAGTCCCATCTGGGGTGAGGGATGATTGCAGTCTTAGGAGGAAATCATAATTTTCTACAATGGGACTTGATCTAAAGATGCAACTCAAGACAGCAGAACGAAGAAAGGTTTCTTTCCCTTCATCTGTAATTCTTAGCAGGTTTTCCCAATGTTTCCTCTTTAATCCAAATAACTTTTTCAAGGAAATGAAAGGCCGAAGTTGGAGATTCATAACCTGTGGGTGTGGTTGGACATCCCATGGGAAAACCTGCTAAGTACAGATGGGTGAGAAACCTTTCTTCATTTTGACGAATCCAAGTCGGACTGAGAGCTCGCAAGCCACCCAAGACAGCAGAGTGGCGCAGCGGAAGCGTGCTGGGCCCATAACCCAAAGGTCGATGGATCGAAACCATCCTCTGCTATAAGGAAGAGGATTCTTTCGGTCAAAGACTTACCTTGTTCTAATCTTTTAACAGTGCACTTTAAATGTTGCTTTTTAAAAAGGTCAGAGTTCCATCTGGGGTGACATGAAATTGCCAATAGCTTTCTGTTTGTGTTTACAGGGACTAAGAGTTCAGGACTGGATCCAACCTTCAATTGTGGACCGGCCTCACAACCGCAGACCACGTGTAACCACACCAGCCCAGGACCTTTACCTCCAAGATTGTCTGAGACCAGCCACCAAACAATTTCTGCATCAACTGTCAGAAACAGTCTCAGGGAAGCTCAACTGCATGATCGTCGTCCTCACCGGGGTCTTGACCTGACTCCAGCTCGTTGCAGTACCAGACTTGAGTGGGAAAACGCTCACATTGGATGGCGTCTGGCACGTTGGAGAGTTGTTCTCCATGACTTCCTCAACTCTTACCCTGGGATTTATTGTCTCCAATGGAGGTTTAGGTTCAAATCCCACTCCTGGCAAGCCTTTTGGAAAAGGGGAGCAATATTGAAATGGTTTGACATTCTTCCAAGCAACTGAAGAAAAGAAAATACACACTTGGACTTTGGCTAAAGGGTGAAGGGAAACGTTATACATATATTCAATATTTGGAACTGTGGTAAGTGAATGTTCAAAAAGGACCAAAAAACTTCCCGTTTTCATTCAAGCCAATGCAACTCAAGGTCCTTCTATATGACGTCAAACTGGTAAACTTGATTACAGTTTTGCAGGCTTTGGAAATATCAGACTTTTAATCTGAAGGTCCAGGGTTCAAGTCCCTGTTCGGCCGATTGTTCGCCTTGACTACTTGAAATACAGTTAGTCATGTCAATTTTTAAAAGTCTCTCAGTAGGCTTAGATGTATGTCAAATAACATTAACTGAAGGACTTAGTATTTATTGCAAAGCACATCTACTATCAAGAGCAGCTTGCTCCAAGGTAAAAACAATGTTCATTAGGAGAGGTTCACCTTTCAAATTAATGTTCATTTCTGAATTTGATGGTGTGAAAAAGTTATTTTAGCAATTGTCATCACACTGGCTGACTCATTGTTGTGGGGTATTATTTCTTAGTGAATTTCGAATACTTTGGCAGTTTTTCTCAACATTGAACCCAATGCTTCAGCAGCTGCGAATTGAGCCCAACACGTGGCAAAGGCTCACTGAGATATGTCTTACTGTGTATGAGAGGACAACTACTGATTGTAGCCATTTTTTTGTTCACTAAAGATCACTGGATGTACCAGCAATTTGGCGACCTCTTCTGGGTGCTTCCTGTGGCTCGTTGGTCTAGGGGTATGATTGTCGCTTCGGGTGCGAGAGGTCCCGGGTTCCAATCCCGGACGAGCCCAGTTGTTCCACGTGATAGTGTCTTTGCTGTAATTACATCGTTCTGTGTGTGATTTTCTCAACTATGTGGTCAAACCGCCTGTCTAGTAAACAGGAAGTCCCGGGTTCAAATCCCAGCAGTCCCTTTAAACCTTCAACACAGATAAATAGAATCATAAAATTGGCAGTCTTAGTTGTGCCAGTGATATGATTCTGAAATCCCCACATTGTGCGAGAATCTTTGCATTTGATGCTTATTTGCCCTATCTTCATGCACTATATGATTTTATCCGTGGGGTATTCAGTGTCAAGCCAAGTTCTCACTACGGACAATGAGCATGTGCTGCAATAGCTCAGTTGGGAGAGCGTTAGACTGAAGATCTAAAGGTCCCTGGTTCGATCCCGGGTTTCGGCAGCCAGGGGGGAGGAAGGTATATAACTATAACTGTCACTATTACTAATGACAAACATGTTTGAACCTTCTGAGATTTTGCTAAAATATCCCTGTTAAGGGAACCCAAGAGTTCCAGTCAATAATCAAGCTCTTGTTACCCTGTCTAGAACTGTTGTAAAAGGACGACATAACTGACACTCAGACAAGAAGTTACCGCCATCTTTTCCGCTGGTCCTTTGGGCATGGCTCCCCTTCCTCATGGTGTGTGACCAGAGAGGACCATGGCAAGGCGCTTCCTCGTCAACAAGTCCGTTGCCCAAAGTGCGGCCTGGCACTAGCCCTTCTTATGAATTAATGTTTTATTTTGGACGTTTCAAAATGAGAAAACAAAACAAAAGCAATGTAATTCTACATTGACTAAGCGAACAAACAAATGATGTCCAAAATAGGAGTGGGAGGCAGTTTAAAAAAAACTTGTGTAATCCCACCCCTACTTACAACTCTGAATTTACAAATCAAAAAAATCTCCCTTTACCAAATGCAATTTGACATTTTTTAAGTTCTGCGTCCAATTCATTCCATTTTTTTACTTCACTGACGGTAACACAAAAGCTTTTTAATGTGGTGCTGACCTTTTTAAATTGGAAAAAAAACAATCCTCTTGAATTATAATTTGTTTCTCTTTCAATAAACATATTCTGTATGTGTGCAGGCAGCTGTTTATTTCTAGCTCTAAATAAAATTAGAAGTGTTTGTAAATCAATCAGGTCATGAATCTTTATTATTTTTGACTGAATGAATAATGGGTTTGTGTGATCTCTGTATCCAGCTTTATTGATGATTCTTAATGCCTTTTTTTGCAGTTTGATGAGTGGATTTAGCCTTAAATCCCTAGGATGGGAAACCTTACTCTTAAGGTTTCCCATCCCCGTCGCAAAAACCTTCCACTCTTAAATTTTTTGGTTCCTCTAGCCATTTTCTTTCTTTTTTAACCCTAATATTGAGTTGCTAAGGCATTGGTGGTCCAATTCTCGCCTGCCACGCGGGAGGTCCGGGTTCGATTCCCGGCCAATGCAGGCCCTCTCTGAGATACATAGAGCGCTCTCTGAGATACATAAAGTGTCCGTCTTGAGGCACCTCGACAACACCTCTCCCGTCTTGCAAGAGACAAAATAACCTTGAAAGACCCTTTTTTTTCGGTTGGATGCATGGAACAAAATTTCGGAGGGATAGATGTTGAGCAAATTGGAATTTGGAAAAAAAACTTCTTTTTTTGTATTTTTTTACCTTCAATCGCCAGTTGTGCCATTAAAACAATTCCTCTGGTAGCACTTTCACAATCGCCAGTTGTGCCATTAAAACAATTCCTCTGGTTGCACTTTCACAATCGCCAGTTGTGCCATTAAAACAATTTCTCTGGTAGCACTTTCAAAGTGAATGTTTTGCTCTCATATTGAATACTTCAGGCTGAGCAATAACAATCACTTGCCGCTGCAGTGTTGGGTCACAAGTCGAGTGCGGAAGACAATCTCTTGTGTTTTTTTACCTGGTGAATCCCATATGGTCTAGCGGTTAGGATTCCTGGTTTTCACCCAGGCGGCCTGGGTTCAACTCCCGGTATGGGAACATGGTTTTAACACAAAAGTCCGTTCATTGCCATCCAACACAAAGTTGCTACATATGACAGAGCGTCCCTTGGTGTGCTCGAATCACTAACCTCTTGCTCAACAGCCGAGCGCGCTGAGTCTCACGTAGTGGCTTTTTGCGTGGAAATACAGCCGCAGCAGACGGAGAATACCATTTAAGCACAGGTCAAACCAAATTTAGAAAGCAATTCTATCGAGTGTGCGGCACCAGAGCATCCCATGGCACAACAGGGGTGCCAAAAATGAGGAACGCTTCACAAATTTGCGTGTCATCCTTGCGCAGGGACCATGCTAATCTTCTCTGTATCATTCTAATGTTAGTAGGTGTGTTAGCGAACTAACACAGAGGCATGAAGTTACCGCCATCTTTTCCGCTGGTCCTTTGGGCATGGCTCCCCTTCCTCATGGTGTGTGACCAGAGAGGACCATGGCAAGGCGCTTCCTCGTCAACAAGTCCGTTGCCCAAAGTGCGGCCTGGCACTAGCCCTTCTTACTCTTAAGGTTTCCCATCCCCGTCGCAAAAACCTTCCACTCTTGAATTTTTTGGTTCCTCTAGCCATTTTCTTTCTTTTTTAACCCTAATATTGAGTTGCTAAGGCATTGGTGGTCCAATGGTAGGATTCTCGCCTGCCACGCGGGAGGTCCGGGTTCGATTCCCGGCCAATGCAGGCCCTCTCTGAGATACATAGAGCGCTCTCTGAGATACATAAAGTGTCGGTCTTGAGGCGCCTCGACAACACCTCTCCCGTCTTGCAAGAGACAAAATAACCTTGAAAGACCCTATTTTTTCGGTTGGATGCATGGAACAAAATTTCGGAGAGATAGATGTTGAACAAATTGGAATTTGGAAAAAAAAACTTTTTTTTTTTTTACCTTTAATTGCCAGTTGTGCCATTAAAACAATTCCTCTGGTAGCACTTTCAAAGTGAATGTTTTGCTCTCATATTGAATACTTCAGGCTGAGCAATAACAATCACTTGCCGCTGCAGTGTTGGGTCACAAGTCGAGTGCGGAAGACAATCTCTTGTGTTTTTTTACCTGGCGAATCCCATATGGTCTAGCGGTTAGGATTCCTGGTTTTCACCCAGGCGGGCCGTGTTCAACTTCCGCTATGGGAATGCGTTCCATTTTGAAGGAGCAATTTTATGTCATAAACCTGTCCAGGCTTTTCTGATGTATTCTCCTTAGCTTGGCTGAATGGCAGGTTTATTGTGCGATGGTGGTATAGTGGTTAGCATAGCTGCCTTCCAAGCAGTTGACCCGGGTTCGATTCCCGGCCATCGCATTTAACAAACACTGTGGTGTTCTTGCAGAGAAGTGCTTTTCATTGAAAAGAATCTAACGAATTTGTAACGTGTTTTGGTAAAGATAATGACACTGACGTCATTTGATCACGCAACCTTCTGATCTGGAGTCAGACGCACTACCGTTGCGCCACAAAGTCCCCAACCAGAACTCAAAAGACAGGGTGATTACACTCCAAGTCAAAAGGATGGATTGCCCTAGTCCAGTTACCAGAGCACGACAGTGTGTTGTTGTGGCCGAGTGGTTAAGGCGATGGACTAGAAATCCATTGGGGTCTCCTCGCGCAGGTTCAAATCCTGCCAGCAACGCCACCTGCCATGCGGTGCCTTATCTTCATGGACCAAAGTGCATAGCTGGCCCATCCATCCATTTTCTTCCGCTTTATCCGTTCCCGGGTCGCGGGGGCAGCAGTCTAAGCAGAGACGCCCAGACTTCCCTATCCACACACACTTCCTCCAGCTCGTCCGGGGGGACCCCAAGGCGTTCCCAGGCCAGCTGAGAGACATAGTCCCTCCAGCGTGTCCTGGGTCTTCCGCGGGGCCTCCTCCCGGTGGGACGTGCCCGGAACACCTCCCCAGGGAGGCGTCCAGGAGGCATCCGGAACAGATGCCCGAGCCACCTCAACTGGTTCCTCTCGACGTGGAGAAGCAGCGGTTCTACTCCGAGCTCCTCCCGTGTGACTGAGCTCCTCACCCTATCTCTAAGGGAGCGCCCAGCCACTCTGCGGAGGAAGCTCATTTCGACCGCTTGTATCCGCGATCTCGTTCTTTCGGTCATTACCCAAAGCTCATGACCATAGGTGAGGGAGGGAACGAAGATTTACCGGTAAATCGAGAGCTTTGCCTTTCGGCTCAGCTCCCTCTTCACCACAACGGTCCGATACAGCGACCGCATAACTGCGCACGCTGCACCGATCCGCCTGTCAATCTCACGCTCCATTCTTCCCTCACTCGTGAACAAGACCCCGAGATACTTGAACTCCTCCACTTGAGGAAGGACCTCTCCACCCACCTGCAGAGGGCAAGGCACCTTTTTCCGGTCGAGCACCATGGCCTCGGATTTGGAGGTGCTGATTCTCATCCCAGCCGCTTCACACTCGGCTGAAAACCGTCCCAGTGCATGTTGCAGGTCCTGGTTCGTTGGAGCCAACAGGACAACATCGTCCGCAAACAGCAGAGATGAAATCCTGTGGTCTCCGAACCGGACCCCCTCCGACCCCTGGCTGCGCCTAGATATTCTGTCCATAAATACAGTGAACAGAACCGGTGACAAAGGGCAGCCCTGTCGGAGGCCAACATTCACCGGGAACAGGTCTGACTTACTGCCGGCAATGCGAACACAGCTCTGGCTCTGGTCATACAGGGATCGGATGGCCCTCAGCAGAGGACCTCCGACCCCGTACTCCCGGAGAACCCCCCAAAGGACACCCCGGGGAACACAGTCGAACGCCTTCTCCAAATCCACAAAGCACATGTGGACAGGTTGGGCGAACTCCCATGAACCCTCGAGTATCCGATGGAGAGTATAGAGCTGGTCCAGTGTTCCGCGACCGGGACGAAAACCACACTGCTCCTCCTGGATCCGAGATTCGACCATCGGCCGTAACCTCCTCTCCAGTACCTTGGAGTAGACCTTACCGGGGAGGCTGAGGAGTGTGATCCCACGATAATTGGAACACACCCTCCGGTCCCCCTTCTTGTAGAGAGGGACCACCACTCCGGTCTGCCACTCCATTGGCACTGCCCCCGATCGCCACGCGATGGCTGACGTCTTGAGACGTGTCAGCCAAGACAGTCCTACAACATCCAGAGACTTTAGATAATCAGGGCGGATCTCATCCACACCCGGAGCCTTGCCACCATGGAGGCTACCAACCACCGTGGTGACCTCAGCCAGGGAGATGGATGTACCCGCCCCAACATCCTCAGCCTCTGCCTCTGTAACAGAGGACGTGACGGGGGGATTGAGGAGAACCTCAAAGTATTCCTTCCACCGCCCGACAATATCCCCAGTCGAGGTCAGCAGCTCTCCACCCACACCGTACATGGTGTTGGCAAAGAACTGCTTCCCCCTCCTGAGGCGCCGGATGGTTTGCCAGAATCTCTTCGAGGCCGACCGATAGTCATGCTCCATGGACTCTCCGAACTCCTCCCGGTCCCGGGTTTTTGCCTCTGCAACAGCCCGGGCCGCGGCACGCTTGGCCTGCCGGTACTGGACAGCTGCCTCAGGAGTCCCCCGAACCATCATGGCTCGATAGGACTCCTTCTTCAGCCTGACAGCATCCCTTACTGCCGGTGTCCACCACCGGGTTCGGGGGTTGCCGCCGGGACCAGCACCAGAGACCTTGCGACCACAGCTACGAGCCGCCGCATCGGCAATTGAGGCAGAGAACATGGTCCACTCGGACTCCATGTCCCCCTCCTCCGCCGGGACCTGGGAGAAACTCTCCCGGAGGTGTGAGTTGAAAGTCCGTCTGACAGGGGGCTCAGCGAGACGTTCCCAGCAGACCCTCACTATACGCTTGCGTCTGCCAGGTCTGACCGGCTTCTTCCCCTGCCAGCGGATCCAACTCACGACCAGGTGATGATCGGTTGACAGCTCCGCCCCTCTCTTTACCCGAGTGTCCGAGACACGCGGTCGAAGGTCAGATGATACGACAACAAAGTTGATCATCGACCTCCGGCCTAGGGTGTCCTGGTGCCACGTGCACTGGTGGACACCCTTGTGCTCGAACATGGTGTTCGTGATGGACAAACCGTGACTGGCACAGAAGTCAAGGTCAAGGTCAAGGTCAAATTTATTTATAAAGCACATTTACAAAACAGCCATCACTGCCCCAAAGTGCTGTACACAGTACAATAATACAACACTACAAAAACACAACAATATAACACGATAAGAAAGTAAAAATGTAAACTGTAAAAATATGAAAAATGCTCAGCTCATCTTGTGTTAAAAGCCTGCGTAAAAAGGTAAGTCTTTACCAGAGTTTTGAAGCTCTCAACTGATGTTTGATGTTCACAGGGAGGGAGTTCCACAGTTTAGGGCCTGCTACTGCAAAGTCCAACAACTGAGCACCGCTCGGGTTCAGATCAGGAGGGCCGTTCTTCCCGATCACCCCTCTCCAAGTGTCACTGGCATTTCCCACATGGGCGTTGAAGTCCCCCAGGAGAATAACGGAGTCCCTGGGCGGTGCACCGTCCAGTACCCCTCCCAAGGACTCCAAGAAGGCCGGGTACTCTACACTGCTGTTAGACCCGTAGGCCGTCACAACAATGAGAGACTTGTCCCCCACCCGGAGGCGGAGGGACGCGACCCTCTCATTCACCGGGGAGAACTCCAACACGTGGCGGCTGAGATGGGGGAGTTGGGTTCCAGAGCCCAAGCTGTGTGTGGAGGTGAGGCCGACTATCTCTAGTCGGTATCGCTCAACCTCCCCCACGAGCTCGGGCTCCTTCCCCCCCAGTGAGGTGACGTTCCACGTCCCAAGAGCCAGATGTTGTGTGTGCGGACTGGGTCGCCGAGGTCTCCGCCTTCGACTGCCGCCCAGTCCTCTCAGCACCGCTTCACCACGGACCCCTCTGCAGGTGGTGGGCCCACAGGAGGGACTGCCCACGTCATCCCTTCGGGCTGAGCCCGGCCGGGCCCCGTGGGCTAAGGCCCGGCCACCAGGCGCTCGCATACGGGCCCCGACCCCAGGCCTGGCTCCAGGGTGGGGCCCCGGCTGCGCCATGCCGGGCGACGTCACTGTTTTCATGTTAGTGTTGTCCATGGTGTCGTCTGGACTGCTCTTTGTCTGACTCGTCACCTGAGACCTGTCTGCCATGGGAGGCCCTACCAGGGGCATGAAGCCCCAGACAGCATAGCTCCCAGGATCATCCGAGTACTCAAACTCCCCCACCACGTTAAGGTGGCAGTCCAGGGGGGAGGCATAGCTGGCCACTAGAGTGAATTCTTTTGTGCCAGCAACGCCACCTGCCATGCGGTGCCTTATCTTTCATGGACCAAAGTGCATAGCTGGCCACTAGAATGAATTCTTTTGGGCCAGGGGGACTGGTTGATACGTCGTTTGTTGGAGTGAGCTCTGATAAAGGCGAGGTCTCAGCCCCATGGGAGTCAGAGCAAATTTCCCAGCCATGGACAAGACAACAGTGTCAGAAGTGGGATTCGAACCCACACCTCCAGGGGAGACTGCGACCTGAACGCAGCGCCTTAGACCGCTCGGCCATCCTGACATGACCTGAAAGGCAGACGAGGTGGCCGAGTGGTTAAGGCGATGGACTGCTAATCCATTGTGCTCTGCACGCGTGGGTTCGAATCCCATCCGCGTCGGACAAGACCCCTTTCTCAGACTTTTTGGTTCCTCCACCCAAATTTCTGAAACCTAAAAAGTCACCCTTCCATGCAATGGTGGTCCAATGGTAGAATTCCCACCTGCCGGTCAATGCAAGGCCTCTTGGATTTACGTGGATTGTCTGTCTCGAGGCCCGTGGAGAGAACCTCTCCTGTCTTGCAAAAGACAGAAAATCCTGGAAAACCCTTGTTTTACGGTTGGATGAATGGAACAAAAGTTCCCAGAGAAAGATGTTGAGCAAATTGTAATTTGGGGAATTTTGTTTGTTTTATTTTTTTAACTGACTTGGTTTTGTGGCAACCCATTTGTCTGTCGCGACTGTCCATTGAAGACATTGAGGATATATAGCAGGTTTTCTCCTGATTGGGTTTGGAGTTGGCCTGATCTACCGCAACGTGGGAGGGATGTCTACTAGCGCAGAAATTTAGTATGCAGCCAGCCTTGATGTTTTTTCAACAAACTGAATTTGTCCATTGTGAGAAAATAAAGTATCATCTCTCATCTCTCACCCAGGCGCCACTGGTTCAACTCCCGGTATGGGAAGACCTTTTAGCCCAAAAGTCTTTTCATTGCATTAAACCAAGCAACAAAATAAGCTAGCTACATGGTTGCTACCCTTGTGGGAGCGTCCCCGGGTGGGCTCGAACCACCAACCTCTCGGTAAACAGCCGAGCGCGCTGGCCGATTGCGCCACAGACACCTTCCGCTGCAAATGTCTAGTAGAGGGAAGCAGACTTGTGTGACAGAGTGGTCTTGTTTCATGGGGGTATAGCTGTGACAGATTGGTCTTGTTTTATGGGGGTATAGCTCAGTGGTAGAGCATTTGACTGCAGATCAAGAGGTCTCTGGTTCAACTCCAGATGCCCCCTCAGTAGTCTCCCAAAGGCAGATTGAGAGACGCTTTTGCGTGGAAATACAGTCACAGTAGTTGGGTTAGCTTCAAGCCACATCGTCTCTTTGATGTGACCACCTTCGGTAGCTCAGTTGGTAGAGCGGAGGACTGTAGAATGTAAGGCTGGAATCCTTAGGTCGCTGGTTCAAATCCGGCTCGAAGGACACTCCCTTTTGCGCAGGAGGACTGGCTGATATGTCGTTTGTTGGGAGCGAGCTCTCTGTGAGAGAAGAGCTAATAAAGGCGAGGTCTTGGACCCATGGTCCAAGTCTTGCCCAGATTTTGCATTCTTCACTGCGGCCAAAGACAGGCAGAGACAACGTAGCTATTTTTTGGGGTCCCTGTGTGCAGAGTAGAATGCTGCAAACACCAAATAACTCAGTAGAGTTAGTTGTCTCCTTTATTGAACTCAAGAGTCAAGACCACAAGCTTTTTGGCAGTGGTGGGATTTGAACCCACGCCTCCGAGGAGTCTGGAGCCTTAATCCAGCGCCTTATGGCGCTTTTCCACAGCACCGGCACTACACCACTCTACACGACACGGCGCGTTACTTTTGCATTTCCACTAGCGTTGAAGCTAGGTATTGTGTTCTATTTTCGGACCGCCTCGGGAGCGGTTCCAAAAAGCTACACTCTCGTGACGTAAGCGGACTGCCTACGCTAGGCAAGGCAAGGCAAGGCAAGTTTATTTGTATAGCACAATTCATACACAAGGCAACTCAAAGTGCTGAACAGAACAAGAAAGCATTAAAATCATAAATTGGCCAACGGCTCTCTCACACTATTGGCCAACGACTGTCGTCACTGGTAGCGTCATAAGTGCGACGTCTGACCGTATTGAGAGACAAGATTCAACCCCGCCATTTTTAAAACTGCCCTGTGAGCATACGCACTGCACTCGAGAAATGGAATCCAGCAAGCTGCAAAAGTCCACACCGTGGTCTGTTGATGAGGTCCAAACATTTCTGTCTTTACTGGCCGAAGACAGAATACAGAAGGAGCTCGATGGCAGTACGCGAAATGAGAAGGTCTATAAAGAGATCGCCCAGCTCTTGCTCACACACGGTTACCACCGTACGCACCAGCAGTGCAGGGACAAGATTAAGAAGATGAAGTGCGATTACCGGGCCATAAAGGACCACAACGGCCGAAGTGGGGTCAATCGGAAGACCTGGAGGTGGTATGCCGAGATGGATGCCATTTATGGCCACAGGCCTGCAAACAATGGACGGGAGTGTGCTCTGGACTCTTCCACGTCGGGAATGGGCGATAATGGTAAGTGCTTTGTAACTTTTATCTGTAGTTATCGTGAAAATGCATTATCACGTAACCTGTGGCTCAATGCCCACTGGAGTGTATTTATTCATGTAAACGTTTGATTGTTGTCTGCTGTACAAAGTGAGCTAGCTACTTTAAGCTATCGATAGCAAGCTGCTAACACGTGCTACATCTTGCCATTTCACGTGTTGCCATTCAGTTTTGTGCTTTTACTTAAGTCGTTGTGTGTGTTTGTCTTATTGTAGAATCCCTTGTCGCAAGTGAAGCGTCGAACGACCCCCCAAGGTCCCCGTCCCCAATCCCTCCAGAACCAGCTGCTGCTTCCACGCCTGGAGATGCGTTCCCTTCGATGGCGAGCGACACGTCTAGCAGCGCACAGCGTGTGGTCACGGGTAAGGCGCAGGGCAGACATAATACATGATCGATAGATATTTTATTCATCACCCTGGGAGAAATTCATGTCCTATAGCAGCAAAAAAAAATAATACAACTACATTGATACTGTGCCGCAACAGTGCAGCTCTATACCGACACCTGGTGGATCTCAGAAGTAATAGCATTCAACTCGGTGAAGTATGTCCGGTGATGAATGTCAATAAAAAAGGAATCGGACCACCTGTCAGTGATCTTTTTCCAAATAAAAAATCTAATTTGTGATAAAATACCACTTCACTTTGGTGTGAAAAAGAAATGCAGCAAAATGTAATTTTAGCTGCACTGACTGATTTGATTAATCTGGGTGTATTTAAGTCATGCTCATGCTTTGTCCTAAAATGCCTAAACATTGACCATTAAATATTGTTTATTGACAAAGCGTGAAACAAACATTACCCGATTTGCAATTAAGTCAAATGATCCCACACGTAACACTTTAAGTGGAGGTTTTTCCTCTTTGAAAGGGTAGTTGTTGCAAAATCTCGGGTAGTGTGATATATACTGTTCTGAAACGTAATAATCTTTTTGCCTACATAAAAGTATGTCGCCAGAAATGTCACTGCTTTGGATAATTACCAACTGTTAATACTTTTTTTATTGTTGTACAGGGAAGAGAAAAAGGGCGCTCTTCCAGACGGAGACTGTAGAAATGATGAGGCAGATCCAAGCTGAAGATGTGGTGCAGCAGGAGCTGAACCGGACACAGCAACTCCAGCTCGTCAGAGAGTCGCAAGAGTTGGAAGCGACATTGAGGAGGGAGGAAAATGCACAGGCGGCTGCATTTAACCAATCATTTCTTGGTCTCCTGGGCCAGCTGGTGGAAGCCATGAGTGGCCGCCGAAACTGACACTCTTCACCAAGACACTTTGTAAATAATTTTATTGGTGCACTTTAAAATTGTTTTTTTTTTAAATAAATGTGTGATTTTTTCCAAGACAGGTTTCATTTCTCGGTACACATGCACAGTTAACATGCAAACCAAAGGTTTCACATTATTTGTTGTCAGTAAATCCTTAATTGTGGTAAATTTAGGAATAGAAGGTTTATTTATTCCCAGTCATGGAGTGAGGAGCCTACAGGGAACAATACAGACTACTGATAATGTACAGTGTTGGTTACAATACAATAAGCTAGGAAAGTGGGTAAGAAAGGCACGATAAAGAGTTTGTGTGTGCACGTGCGAGTGGCTGATCCAAATCTGAAAGGGAATAAAGGTATTTGTAATGGTGGGAATGGTTAATGGGTGTATGATTGAAAATGTATGAATTAATATTTCATTAATATGCAATATTGGCTCTCTGCATATACATGAACACATACATGCATATCCCACCAAAAGGTTACAATGACAAAACAAGTAACAGCACCAAAAATGAATCCATTATGACTGTCAATACTTGCGCTACATTGTGTCCTGTTCTAGTGGTGCGTTGGACCTCTCCACTTGCCCTCTTGAGTTTCTCATTATTGCTATTAACATCCATATCTATATTAATGTTATCAGCACTATTTTTGTGCAATGCGAGCAAGTGCTGAAACCCATTTTTAAAAGTTAGCGGTCTCTGTAGTGGTATCTATGGAGGACTTTGAGTTGTATGTTTGAGTTTGAGTTTTTGGCCATAAAGTAAAAGTTGCGGATTTGGGTCCAGAAATTGGCATCTGGAGAAAATGCAAAGTCTTGACATTGTGTTGGGTAGTGTCAATTCCTGTAAGTCATTTGCATAATAGAGTTTGTTTTTGGGAGTGAACTTTAGAAGCTCTGCGTTTAAATGGGCCCAGGTTAACTGTTTGGATATTGATTTTATTTAGGATTATTGCTCTTCATTGTGAGTATTCCAGGAAGCATCTGCAGCAGATGGCATATTCCTGCGACTGTTCTGTGAGTGGTGACTGTAATGTGACCTATATGAGTAATACCTGTACTTTCCCAGGAGTGAAATATGAATAGAAGGCATTTTTGCTGAATACAAAAAGGTTTATTTCTTGTTCCAAAACAGGCAAAATGTTCAGACATTGGACAGAAAGTGACGCATCAGACCCTCCCTAACATCACTGCCCCCCTCATCTGCACCCTGTGCCACTGCTACCACAGGCTGAACTGTTGCTACAGGTGTGTCCCATTCTGTCACGTACGTCTCTCCATGGTTTTCGCACAGATTGTGCAGAGCACAACAAGCCAGCACCATAGACTTTACCAGTTCAGTGTCAGAGTCATTCCTTTTCAGAAGACAGCGCCATCTTCCTTTAAGCCTGCCGAAAGCATTTTCAACAACCACCCGCCCTCTGCTGAATTTTCTGTTGAATAGTTGCTGTTCGTCTGTCAGTCGTCCGGTGTCCTGAAAAGGTTTTAGGAGCCAGTTCCGCAGGGGGTAAGCGGAGTCCCCTAGGAGGTAATAGCCAGCAGTCACCCCACCAATTTCTCTTGTGTGAGCTGGGAAGAGGCTTCCCCGGCAGGCTAACTCCCACAAGTTAGAGAGTCTCAAGACCCTGGCATCATGCAAGCTCCCAGGCAATCCGGCAAACACGTTCCAAATTAGACCATTAGACCACTACCTTATTTGCCGTGTTTGCAGAGCAAGAGATGACCACAAATCCAATATTGCTCACACATACAGGCAATTTCCAAGCACCCAACCTGATCTGGCGTTAGAGGCGCTACCGTTGTAATAATAATAATAATAAACCCTTGCAGCCAGAGCCTGGATAGCTCAGTCGGCAGAGCATCAGACTTTTAATCTGAGGGTCCAGGGTTCAAGTCCCTGTTCGGGCGATCACCCAAACTCTTGTTAGCTGTGTGAGATGAAGGTCCTGAGGTCTTTGTCGTGACCTCCATTAAACACATTTACTATAATCTCACCTATCACTGCTGCTTCAATAGTCAGGGTGGCCGAGCGGTCTAAGGCGCCAGACTCAAGATGTGCCTCTTCCTCAACGCCTGCTGGGGTTTCTGGTCTCCAATGGAGGCGTGGGTTCAAATCCCACTCCTGACACTCCTTTTGTCGATATTTTAAAGTGGTTTGACATTCTTGCAAACTATTGAAGAAAAGACAATACGAACTTGGACTTTGGCTTAAGATTAGTTATAAATGTGTTGAAAATTTGGAACTGTGGTTGGTGGATGTTTGAAAAGGGAACTGCCAAAGCCTTGATCATGACCCTTGACCTATGGAGCCACCAAAGACGCCTACACACTCGTAGATTGCCCGGCTAGCTCAGTCGGTAGAGCATGAGACTCTTAATCTCAGGGTCGTGGGTTCGAGCCCCACGTTGGGCGTATGTCTTTGCAATCAGCTGTCAGTGTAGATTAAAGTATTTTTAAAGACATCGTGTGACAATGGGCAGACATCTTGGAGACTGTGCGGGCTTTTTACAAAGTTCTTAGAAATTCCCATATGGTCTAGCGGTTAGGATTCCTGGTTTTCACCCAGGCGGGCCGGGTTCAACTTCCGCTATGGGAATGCGTTCCATTTTGAAGGAGCAATTTTATGTCATAAACCTGTCCAGGCTTTTCTGATGTATTCTCCTTAGCTTGGCTGAATGGCATATGATCCTAAAATAACAAATTTTGGTGCAAATGTAATTTGGACACTCAGAATATTTTGAACCTGACCCGCAACTTCCTGTCAAAACTTTTGTATTTCTGGACATTGCCAAAGACAATGGAAGAGAGTACCCTTTTCCACTTTGCATTTAGTGCATGTGTCTGGAATGGCACAATTATATTTGTTTAATTTTTCTGGTGTTATATATGTTCTCATCAACCAATTGTACTGCAGTAGTTTTAGACGTGTATTGGTTGTTTTAGACTGTGCATGTCTACATGCTTCCTGCCATTCTTCTATTGAAACATCAACACCGAAGTCCTCTCTCCAAGCCTCCAGCCTTTTAACAGAAATGATTTTGAGGAATGTTAAATGTATTAACCAATTCTTGAAACTTCATCAATACCTTTTGTTCATTGTAAAGATCCCCAATTTTTTCCAGCCCCTTTTTGGCCCAGGACTTGAATCCCCCATCTGCCTTTCCAGGAGAGAAAGCATGGTTGCCCCATATCGGGCTGAAAACCGAGAGAGAGGACAAATCATCCAAATGTTTTTTAACTTTACACCACACTGCAATCATATTCTTCACAATAGGACTTTTTGTTTTCTTTTTCAGGAGTGATAACTTCGCAGAGTACATATAAAGAGGAAGGGGCAAATCAAGTTCTGTCTCCTCCATTTTTTTCCAGACAGGAGAATCATTATCTGTGAAATAAAACAACAATGTTCGTAGTTGTGTGGCCCAGAAGTAAAAGGTTGGGTTAGGACATTTAAGCCCTCCTCTTTCAAACGGCAAGTAGAGTAAAGACAAGCGTGTCCTGGGACGTCTGTTATTCCATAAAAAACGAATAAAGAGTGTTTTAAGCTGAGTGAACAGGTTGGTCGGAGGAGGGAGTGGAAGGTTTTGAAAAATATACAGGAGTTTAGGCATTACATTCATTTTAAGAACATTTATTTTACCTATAAGAGACATGGGTATACTTTTCCACCTGTCTAGCAATTCTGTAATTTCTTGTAGTAGTGGTTCATAATTACAAGCTATAATATTTTTGAGTTGAGGGACAATACGAATACCCAAATATGTAAAACAGTCAACAATTTTAAATTGGTTTGCTATTAAGGGAGGGCTTGCATGCTCAGCAGCATTTAAAAACATTATAGACAATTTGTACCCAGAAACTTTACCAAAGATGTTTATCAGTTTAGCAGTTCAGGAATGGATGTGTCAACTTTTTTAAGATATAAGAACACATCGTCTGCAAAAAGAGCCAGACGGTGTTCCTGTTGTCCTATCGTGATTCCTGAGATATTAATATTTGATCTAACAGCTATTGCCAGGGGTTCTATAGCTAAAAGAAACAGCAGAGGCGATAATGGATCTCCTTGCCTACAGCCCCGGCGTATATCAATTTGTTTGGAAATGTTCCGATTAGTCATTATTTCAGCATATGGTTGTGTATAAAGTAATTTAATCCATTTATTAAAGTTATCCCCAAAACCAAAACGTGAAAGAATTTCAAACAGATAAGACCATTCGACCCTGTCGAATGCTTTTTCAGCATCTAACGACAATATTGCTGTGTCCACTGATCCTTTTTCAAAATGAATTATATTCAAAAGTCTCCTGACATTATGGAACCCTTGTCTATTTTGTACAAAGCCATTTTGATCATTATGTATAATACTTGGAATTATTCTCTCTAATCTCTTGGCAAATATTTTACTCAAAATTTTTAAATCTACATTTAAGAGACGAACGCGTAATCGTATTGGGACCTTCATAAAGCGAAAGACCCTGAGGGTTGCATTAGGCGTGAAGAGGGGTGTCCCCCAGGTTATGTGTGGGTCCTTTTACAAAACAAATAATACTTACCCCCACAGTTTTTTCCCAAAAAACCCAGGGTAAACAAAAACAAAGAGCTTGGACTAATTGGACTGGAACTCTGGGTTTCCATTAACAGGGGATAATTTTTAGCAAAAAAATAATCTCAAGGATGGGTTTCAAAAAAAAAACATGTTTGTCATTAGATAATAGGAAGTTATTGAAAAAAACGTGCTCCCCCCCTGGCTTTTTGCGGGAACACCCCGGGATCGGACAACCCCGGGGGGACCATTCTAAGGATTCTTCAGTTACCAACTCTCCACTTGGAAAAGGGCCCTATTTCGGGCCACCATGCTCGTTGTCCCTAGTGAAGGAAATTTTGGGTTGGACACTTGGATAACCCCCCAGGATAAAAAAAAAAAAACTTTCATAATAGTGCATTAAAGCTTAGGGCAAAAATAAGGCATCAAAATGCAAAGGGATTTATCGCACAATGGTTGGGGGAGTTAGGATATTCCCCTTATTTTTTCACTGGCACAAACTAAGGGGGGGACTGCCATTTTTTTATGATTTCTATTTTTATCTGTTGATGATGGGTTTTAAAGGGGGGGGGGAACTGTTGGGGATTTGAACCGGGACTTTCCTAATTTACTAGGGACGGGCGGGTTTGGGAACCACCATAGTTGAGAAATTTTCCCACAACCAGGGAAACTATGTAAAAATTACAGCAAAA
Source organism: Knipowitschia caucasica (assembly GCA_964034765.1). Taxonomy (NCBI): domain Eukaryota; kingdom Metazoa; phylum Chordata; class Actinopteri; order Gobiiformes; family Gobiidae; genus Knipowitschia; species Knipowitschia caucasica. Next base: position 41,736,863 of record OZ035834.1, on the reverse strand, counting down.
GGAAACCACGATTCTCTTGGGGGAAAAACAAAAAAAAACTGGGGGCTCGGTCCGGGGTAGTGGGAAAAAACAAAACCCGGGACCTCTCGCACCCGGAAGCGAGAATCATTTCCCCATAGGAACCAAAACGGGGAGGCCACATGAAAAACCATGCAGGGAAGAGGGGTTCGCCAAAATTGCTGGGTTACAAAAATCCTTTGACTCTTTAGTGGAAAAACAAAAAAAAAAAAATGGCTAACCAAACTCAGTTAGTTGTCCTTTCTCATTACACCAGTTAAGGGACTTATTCAAAGTGGAAAAGGCCTTGGCCCACGTTGATGGGCTTCAAATTTCGCAAACATGCTTTGCTGAAAGGCCATCTGGGTTTACAATTTGAGAAACAATACTGGCAAAAATGTATTTGACAATTCACTAAGGAAAATTTTTTTACTACCCCACAAAACAAACAATGGGGAAGTCAGCCAGTGTGAATTGGACCATTTGCCTAAAAAAATAAACTTTTTTACACCCATCCAAAAATTTCAGAAAATTGAAAAAACTTAATTTTTTTGAATAGGTGGGAAAAACCCCTCTCCTAATGGGAAAACATTGGGTTTCTTTCTACCTTGGGGAGCAAGTATTGCTCTTGGATAGTTAAGATGTGGCTTTGGGCAAATAACTTTTTTTTTAACTAAGGTCTTCAGGAAACAAAATGTTATTTTGGGTGGGACCATACATCTTTTAAGCCTCTAAAGGGAGGGGGGGGACTTTTATAAAAAATTTGGGACAATGAACTACACCTTGTATTTCCAAGGTAGGACCAGGCCAAAAAAACATCGGCCGGAAACCAGGGGGACTTTGAAACCCCTGGGACCTTCAGGATTTATAAAAAAGTTGATATTTTTCCAAAAGCTTGCAAAAAAAAAAAACTGTAAAAATCAAGTGTTCCAGTTTTGGGGGGGGAACATTCATATAGGAGGACCTTGGAGGTTGGGGCGGTTTGCTTAAATTGAAAAAAAAACGGGATTGGTTTTTTTTTTGGGCCCTTTTTTGGAAAAAACATTTCCCACTTTACCCATACGGTTCCCAAAATATTGGGGAAATTTTATTCAGAATCGTTTTCCCTTTCCCCCTGTTAGCAAAAGGGTTCCAAGTTGGCGGAATTTTTCTTTTCTTTTCATTTGGCTTGAAAGGGGGATGTCAAACCCATTTTCAAAATTATTGCTCCCCTTTTTCCCAAAAATAAAGGGGCTTGCCAGGAAGGTGGTGATTTGATAAAACAAACCTAAAAAAAAACCCTCCATTCAGGGGAAGAACGAAGGCAAAAACCAGGTTATCAGAGTTGAGGAAAGGTGTTATTGGAGGGAACCAAAACTCTTCCACAAGTTTTTGGCACGGCGCCATCCAAATGGGAGCGTTTTTTCCCACTCAAGGTCTTGGTTTACGGCACGAGCTGGAGTCAAGGTTTCCAAGGCCCCCGGTAGGTCGGAAACGGGGTGGACGGATCATGCAGTTGAGCTTCCTTGAGGGAGGACTGTTTTTTTGACCAGTTTGATAGGCCGGAAAATTGTTTGGTGGGTATGGTTTCTCAGGGGACATATCCTTGGAGGTAAAAAAAGGTTTCCGGGGGCTTGGTTGTGGGTTAAACGTGGACTGCGGTTGTGAGGCTGGTCCACAATTTTTGAAGGGTTTGGATTTCCAGTCCCTGAAAAAATTTTAGGTCCCTGTAAACACAATAACAGAAAAGGGGCTCTGGGCAAATTTCAATGGTCCACCCCAGGTGGGGGGGAAAAACCTTGACCTTTTTTAAAAAAAACGGGCACACATTTATGTCCTTTTGGGACCCGAAAAGAATTCTTTTTTCTTTTTAGCAGAGGGATGTTTCGGATCCATCGACCTCTTGGGTTAAGGGGGGGGGGGCCCAGGCACGGCTTCCGCTGCGCACCAAACTCTGCTGTTCTTGGGTGGGCCTTGCAAGCGCTCAGGGGTCCGACTTGGGATTTAGTTCAAAAAAAATTTGGAAAGGGAAAGGGTTTCTACCAATCTTAACTTTAGGCAGTTTTTTTTCCCCCAATTGGGATTGTCCCAAACCCACCACCCCACAGGTTATGAATTCTTCCAACTTTTCGGCCCTTTTCCTATTCCCTTGAGACAAAAGTTTATTTTTGGATTTAAAAGAAGGGGGAAACGGTTTGGGAAAAAAAAAAACTGCAAGGAAATTACCAGATTTGAAAAAAAGGGGAAAAAGCAAAACCTTTTTCTTCGTTTTTTCTGCTGTCTTTGGTTTTGCAATTTTTCTTTAAGATCAAAAAGGTTCCCAATGTAGGGGGAAAAAAAATGGGGGGGGACGATTATCATACCTCGGGGGACTGCACTCAATCCCTCACCCACCAGGATGGGGGACCTTTTCGAACCCCCACAAAATCCTGCCTTTAGGGAAGGGGCATGTTGCCTTAAACTCCATTAGGGGGCCATGGGGGGCACTGTGTTCTTCTGGCGCGTTTCAAGCTTCCCCAGGTTTTGTTACCAACTGCACCAGGGTTACAACAGCCCGGTCCACCTTCTTCCTGTTGGTGCGGGGGGATCATCGGTTGTTGGAGTTGAGTTCCAAATGAGGGTGGTTTGGGTCATCCGGAAAAACTTGGAGCAGTCTTTTTCACGGGGAGGTCGTTGGCTTGGGTAGTGTGCAGTCTGGTTTGGTTTTGTACCCAGGGAGAAGGGAGGGCAGGGGGGAGGGAAAAAGAAACGCTAAATATGGAAAAACCAATCCCTCAGATTTAAAAGATTTTGATGCCTTTGCCGGACAGAAAGCTATCCTAGGCTCTTTGTTCCAGCTTTGGGCTTTCATGGTGGGAAAAAAAATATGTGGGGTTTTACCCTTTCCTTTGGGGGGAAAAGGCCAAAGGTTAATATTTTCCAAAAAAGCCTGGCAAAAAACACTTGTAATCAAGTTGTTTTGAAAAGGTTTAAAAAAAAAAGTTTGGGGGGGGGGGGGGACTTATTTGGGGGAACTGGAAACGCTTGGGGTTTCCAGCGTGGCTATTTTTTCGCCATAAATTCCCAGGCAATGCATTTGTATTGGCTTGGAAATATTGGGCAAAAAAAACCATCTCACTTTTCAAAAGGATTTCCCAACCCAACGTTGGGGGGTTTGGAAACCCAGACCCTGGAACCCAGTTTAGGGAAAAATGTAATTAAAAAAAACTGGGGGGACACAAATTAAGGGGGGACTGGCCCCAGTTTACATTGATTTCTGTTTAATTTGTGGTTTCAAGGTTTTAAAAAGGGGTTTACTGTGGATTTAAAACCCCAGGGATTTTCCTTGTGTTTTTTACTAGACAAGGGGCGGCCTTTGGGGGTACACAAAAAAAAACAAAACTAAGGGGCCACCAGGCACCCCATGTGAAGTATCTTCTCAAACCAAATCAGTTTGACCTGATTAATGGGGCCCCTTGAGGTTGCCAATAGTTCTTTTGTAAAAAAATCTCGGCCACTGCCCGGGTTTATGTGGCAACCCAATATTCTGTTTATTATCCTAAATTGGTTTTGAAATCAGGGACTTCAGGGGGGGGGGGGGGGGACTAGGTTTCAATTTTTTCAGGATTCCCTTGGATTTTTTTTTTTAGGAAAATAAAAAACACAAAGCAGCCCATGTGGGGCCTTTAATGGAATAAGGCGGGGTCTGGACTTCGGAATTCCAGAGACTGAAGGGTTTAAAAAAAATCCCTTTCATGGGTTTATTTTCTCGGGAATCCTTTCTTGTATTTATGTTTGTCTGTGGGCACCAAAATCTAAGGAAGGCCATTGGTTGGGGATTACAAATCCAATCATCTATTTTTCAAAGGGGACCCAGTGGGCACCCTTTGGGGGGGGGGGACCAAAACTAAGCCCACAAGGCCCCAACCAACCTCAAAAGTTACTCGTTTGAAAACTCCATAGAAGAAAGTACACATGAGTTGCAAAATAGCGTTGAAGAGTGTCAGGTTTTATTGGTGGGTCCTTTTTTACTACATTTACTTAACCCCAACAGTTCCAAAAAACAGGGGAAAAACCAAAGGACACGCTTGGGATTTATTGACTGGAAAATAAACTCTTTGGGTTCCCTTAAAATACAGGGGATATTTAGCCAAAAAAATTCTCAGCAGGTTCAAAAACTGTTGGTCATCTTAGGTTATAGAAGTATGAAACGGTGCCACCCCCCCTGGGCTGCGACACAACCCCGGGAAAACGACTCCAGGGGGCCCTTTTAGGGGATTTTCTATCAGGTTTTCTTTAAAATAACACACTCTTACAAAAAAAAAAAAAACTGGAAAGCTATTTTTCGGCCCACATGCTTCGTTGTCCCGTAGTGAGGGGAATTTGGGGCCTTGACCCACTGGGGAATTACCCCCCCCGGATAAACATATATAAGTTAAGGCATTAAGGATAGGGCAAAAAAATAAAGGAATCAAATGGCAAAGGAATTATCGCACAATGTTGGGGGAGTTCAAGAAAATTTATATCCCCAACTGGCAACATCTAAAGACTTGCCAATTTTATGATTTCTTTTAATTCTGTGGTTGAGGTTTAAGGGGATGTTGGGAATTTTGAAACCGGGGGGGGTCTTTCTTATTTATAGGGGGAAGAGCGGTTTGAACCCACATTAGGTTGAGAAAATTTTCACACATCAGAAAAACTATGTAATTTACATCCCAAAAGGACACGATCACGGTGGAAAAAACAAAAAACTGGGCCTCGTTCCGGGATTTTTGGGGAACCCGGGGATACCTTCGCACCCGAAGGCGAGAAATCATTTTACCCCTAGGGGGGACCAAAGAGCCACATGAAACCATGCAGAAGAGGTTCTCGCAAAATTGTGGTTACCAATCCGTTGATCTTTTAGGTGAACAAAAACCCAAAAAAAATAAAATGGGCTACAATTCAGTAGTTTGGGTTTCCTCTCATACCAGTTAAAGGGGGACTTATCTTTCAGTGAGCCTTTTTGGCCACGTGTTTGGGTCAAATTTTCGCCAGTGCTGAAGGGGGCATTGTGTGTTTTCAAATGTTGAGAAAAAACTGCAAAAAAAGTATTTGTTGAAAATTCCATCTAAGAAAAATTATACCCCACAAAACCAACTGGGAGTCAGCCAAGTGTTGGATTGGGGGACAAATGCTAAAATAAACTTTTTTTTAACAACCATCAAATTTCAGAAATAAATGGGAAAAAAAACATTCATTTTGGAAAAAGGGGTGAATACCCTCTTCCTATTGAACATTGTTCTTACCTTGGAGCAAAAGCTTTTGCTCTTGAATAGTAGAATGTGCTTTGCAATTTAAAAAATTTACTTAAGTTTTCCTTCAGGGGAACCAATGTTATTTTGTCATTTAACATTAAAGGCCTACTAAGCGGGGGGGGTGACTTTTTTTTAAAAATAGGGGGACCCATGGGGACTAAAAAAACCTTGTATTTTCAAGTAGGTCAGGGCAAAAAACCATCGGTCCGAAAAAACAGGGGACTTGCACCCTGGGGGGGGAACTTCAGATTAAAGTTCTGGATAAATTTTCCAAAAAAAGGGGCCTGCCCAAAAAAACACTGATAAAATCAAGGTTTACCAGTTTTGAAAACCCAATTTCATATTAGAGGGACTTGGAGTTTGGCGGTTTGCCTTTGGGAATGGAAAAAACGGGAAGGGTTTTTTTGGCCCTTTTTGAACATTTTTCCCCTTACCCAACAGTTCCAAAATTAAGTTAAATATTATTTAATAAACGTTTTCCCTTCCACCCTTTAAGGCCCAAAACGGTCCCAAGTGGCGTTTTTTTTTTCTTTTTTCTTCAGTTTTCGCTTGGGGAAAGGAAATGGGGTCAAAAAAAACATTTCAAATTTATTGCTTCCCCTTTTTCCAAAAAGGGCTTGCCCAGGGGAGTGGGAAATTTGAAACCTTAAACTCCCAAAATTGGGAGGGGGAGGAAAAAAAAAAAAACCCCAGGTTTTAAAGGAGTTGAGGGGAAAGTCCATTGGGAGAACCCAACTCTCCTAACTTGCCCAGGGGCGCCATCCATGTGAGCGTTTTCCCCACTTCCCAAGTCTGGTTTTTCCGGCAAAAAACGGAGTGGGAGTCTGCGTCCAAAAGGGAACCCGGTTGGGGAAGGGACGGAACGGGGACGAATGCCAGTTGAGCTTCCCTTGAAGACTGATCTGACCCAGCTGATTGGGCAGAAAATTTGTTTGGTGGTGTCCTTCAGGGACAAATCTTGGAGGGTATAAAGGGGTTCCCGGGGGCTGGTGTTGGTTTACACGTGGAGTCTTGCGGTCGTGAGTGGGGGCGGTTTTTCAAACAAATTTGGAACAAGTTGGATGCCAGTTCCAGAAACTCCCTTGTCCCTGTAAAAAACACCAAAACAGAAAATAGCTAATTGGCAATTTTTTTCATGTCACCCCCAGATGGAACTTCTGGGAACTTTAAAAAAAGGGGCCAAAAAACATTTATTACTTTGGACCGAAAAAAACATTCTTTTTTTTTTTTTAGCCCAGGGGAGGATGGTTCCATCCATCTGACCTCTGGGTTATTGGGCCCAGCACGGCTTTTCCGCTTGGCGGGCCCCCCACTCTTGCTGGTCTTGGGGTGGCTTGGCAGCCGGGCTTTTCAGGGTCCGTTGGATTAGTCAAAAATGAAAGGAAAAGGTTTTCTTCACCCATCTAACCTTAAGGCAGGGTTTCCCATGGGTTGGGTTCCAACTCACCAACCCCACAGGGTTAATGAATCTCCAACAACCTTCTGGGGCCTTCTTTTTCATTTTCCTTGGAGAAAAAAGTTTATTTGGGGGATTTTTAAAAGAATGAAAAAAAAAAAAACGTTGGGAAATAAAAAAAACTTGCTTAAGAAAAATTTTACAGTTGGAAGGAAAGAAAAAAAACCTTTCTTCGTTTCTGCTTGTCTTGAAGTTGGCATCTTTTAGGATCAAATGTCCCATTTGTAGGGAAATTTGGGGGGTCGGCTTTTCTCCTTTAGGGGGGGGGGACTTTTTTATGCCCCAATCATTCCCCTCCAAAAACCCCCCAGGATTGGGAACTCGAAAACTCCAAATCCCTTGCCCTTAGGGGGAGGGGGGCAGTGCTTATTTCCATTAGGGCCACTGGGGGGCACTTGTCTTTTTCTGTGGCGTTCTGGCCTTCCAGCTTGGTTTACCATGGCCAACCCAGGGGACCACACAAGCCGGGTTTTTCCACCTTCCCCTGTTTAGGGGCGGGGGGAACTCATTCCATTTGTTGGGGAGGATTGAAGCCAAAATGGAGGGGTGGTTGTCCATCCAGCGTACTTTGTGCAAGGCTTCCACGGGGGGAGTCGTGGGGCTGGGAGGGTTGCCAAGTTGGTTTGGTGTAACAGGAGAAGTAGCTGGGGGGAGGGAAAGGGGAAAACGCTTAATTATTGGGAAACAATCCCCTCAGATTAAAAAAGTTGATGCTCTGCCGGACTTGAGCCTAATCCAGGGCTCTTGGTCCCAGGCTTGCCTTTAGTGGCAAAAAACAATTGTTGGGTGGTACCTTCCCATTGAAAAGGCAAGGGTATATTTCCAAAGGCCTGCCAAAAAAACTTGTATTTCCACGTTTGTTGTAATAACAGGTTCAAACAAACGGTTGGGGGGGGACTATTGGGACTGGGAAACGCTTTGGCTTTTCCAGGGGCTAAATTTTTTCGCCATAATTCCCAGGCAAGCTGTTATTTTGCTTGGAATATTGGGCAAAAAAACCACATTCAACTTTCAAAAAGATTTTTTTCCCACCAACGTGGGGTTTGATCCCACGGGGGGAACCCTGAGCCAGGTTTTAGGGGGAAATAATCCTTTAAAAAAAAACTGGGACCCACAATTAAGGGGGGGACTGGCAGCTTACATGATTTCGGTTTTTATTTTGTGTTTTTCAGGTTAAAAGGTAACTGTTGGGGGGATTTTTGAAAAACCCCAGGAATTTCTTCCTGTTTTACTAGGACAATGGCTTTGACCCAATAAACTTAAGCCACAGCACCCCCAAAAACTCAAAGTATCTTTCTAAAGCACCATCAGTTTTGAAACCTGATAAAAGGGCCCTGGGGGGGTTTGCTAAAAATTAGATTTTTTGTTTTTTGTTAAAATTCTCGGGCACTGCCGGTATGTGCACCCCCAACAAAATTTGTTTATATTCACACTGGGTTTTGACATCAGGGGACTCAGGGGGGGGACTAAGGGTCAATTTTCAGGGGGGTCCCCCTTGGGATTTTTTTTTTAGACAACCAGGCCAGGGGAACATGTGGCCTAATGGGGATAGGTGTCTTGGGGGACTTTTTCGGAATCAGAAGGGACTGAGGGTTCAAAAAATCCTTATGGTTATTCAGGCATTCTTCCTTTGTTACATGGTTTGTTTGTGATCAATTTCTAAGGGAAAGGCCACTGTGGTATAAACCAAAATCCATCATCTATTTTCAAGGGGGCTGGACAAGGGCGGGCTTTTGGGACCAAAAAACTAAAAGGCCAACAAAGCCCACTCAAGTTCCACGTTTGAACACCTTTCATAGAGGAAAAGAACATTGAGTTGCAGTAGTGTGAAAGGGGGGATGTGTCAGTTTATGGGTCCTTTATAAAAAATAATATTTACTTACCCCACAGTTCCAAAAAACCAGGGTTAAAACAAAGCGCTTGAAAATTGACTGGCAACTCCATGGGGTTTTCCCCTTTAAAAAACATGGGATTTTTTAGCAAAAAAACATCTCAGGAAGGTTTCAAAACTGGAATTTGTTCATTAAGTTATAGAATGGATTTTTGCATAAAACGTGTGGCCTCCCCCCCTGGCTGCGAAAAAAACCCGGGGGACATCGACCCAGGGGGACTTTTAGATCTTCAGTCAAAACAACAAAACGCCTCTTTCCCAAAAATGGATGCTTTATTCCGGGCCAAAACTTGCTTTCCAAAATTTTCGTAGTGTGGAAACCTTGGCTTGACCACTGATTACCCACGGAAAAAAAAATCCTTTATAAGTGGCATTAAGGATAGGGCGATTAAAGCCATTTTCAAAAAATGGGCCAAAAGAAATTATCGGCCATGTGGGGGAGTCAGGAATTCATATTCCCCACTTGGCCAACAAACATATGGGGCCCTGGTTTTTCCCAACACGGAAGTCAAGGCTTTCCAGGGGGGCTTAAACGCATAAAAAATTTTTTACTTTATCAATCCAGGGTGTATCGTCACATTACGGAGGGGGGCCGGGGTGTTTATGGGGGGGGTGGTAAAACGAACCATTTTGACAAACTTAGGTTCCCCAGAGTGGGCAAAAAGATTTCAAAAACTCGTATATTAGCCGGCCTTTCCGTGGTTACTGGCCTCTCCGCAAATGTATCTTGAGACGCTTGCTGTCACTTCGCCCCGCCTCTTGGTTTAAAAAGCCCCCAACGCATGCGCCGCCACTCAGGGAAAAATAATGGGGACAAAAAACAAAAACAATGTAGCTTGTTGTTTTTGTAATTTCCAGTTTGTGGACCCGAAAAGCAAAAAAAAAAAAAAAAAAAAAAACAGTTTTTCCATGTCTTCGCCTTCCATCTTCCGGTTCCATTTTAAGTAATGTATGTACCCAGCTCGGCCCATCGCCATGTTGTCTGTTTTCAAAAACTTCCGGGGCGCTTGCCCAACGGGAGTTTGGGGCATGGAATTTTCTCGTCAATTGCGTCCACAGCGGGGCCACCAAAACAGGTCGGGGCTTAGTTTCACCCCAAGGGTTTTTTCAGGCGTATTGACTTTAACCTTTTATGGGGGACGCACAAACATTTTTTAATTGAGTTTTAAACCCGTGGTTTTACAGGAAAAAAAAGGTTTTCTGAAAATTATAAGGGGTTTTTGGTTTCTTTTTGTGTGGATATAGGGGGGGGGCCTAAGGGGGGGGACTTGTCCACTTTTTAGAAAATATCCTATTTATTCTGTGCTTGAAGGTTTAAAAGGGGGGGGGGGGGGGGGACTGAGGGATTTGCAAAAACCGGGACTTATTCTATTTACAGGGGGGAACAGGCGGGGTTTTGGGGACCACATTGTTGGCGAAAAAATCAACCCCCACAGAAAAAAAAACTATTGTAATTACAGCAAAAGGTGGGGGGGAAACACGGATTCCGTGGGAAACAATGGGGCTCGTCCCGGGAAATTTGGAAAAACCCGGGGAAAACTTTTCTCGACCCGAGCGAGGAATCCATACCCCTAGGGGGGGGGTGGGGACCCAAAACGAAGGGCCAACAGAAAGGCATGCAAGAAGAGGTCGCCTAATTGCTGGGTTAAACCATCCCGTGATTTATTTTAGTTGACACAAAAAAAAAGGCTTTACAAACTCAGTTAAGGTTGTCCCTTCTTTTCATACCACCATTAAAGGGTGGGGATAAGCTTCAGTGAGCCTTTGCCCACGTGTTTGGGCTCCCCAATTTCGCAAGCTGCTGAAAGGCATTGGGTTTTCCCAATCTGTTGAGAAACATGCCAAAAAGTATTTTGAAATTTCACTAAGGAAAAATAAATTTACCCCACAAGGGAAATGGGAGTCAGGGCCCGGTTGTGATGGGACAATTTGCTAAAAATAAAACTTTTTTTTTACACCCATCAAATTCAAGGGGAAAAATGAAAACCATTATGTTTGAACAAGGTGGAACCTTCTCCTAATGAACTTTTGTTTCTTTTACCTTTGGAAGCAAAAGCTGGTTTCTTGGATAGTAGATGGTTTTGCTTTTGCATTAAAATTTTTACTAAAAGGGGTTCTCTTCGATTAAATGTTATGTTGAACATAATTTCTAAAGCTTTACTAAGGGGAGGGTACTTTTTTAAAACAAAATTTGACTGGGGGGGATTAAAAAAACTGTTATTTTCAAAGTTAGTCAAGGGTTTAAAAAACCCAAATCGGGGCGAAACAGGGACATTGAAAAATAACCTGGGGGGGGGGACCCTTTCAAGATTTAAATAAAGTCTTTGGCTATTTTCCAAAAGCCTGCAAAATAAAAAAAACTGTTAATTCAAAGTTTTTAACCCCAGTTTGGGGGGAAAAATTTTTTCATATAGGAGGACCTCGAGTTTGCGTTTGCTTGTCGAAAAAAACGGGAAAGTTTTGGCCCTTTTTTGAACCATTCCCACTTTACCCCCCCATCAGTTTTCAATCAATATTGAAATATTATTTATAACGTTTTTCCCCCTTCACCCCTTTTTAGGCCCAAAGGGGGTCCCAGGTGGGGGGGCGTTAATATTTTTTCTACAGGGTTTGGCTTGGCAGAATGGTCAAAAAAACCATTTTCAAATTTTATATGCTCCCTTTTCCAAAAAAAGGGGGGGCTGCAGGGAGGTATTGGATTTGAAACCTAAAACCTCCCATTGGAAGGACGCGAAAAAAAAAAACCCCAGGGTTAAAGAGTTGGGAGGGAAAGTCCATGGGAGGGGGATACAAAAAACTCTCCCAAAGTTGTCCCAGGGCGGCCATTCCCAAAATTGTGCGCGTTTCCCATCCAAGGGGGGTTTGGTTACGGGCAACGAGCTGGAAAGTCAGGTTTCATGGAAAAACCCGGTGTGGGGACGAACGACGATTTTCATTGCAAGTTGAGGCTTTCCCTGAGGGGACTGGGTTTGGGACAGCTTGATTGCCGGAAAAAATTGGTTTGGTCCGCTTGGTTTCAGGACAATCCTTGGAGGTTAAAGGTCGGGGGGGCTTAGGTTGTTGGGGTTAACGTTTGCGTTGCGGTTCGTTGGAGGGGGGCGGGGTTTTCCAACCAACTTGAAGTTGGGATTTCCAGCCTGAAACTCTAGGTCCTGGTTAAAAAAAAACACCACAAAACAGAACTAGGTATTGCCCAATTTCATTGGGCCCCCACCAAAAGATGGAAAACTCTGGACCTTTTTAAAAAAAGGCAACATTTTTATTCTTTGGGACGGAAATAACCAAAAATTCCTTTTTTTTCTTTTAGCATGAGGGGATGGTTTCGGATTTCCATCGGGACCTCTGGGTTAATGGGGCCCCAGGGCAACGGGGCTTCCGCAGGCCACTCTGGCTGTTACCTTTGGGTGGGCTTGGCAAAGGCGGCTCAGTTCGGGGGACCCTTGGGATAGTACAAAAATGGAGGAAAAAAAAAGGGTTTTCCTCAAAACCCATATCTTACTTAAGCCAGGGTTTTTTTTTCCCCTGGGATGTTTCCAACCCCACCACCCCACAGTTTTATGAAATCTCAAACTCGGCCTTTTCTTTCCTTGAGGAAAATTAATTTGAAATTAAAAGGATGGAAAACGGGTTGGGAAAAAACCTGTAAGGGAATTACAGATTGAAGGGGGAAAGAAAAAAAACCTTTCTTTCGTTTCTTTTTGGCTTTGTCTTGGGAGGTGCAATTCTTTAGAATCCAAAAAGTTTTTCCCATTGTTAGGAAAACATTTGGGGACGGATTTTCCCTTTCCTAGGGGGGACTGGCACTCATCCCTACCCCAGAGTGGGGGCCTCGGGAAATCCACCCAATTTCCCTTGCCTTTAGGGGAGGGGCGTTTGGGGGCCTTATCCCATTAGGGCCACTGGGGGGGGCACTTGTTCTTCTCGGGCGTTCAGCCTCCAGCTTGTTACCACTGCCCCACCATGGGGACACCCAGCCGGGTCCAAAAACCTTCCTCCCTGTTTAGGGCGGGGGGGGGGGTGTGGGGGACTCATTCATTGTTGGAGATGAACGTGGTCCCAATGCAGGGTTCGGTGTCAAATCCGCGGAACTTGAGGGCAGCTTCACGGAGTCGTGGCTTGGGAGGGTGCCAGTTGGGTTTGGGTTGTTAAACAGGGAGAAGAGTCAGGGGGGGGGAAGAAAAAGGAAAACGCTTTAATATGGACAAACAATCCCTCAGATTTAAAAAAGTCTTGTTAGGGCTTCTTGGGGGGGCCGGACCTTGAAAGCTATCAGGGGCTCGGTTCGGGCTTTGCTTTTTCATGTTGGAAAAAAAAAAAATGTGGGGTTTTTAACCCCTTTTTCCATTGGGAAAAAGGCAAAAAAGTTTATTATTTCAATGCCTGCAAAAAAAAAAAAAATGTAAATATTCTCCTCTTTCTTTTTTCCCTCCTCTTCGGTTGTTGTTGTTGAGAGGAGTATTTTTACGGTTTTGCAGGCTTTGGGGGGAAAAAAATATTCCTTTGTTTTTCAAAAAATGGGGGGAAGGGGGGGTTAACCCCCAACCTTTTTTTTTCCACATTGGAAAAGGGCAAAGCTGGGAACCAAGGGAGCCTGGGATAGCTTTGCAGTTCGGGGCAGAGAGGCATCAGGACTTTTAAATCTGAGGGGGGGATTGCTTCATATTTAGGCGGTTTTCTTTTCTTCCCCTGCTTTCTCCTGTACACCCCCAAAACCCACTGGCAACCTCCATCCCACCGGGAACTCGTGGATGCTTGCTTCAAGTTCGCGGGATTGGGACCAACCCACCCTCATGGGGGGATTCATCTCCCAAAACAAATTGATTTGGAAGTCCGCCTACAGGAGGGGAAGGTGGGGGGACCGGGTGGGTGTTTCCTGGTTTGGCAGTGGTTTAAAACCAAGCCTGGAGCTGGAAAAACGGGCCCAGACGACCGAGCCCCAGGTAGGGGCTAATGGAATACAGGCACTTTGCCACTTTCCTAAGGGGGGGCAGGGGGGGTAAATTGTGACGGGTTTCGGGGTTCCCATTCTGGGGGGGCGTTGGGGAGGATTGGAGTTTGGCAGTCCTTAGGAGGGGGGAAAAATCGTCATTTTCTTCAATTGGGGGGGGAAATGATCTAAAAGATGCAACAATCAAGACAGGCAGAACGAAGAAAAGGTTTTTCTTATCCCTTTACATCAGTAATTCTTAGCAGGGTTTCCCAAGTTTTCATCTTGAATCCCAAATAAATTTTTCTCAAGGACATTTGATAAGGCGGGAAAAAGGTTGGAGATTTTCATAACCCTGTGGGGGTTTGTGGTTGGGTACATCCCATGGGGAAAAAAACACTTGCTAAGTAGTATGGGGTGAGGGGAAAAACCTTTTCTTCAATTTGGGGGGGGACTTAATCCCCACGTCGGATGAGGCGGCTTTGCAAAGACCACCCAAAGAACAAAGCCAGAAGGGTGCGCCCGGGGGGAAGGCGTTGGCTTGGGCCCATAAACCCAGAGGGTCGGGATGGATTCGGGGAAAATCAAACCATTTCTCTGCCTAAAAAAAGAAAAAAAGGGGGTCAAAATTTGTTTCGGTTCAATAAGGGAAATTAAAAAATGGTTTGTTTTTAAAAAAAGGGTCAGGAGGTTTTTTTCCATTCTGGGGGTTGACATGGAAAATTGCCACAAATAAAGCTTTCTGTTTTTGTGTATAAACAGGGGGACTAAAGGTTCAGGGGGAACTGGTGTGGTGTGATCAACCTTTTCAAATAGTGGGGGGGGGGGACCAGGGGGGGCTCACGGGGGGGGGGGGGACCGGCCAAGGGGGGGGGGGGGACCCAGCGTGAAAAAAACCACCAAACCAAGCACCGGGGCCTTTTACCACCAAAAGGGGATTGTTTGGGAGGGAACCAGCCACCAAATTAAACCAATTTCTTGCATCCAAGCTGTCCAGGGGGGAAAACAACGCTAGGCGCAGACTGAACACAGCTAACACAGTGCATATACAGTACAGACCAAAAGAACACAAGAATACAAAAAATACCATAATTACCGCTAATAATAACAATATTGCGTTGCACATACCTGTATAAAAGAAAAGAAAACACAAATCCTCATGGTCTCTCCATATCACACGCTCGCAGTCCCCTGTTAGCAGCTAGCTCTCACATGTGACTACATAAACTACCAGTGATGGGCAAGCTACTTGATTTATGCAGTTAGCTAAGCTACTCTACAATAAATTCAGCTTCACTTTACAGAAGCTACCACCCATAAAAATGCAGCAAGCTAAGTTACAAAATTCTGTCAAAAGTAGTTTGCTATATAGAAGCTACTTTCAAGTAAACAAACTGCAGTCTATGCAATTTTAGTGATAAATACTAAACTGTCAGTCAGAAAAAGGTTAAAATTTAGATATTTATAGAATAGCCCAAAACACCAACAACAAAAGACAAGAAGGCCCTTTGCAATTGTAAATAAAATAAATTGAGAAATTATAGCAATAAGCCATTACAAATTAACATGTACTTCATTAGAAATGTTTTTTAACTGTTGTTTATAACAATAGCCCAATAAACACGAAACAAATGTGAATCCGAGCCAATTAATGGCTCTATTTAAGCAAGAATACCCTCTGAAACTGAAAAGAAAACACATAAGTTTACAAATGAACTGTGCTAGAACTATGTCTGACCAGTTTATGAAAACAATGGTAACATCCTACAGCCTTATTATCAGTCAGAGGAGCTTTCTCTGGGATTACAGAGTAGGATCTGAAAACATTTCTGTTCGCTCGTCTCCACTAAAGTGACGTGCTTTTGGAGGTATGGCCACGGTGAGGTCTGGACTCCACCGGGCGCGTCTCCGTTGACGCGCGTTGGCTGCTGTCCGTCGGACGTCCGTAAAACGGACTAGTGGTCTAAACTTATTGAAAGCAATTGGAAAAATGGGAGAGAGAAAAGAACTCCAACATATCCAGTGTTGTGAGATCTGTCTCTCATAAGTGCAGTAGCTCTGTGGGTAATGTGTGTGTGTGTGTGTGTGGATGGGAGCGCACGGCGGTGAGGAGAGAGCAAGGGGACACAGCAAGTGTCCAAGGGGACAGAGCAAGTGTCCAAGGGGACAGAGCAAGTGTCCAAGGGGACAGAGCAAGTGTCCAAGGGGACACAGCAAGTGTCCAAGGGGACAGAGCAAGTGTCCAAGGGGACAGAGAAAGTGTCCAAGGGGACAGAGCAAGTGTCCAAGGGGACACAGCAAGTGTCCAAGGGGACACAGCAAGTGTCCAAGGGGACAGAGCAAGTGTCCAAGGGGACACAGCAAGTGTCCAAGGGGACACAGCAAGTGTCCAAGGGGACAGAGCAAGTGTCCAAGGAGACACAGCAAGTGTCCAAGGGGACAGAGCAAGTGTCCAAGGGGACAGAGCAAGTGTCCAAGGGGACAGAGCAAGTGTCCAAGGGGACACAGCAAGTGTCCAAGGGGACAGAGCAAGTGTCCAAGGGGACAGAGCAAGTGTCCAAGGGGACAGAGCAAGTGTCCAAGGGGACAGAGCAAGTGTCCAAGGGGACAGAGCAAGTGTCCAAGGGGACATAGCAAGTGTCCAAGGGGACAGAGCAAGTGTCCAAGGGGACAGAGCAAGTGTCCAAGGGGACAGAGCAAGTGTCCAAGGAGACACAGCAAGTGTCCAAGGGGACAGAGCAAGAGAAAAAAGAGCGAGGTGTATGTAAAGATTAACATTACGCGAAAGATAAATGGTAGATGTACGATCAGGAAACAATTATTTAAATTAATACATGAAAAAAATTACACATGTTTGTTAATAATCATTGTCATTAACAAATACTTATAACCAGGACTACAGCATATATCAATACATGTTTAATAATGTTGTAAATATATTAATATATATATTATTCATTGTATTTCCAATGGAAAACGGACCCGACACTCGTCGACGGAACAAATAGGATTGTTTCTATTTCGTCCGTCCGCGTCCGTTGCACCCTCCGTTGACGGAATACGTCCGACGTGCGTTGGACGGACGCATGCGGAGGCAGTGGAGCCACTTCCATTCACCCTCATGGAGATACGGACGACGGATCCGTCCAAACATGTCCGTTTCATCTCCGTCTCCGTTATTTCCATGAGGGTGAATGGAAGTGGCTCCACTGCCTCCAACATCCGGATTCCGTCAACGGAGGGTGCAACGGACGCGGACGGACGAAATAGAAACAATCCTATTTGTTCCGTCGACGCGTGTTGGGTCCGTTTTCCATTGGAAATACAATGAATAATATATATATTAATATATTTACAACATTATTAAACATGTATTGATATATGCTGTAGTCCTGGTTATAAGTGTTTGTTAATGACAATGATTATTAACAAACATGTGTAATTTTTTTCATGTATTAATTTAAATAATTGTTTCCTGATCGTACATCTACCATTTATCTTTCGCGTAATGTTAATCTTTACATACACCTCGCTCTTTTTTCTCTTGCTCTGTCCCTTGGACACTTGCTGTGTCCCTTGGACACTTGCTCTGTCCCCTTGGACACTTGCTCTGTCCCCTTGGACACTTGCTCTGTCCCTTGGACACTTGCTGTGTCCCCTTGGACACTTGCTCTGTCCCCTTGGACACTTGCTCTGTCCCCTTGGACACTTGCTGTGTCCCCTTGGACACTTGCTCTGTCCCCTTGGACACTTGCTCTGTCCCTTGGACACTTGCTGTGTCCCCTTGCTCTCTCCTCACCGCCGTGCGCTCCCATCCACACACACACACACACATTACCCACAGAGCTACTGCACTTATGAGAGACAGATCTCACAACACTGGATATGTTGGAGTTCTTTTCTCTCTCCCATTTTTCCAATTGCTTTCAATAAGTTTAGACCACTAGTCCGTTTTACGGACGTCCGACGGACAGCAGCCAACGCGCGTCAACGGAGACGCGCCCGGTGGAGTCCAGACCTCACCGTGGCCATACCTCCAAAAGCACGTCACTTTAGTGGAGACGAGCGAACAGAAATGTTTTCAGATCCTACTCTGTAATCCCAGAGAAAGCTCCTCTGACTGATAATAAGGCTGTAGGATGTTACCATTGTTTTCATAAACTGGTCAGACATAGTTCTAGCACAGTTCATTTGTAAACTTATGTGTTTTCTTTTCAGTTTCAGAGGGTATTCTTGCTTAAATAGAGCCATTAATTGGCTCGGATTCACATTTGTTTCGTGTTTATTGGGCTATTGTTATAAACAACAGTTAAAAAACATTTCTAATGAAGTACATGTTAATTTGTAATGGCTTATTGCTATAATTTCTCAATTTATTTTATTTACAATTGCAAAGGGCCTTCTTGTCTTTTGTTGTTGGTGTTTTGGGCTATTCTATAAATATCTAAATTTTAACCTTTTTCTGACTGACAGTTTAGTATTTATCACTAAAATTGCATAGACTGCAGTTTGTTTACTTGAAAGTAGCTTCTATATAGCAAACTACTTTTGACAGAATTTTGTAACTTAGCTTGCTGCATTTTTATGGGTGGTAGCTTCTGTAAAGTGAAGCTGAATTTATTGTAGAGTAGCTTAGCTAACTGCATAAATCAAGTAGCTTGCCCATCACTGGTAGTTTATGTAGTCACATGTGAGAGCTAGCTGCTAACAGGGGACTGCGAGCGTGTGATATGGAGAGACCATGAGGATTTGTGTTTTCTTTTCTTTTATACAGGTATGTGCAACGCAATATTGTTATTATTAGCGGTAATTATGGTATTTTTTGTATTCTTGTGTTCTTTTGGTCTGTACTGTATATGCACTGTGTTAGCTGTGTTCAGTCTGAGCCTAGCGTCTGAGGAGGGGACTGCGAGCGTGTGATATGGAGAGACCATGAGGATTTGTGTTTTATTATTTTTTATACAGAACTGCAGATAAAGTCAACCAGTGATCCTACATGTGTCGTCGTGGTCCTTAATCAGCCAGCGCACCCCTATGTCAGACTGTACATTTCCCTATTTCTGTTTCTAAAGTTCATTGTATGACGTCATAGTTTATATCTGTTCATAGCCACATGGACAGACCCAGGACTGAGGCTGTAGACCCAGGACTGAGGCTGTAGACCCAGGACTGAGGCTGCAGACCCAGGACTGAGGCTGCAGACCCAGGACTGAGGCTGCAGACCCAGGACTGAGGCTGCAGACCCAGGACTGAGGCTGCAGACCCAGGACTGAGGCTGTAGACCCAGGACTGAGGCTGCAGACCCAGGACTGAGGCTGCAGACCCAGGACTGAGGCTGCAGACCCAGGACTGAGGCTGCAGACCCAGGACTGAGGCTGCAGACCCAGGACTGAGGCTGCAGACCCAGGACTGAGGCTGTAGACCCAGGACTGAGGTTGTAGAAGTGGCTCCTATACAGGGTGGGGGGTGTAGCCCATGGGTCGGGAGCAACCAGCTTTAATTGCAGAACCCGATGTTTGATGTTGAAAGAGAACAATATCATTTCTCACTTCTACCACCATCAAACATATTAGAATTATCTGACGTTGTTGTGTTTGTTGCAGATCTACAAAGTCCATCTACAGAATGGGGTTCACCTGTGATCAGTGTGGAAAGACCTGCAGCTCTGCTTCTGATCTAAAGAGACACCACAGAACTCACACTGGAGGAAAACCATACGAGTGTGATCTGTGTGGAACATGTTTTACTACAAAAGAAGGTCTCAAGGTCCACAGCAGAATCCACACTGGAGAAAAACCCTTCAGCTGCTACGATTGTGATCAGAGTTTTAGACAAGAGAATACTCTCAAAGCTCATCAGAGGATCCACACAGGAGAGAAACCATTTGAGTGTGACCAGTGTGAAAAAACATTTAGGACCAAACAGCTGCTCTCACTACATCAGCATGTCCACACAGGAGAGAGATCTCACCAATGTGACCAGTGTGAAAAGACTTTTACACGTTTATCTGTCCTCACTGAGCACTACAGAATCCACACTGGAGAAAAACCATTCGTCTGTGGAGACTGTGGGAAGACGTTTACTCACTCTTCACACTACAAAGCACATGAGAGAATCCACACTGGAGAAAAGCCATTTGCATGTGACTTCTGCAGTAAAACCTTTAAAACTGCAGCAGAGCGCACACTTCACCATCGGATCCACACTGGAGAGAAACCCTTCAGCTGCGACGATTGTGGTCAGAGTTTTTCTCAGAGTGGTCATCTCAAAGTGCATCAGAGGATCCACACTGGAGAGAAACCATTTGTCTGTGAAAAGTGTGGAAAGTGTTTTACTCATGGTTCATCTCTTACTAGACACATTAAAACCTGTAGAAAAGCAGGTCTGAAGCAGGTCTGAAGCATCTGGACCAAAGTGAAGGAGACAGAGCTGAGGCTGCATCCTGTGAACCCAGAGTCAGACTCTACAGCAGGGGTCGGCAACCTAGGGCACGCGTGCCACATGTGGCACGCAGCGGGATAAACACTGGCACGCCGGCACCTCCGCATTATTCTCACTGTATCTGTCCTGTTTTAAAAATAAGTCTGTCTGAGCGCTTTTTGAGCGCTTTTTGAGCGCTTTTTGAGCGCTTTTTGGGGGCCGGCACTAGGACCCAGCGGACACCACCAAAAGGCGGAATTCGGGCGTTCTGCTCTCCCAAAATTTCATCCACTGAGCGGCGCTGTGATCAAAAAATGACACCGTTTGTTGCCCAGTTCACTTCCGGTTGATTTCATACAATGGCGAATATGGCTCACAAAAACAACAAACGATTGACAGTGCCTGAATTGCGTGAAAGGTTGAAGCGAAAGGGTATTTGCAGTGTGGGAAAACGAAAGGAGGAATTGTTGTTGCTAGTTCAACGAGCGGATGGTGTTTATGAAGATTTAGAAGAAGATGACAGCGAGCAGAGTGAACGAATGATTCTATGTATTTGAACTGATTCTGTTGTAAAAGTGAAATTCATGCAGCAAACCACTTGAAACGCTTAAAACAGGCCAGAAACATCATGACTTGCATACTGGCAGCCAACAACTGTGATTCTATGTATTTGAACTGATTCTGTTGTAAAAGTGAATTCCATGCAGCAAACCACTTGAAACGCTTAAAGCAGCAGTAAGCGATTTTTGGGTGTTAATATACGTCTTAAATATTGATATATTCCAATAGCCATCACTTATATAGAGTGTTTGTACCTAAACACGGATCTCTCAGTCCTTCCAGTCTTCTCCCACCTATATAATAAAAAAACCTCACATCCTATGCGCTTATCCAATGACGAGAGAGCACGCCTTATAAGCGGTTTCTCCTGTGTGTGCACGCGCACTCTTCAAAACAAACATGGCGGAGAAGGAAAAGCCGCCTCCAGCGCTGCTGCAGACTAAATACATGGATGGATTTATTAAATACAGGCAAAACGCCAGAAACAGAGGAACGACAAAAAGTAGGAGCAACATGGTGACCAGCTGCATTCATGTTGGCGACCTCTAGCTCCGTGGATTCCTCTCTCCGACTGAACAGGTGAGCATGTTACTCAGTAGTGGCAGTAGTAGTTGTATTATTTATACATATTGTTGCCTGAGACTGTAATGCGGGTTTTCACCAAGTTAGCTAGTTAAAAATACCCAGCTGTTGTAGAAATACGGCCGCATTTTGTGGCAATAACTGCGCATTACCTTGGCTTAGCTTTGAGAAACAACAACAGACAACACAACATCGAAGCCTTAGCCCAGCCTTAGTCATCCATAAACTCCGGTCAATTATTAGTTCCCCACATGTACAAAATTAAATGACCATATCACCAGAGTTCCCCCGTGAAGTGGTGTTAGCATTAGCGTTAGCTGTTAGCATTAGCGTTCGCTGTTAGCATTAGCGTTCGCTGTTAGCATTAGCGTTCGCTGTTAGCATTAGCGTTCGCTGTTAGCATTAGCGTTAGCTGTTAGCATTAGCGTTCGCTGTTAGCATTAGCGTTAGCTGTTAGCATTAGCGTTCGCTGTTAGCATTAGCGTTCGCTGTTAGCATTAGCGTTAGCTGTTAGCATTAGCGTTCGCTGTTAGCATTAGCGTTCGCTGTTAGCATTAGCTGTCTGTAGTTGTGAATATGATGTGGCTGCTACGATCACTTCTGATCTGTATGAATCGTTTGTTTTTGCCAATAAACATAGTTGCTTGCACTATATATATATATATATGTAGGTCTGCATTTCATTCTTCAATGACTAAGTTTTGCAACTTGCACTCTGTATATTAGTTTTATTGTTATAAAAACAATATCTCTTTACCTCAAATCTAACTTCCGTGACCACTACATACATTTTTATTATTATGTATTGAGAATAAGTAAGAAAAGTCTTGCTGACTACTACCAAATAAATTATGAGCATGATATAATATAGACATTGTAATAATTTATATGTCTTCATTGCATTCTTTTCTCTGTATCTTTTCCAGTATGGCCTAAATCAATTGGAATGAGGTCTTCAATGTACAAGAGTTCAAAAGCCTCCATAATGCAAGTTAAATAACTATTAAAAAAAAAACAATGCCATAACGACTAGATACTTTTCTGCTGACCTCTTCTTTCTCTAGTATTGACTGGGAAGACAAGACTTTGCTTCCATAATTAGAAGAATGGCCATTGTCATCTCCTGAGGAAGACTTTACACCCCACATTTGTCATGTAGGTTGTTGTGAATGCATATATGGGACGCAGTGATTATGATGATAATGATGTTGTGATGTGTGTGTCATTCATCCCTACAGTTGTGTTGCTGCCCTGAGGTCCAAAATGAATATCGATCATGTTCCAGGAGTCAGTGTTGACAAAACTGTCGCTGAGTTTCTTCAACAATCAAGAGGAGTGAGATAATCACTCGACTCCCAAAACAGCCGATGTAAGTGTCTTTCTCTCACAATGCACAGTCCAAATAAACATGTACAAGGATCCTGTGAATCAGGGGCCACTCCTGGTGATCAATAAATACTGATGTTGTTGATGATGAATATATCAAAGTCATATTTGAGTAGATAAAACTGATGTCTCTTCTATTATGTTTCAAAGGAAAATCTCTGCCAGAGGAAGACTCCAGTTCCTTCAACCTGGGCCCCTGAAGCGTGGCTGTGTGTGCGTGTGACTGTGTGTGCGTGTGACTGTGTGTGCGTGTGGCTGTGTGTGCGTGTGGCTGTGTGTGCGTGTGACTGTGTGTGCTTGTGTGTGACTGTGTGTGCTTGTGACTGTGTGTGCTTGTGACTGTGTGTGCTTGTGACTGTGTGTGCTTGTGACTGTGTGTGCTTGTGACTGTGTGTGCTTGTGACTGTGTGTGCTTGTGACTGTGTGTGCTTGTGGCTGTGTGTGCTTGTGACTGTGTGTGCTTGTGTGTGCTTGTGACTGTGTGTGCTTGTGACTGTGTGTGCTTGTGGCTGTGTGTGCTTGTGGCTGTGTGTGCGTGGCTGCTTATGAATTATTTTGAGGAAATGTGTTCAAACAAGCTACAACATAAAGATTAACATTTTGTTAGATATCTCTGATAGTGTTCGCTGCAGCAGCGATGGATAAGGACCTGAATAATAACAGTGTTATTCATTTGAGCAAAAAGTGATAACACAAACGTTGCCTTACCATCACTTGTAATTATTTGTCTTAGTAGGGACATTGTGTATATTTTTCCGGCTATAACTTCAAATCTTCTTTTACATAATAAAGTTTCTTAGACTCGTTACAGACTGTATTTGTTTTCCTACTATAAAACAAAGCACATTGAAAGAGGTGTATGTATTTTTTTTTATTTTGAAATAGTACAACTACAAACATATTTCAGAACTGCAGAGTGGACGTGCACCATGGGGGCCACTGAGGACGTGCACCATGGGGACCGCTGAGGACGTGCACCATGGGGGCCACTGAGGACGTGCACCATGGGGGCCGCTGAGGACGTGCACCATGGGGGCCGCTGAGGACGTGCACCATGGGGGCCACTGAGGACGTGCACCATGGGGGCCGCTGAGGAAAGCACGTTTTCAATGTCTGTTGGCACCTTTCACAGACGCATCAGGGAAAGGATCTGGTCATCAGCTTCTCTGGACAGAGGGCGTTCAGTGCTTCCTGAAAGAACCGTTATGACAAATGACTTTATATATTCTGTTACTTGTAGCTTTTCTTTCAAAGTGGTGAGTTTCCTTACAGTGTAATAGTGTAACGTAATTAGTTATGACAGTACTTTTGCGTTTCGGACAAGCTTTACTGGAATTGTTTTTCAGTCCCACATCTCACTGTACAGCTCTGATACACTTTGATTTTGTCTTCATTCTCTGAACAATAAGCACATAATACAGATGTTGATTACATCAATAAATGTATCTTTATTTTGTGACATTGAGAAGGCAGCTTCCAGTGAGATGCAGCTTTACTTTCACATAATACATTACTACAGTGTTGTCTATAAAGAACTCCAAATATACAAATTGTGAGGAAATAAGTAGCAGTAATGTATTACTTTAAATAACCTTCATGTAAAGCTTTGTTGTTATGTATATGCATTACATTCATCTAATACATATGCACTGTAACAGATTAACATCTGTGCATAATGTTGAGACACGTCACACTGCAATCTGCAACATTATGTTTATCACAACAGTTATCAGTGTGCCAACTATAAAAGCAGTATTATTCTATAAAAGACTGGATTGTTTTTATCTCTTTCTTAGTGATGCTATCCTAGCTAACACCAAGCTGCTTCCAGTGTTATAGCTAGGTTACAACTGAGCTATTCTATGCTAATATTTCACTCCCAGAGTTTGTTGTTAATATACTTACGAGTAGACCCGACGGAGATGAATCTGCTGCTGCCATCACCAACACGATGCGCGTTCATGTGGTGTGACGAGGAGACGGGGGCGGGGCTACTAACTCGCTCAGGCAGAAGAAACTGCCGGAAACGACCAAATCGCTTACTGCTGCTTTAAAACAGGCCAGAAACATCATGAATTGCATACTGGCATCCAACAACTGTGATTCTATGTATTTGAACTGATTCTGTTGTAAAAGTGATTTTCATGCAGCAAACCACTTGAAACACCTAAAACAGGCCAGAAACATCATGAATTGCATACTGGCATCCAACAACTGTGATTCTATGTATTTGAACTGATTCTGTTGTAAAAGTGAATTTCATGCAGCAAACCACTTGAAATGCCTAAAACAGGCCAGAAACATCATGAATTGCATACTGGCATCCAACAACTGTTATTCTATGTATTTGAACTGATTCTGTTGTAAAAGTGAATTTCATGCAGCAAACCACTTGAAACGCTTAAAACAGGCCAGAAACATCATGAATTGCATACTGGCAGCCAACAACTGTGATTCTATGTATTTGAACTGATTCTGTTGTAAAAGTGAATTTCATGCAGCAAACCACTTGAAATGCCTAAAACAGGCCAGAAACATCATGAATTGCATACTGGCATCCAACAACTGTGATTCTATGCATTTGAACTGATTCTGTTGTAAAAGTGAATTTCATGCAGCAAACCACTTGAAACCCTTAAAACAGAACAGAAACATCATGAATTGTATACTGGCAGCCAACAACTGTGATTCTATGTATTTGAACTGATTCTGTTGTAAAAGTGAATTTCATGCAGCAAACCACTTGAAACCCTTAAAACAGAACAGAAACATCATGAATTGTATACTGGCAGCCAACAACTGTGATTCTATGTATTTGAACTGATTCTGTTGTAAAAGTGAATTTCATGCAGCAAACCACTTGAAACGCTTAAAACAGGCCAGAAACATCATGAATTGCATACTGGCAGCCAACAACTGTGATTCTATGCATTTGAACTGATTCTGTTGTAAAAGTGAATTTCATGCAGCAAACCACTTGAAACGCTTAAAACAGGCCAGAAACATCATGAATTGCATACTGGCAGCCAACAACTGTGATTCTATGTATTTGAACTGATTCTGTTGTAAAAGTGAATTCCATGCAGCAAACCACTTGAAACGCTTAAAACAGGCCAGAAACATCATGAATTGCATACTGGCATCCAACAACTGTGATTCTATGTATTTGAACTGATTCGGTTGTAAAAGTGAATTCTATGCAGCAAACCACTTGAAACGCTTAAAACAGGCCAAAAACATCATGCATTTCATACTGGCAGCCAACAACTAAGATTATATGTAACAGAATGTAGAACAGGGAGCTTCTGGTATCCAGCAAAAAGAAAGAAATTAGGTGATCCTTAAAGGGTTAAAGTCCATCCATCCATCCATCCATTTTCTTCCGCTTTATCCGTTGCCGGGTCGCGGGGGCAGCAGTCTAAGCAGAGACGCCCAGACTTCCCTATCCACACACACTTCCTCCAGCTCGTCCGGGGGGACCCCAAGGCGTTCCCAGGCCAGCTGAGAGATATAGCCCCTCCAGCGTGTCCTGGGTCTTCCGCGGGGCCTCCTCCCGGTGGGGCGTGCCCGGAACACCTCCCCAGGGAGGCGTCCAGGAGGCATCCGGAACAGATGCCCGAGCCACCTCAACTGGTTCCTCTCGACGTGGAGAAGCAGCGGTTCTACTCCGAGCTCCTCCCGTGTGACTGAGCTCCTCACCCTATCTCTAAGGGAGCGCCCAGCCACTCTGCGGAGGAAGCTCATTTCGACCGCTTGTATCCGCGATCTCGTTCTTTCGGTCATTACCCAAAGCTCATGACCATAGATGAGGGAGGGAACGAAGATTGACCGGTAAATCGAGAGCTTTGCCTTTCGGCTCAGCTCCCTCTTCACCACAACGGTCCGATACAGCGACCGCATAACTGCGCACGCTGCACCGATCCGCCTGTCAATCTCACGCTCCATTCTTCCCTCACTCGTGAACAAGACCCCGAGATACTTGAACTCCTCCACTTGAGGAAGGACCTCTCCACCCACCTGCAGAGGGCAAGGCACCTTTTTCCGGTCGAGCACCATGGCCTCGGATTTGGAGGTGCTGATTCTCATCCCAGCCGCTTCACACTCGGCTGCAAACCGTCCCAGTGCATGCTGCAGGTCCTGGTTCGTTGGAGCCAACAGGACAACATCGTCCGCAAACAGCAGAGATGAAATCCTGTGGTCTCCGAACCGGACCCCCTCCGACCCCTGGCTGCGCCTAGATATTCTGTCCATAAATACAGTGAACAGAACCGGTGACAAAGGGCAGCCCTGTCGGAGGCCAACATTCACCGGGAACAGGTCTGACTTACTGCCGGCAATGCGAACACAGCTCTGGCTCCGGTCATACAGGGACCGGACGGCCCTCAGCAGAGGACCCCCGACCCCGTACTCCCGGAGAACCCCCCAAAGGACACCCCGGGGAACACAGTCGAACGCCTTCTCCAAATCCACAAAGCACATGTGGACAGGTTGGGCGAACTCCCATGAACCCTCGAGTATCCGATGGAGAGTATAGAGCTGGTCCAGTGTTCCGCGACCGGGACGAAAACCACACTGCTCCTCCTGGATCCGAGATTCGACCATCGGCCGTAGCCTCCTCTCCAGTACCTTGGAGTAGACCTTACCGGGGAGGCTGAGGAGTGTGATCCCACGATAATTGGAACATACCCTCCGGTCCCCCTTCTTGTAGAGAGGGACCACCACCCCGGTCTGCCACTCCATTGGCACTGCCCCCGATCGCCACGCGATGTTGCAGAGACGTGTCAGCCAAGACAGTCCTACAACATCCAGAGACTTTAGATAATCAGGGCGGATCTCATCCACACCCGGAGCCTTGCCACCATGGAGGCTGCCAACCACCTTGGTGACCTCAGCCAGGGAGATGGATGTATCCGCCCCGACATCCTCAGCCTCTGCCTCTGTAACAGAGGACGTGACGGGGGGATTGAGGAGAACCTCAAAGTATTCCTTCCACCGCCCGACAATATCCCCAGTCGATGTCAGCAGCTCTCCACCCGCACCGTACATGGTGCTGGCAAAGAACTGCTTCCCCCTCCTGAGGCGCCGGATGGTTTGCCAGAATCTCTTCGAGGCCGACCGATAGTCATTAGGGTTAAAGTCATAATTTCAATATTTTTTATTTTTATACACACATTATTAACTAAATGTTGCGTTCTAATCTTTTTTTAGGAGGAGGAGAGCGCAGTCAGGCCAGGCTCGCCTCGCACATCTTAACACTAGAACGCCCAGCCAAATTTGGGGCTAGTTTAGAGAAGAGGAGCTAACCCGCTACTTGGGTTGCTAACATTTGCATGTCAAATGAGGTGATGACCGAAACAACAGGGGGCTAGGGTGGGCTTTGTTTATTCGTCTGGGGGAGGAAGGGCTGCGAATGAGTGACTTCCAGACTGTGAACCCTGAGAATTAATATACTGTATATATTTTGTAATAACATTTTTCTCAGTGGCTTTGGTGCATTTAAAGTTCTCGAAACTATTAGTCAATTTTTCTTATTTTGTAGCATTTAAAATCAATAAATCTCACTAACCAAAAAAAACCTGTGTGTTGACCTCTCCCTAAGATGGCAAAGTAAAGTGGTGTGTATTTCACATATGTACTACATATGCAATAATACAGTAACTTATGTCTCTTTATATAGAACAAACATACAAAAAAGCGTTATGGTAGAACTCTGATAAATGTAAACAATATAACACACCTCTTCATGAGTGAAAGCTGTAATTCACCTAAGAGCAATTGTTCAAATTTAGAAGGGATTTTTCAGGATATAAAAAGATAGAGGAATGTATGAAATTAGCTTGACAGTATGTTTCATTCTGACTGAAGCAAATGATAATGTTATAAAACAGTATGTTTCATTCTGACTGAAGCACATGATAATGTTATAAAACAGTATGTTTCATTCTGACTGAAGCACATGATAATGTTATAAAACAGTATGTTTCATTCTGACTGAAGCACATGATAATGTTATAAAACAGTATGTTTCATTCTGACTGAAGCTCATGATAATGTTATAAAACAGTATGTTTCATTCTGACTGAAGCACATGATAATGTTATAAAACAGTATGTTTCATTCTGACTGAAGCACATGATAATGTTATAAAACAGTATGTTTCATTCTGACTGAAGCACATGATAATGTTATAAAACAGTATGTTTCATTCTGACTGAAGCACATGATAATGTTATAAAACAGTATGTTTCATTCTGACTGAAGCACATGATAATGTTATAAAACAGTATGTTTCATTCTGACAGAAGCACATGATAATGTTATAAAACAGTATGTTTCATTCTGACTGAAGCTCATGATAATGTTATAAAACAGTACGTTTCATTCTGACTGAAGCTCATGATAATGTTATAAAACAGTATGTTTCATTCTGACTGAAGCACATGATAATGTTATAAAACAGTATGTTTCATTCTGACTGAAGCACATGATAATGTTATAAAACAGTATGTTTCATTCTGACTGAAGCACATGATAATGTTATAAAAAAGTATGTTTCATTCTGACTGAAGCACATAATAATGTTATAAAACAGTATGTTTCATTCTGACTGAAGCACATGATAATGTTATAAAACAGTACGTTTCATTCTGACTGAAGCTCATGATAATGTTATAAAACAGTATGTTTCATTCTGACTGAAGCACATGATAATGTTATAAAACAGTATGTTTCATTCTGACTGAAGCACATGATAATGTTATAAAACAGTATGTTTCATTCTGACTGAAGCACATGATAATGTTATAAAAAAGTATGTTTCATTCTGACTGAAGCACATGATAATGTTATAAAACAGTATGTTTCATTCTGACTGAAGCACATAATAATGTTATAAAACATTATGTTTCATTCTGACTGAAGCACATGATAATGTTATAAAACAGTATGTTTCATTCTGACTGAAGCACATGATAATGTTATAAAACAGTATGTTTCATTCTGACTGAAGCACATGATAATGTTATAAAACAGTATGTTTCATTCTGACTGAAGCACATAATAATGTTATAAAACAGTATGTTTCATTCTGACTGAAGCACATGATAATGTTATAAAACAGTATGTTTCATTCTGACTGAAGCTCATGATAATGTTATAAAACAGTATGTTTCATTCTGACTGAAGCACATGATAATGTTATAAAACAGTGTGTTTCATTCTGACTGAAGCACATGATAATGTTATAAAACAGTATGTTTCATTCTGACTGAAGCACATGATAATGTTATAAAACAGTATGTTTCATTCTGACTGAAGCTCATGATAATGTTATGTGATGTGAGAAATGCACTAAAGCCACTGGAGAAAAACTGTAACTATTCAGATCCTCCCCCTCCCCCTAAGATGGCAAAGTGAAGCAACTTCAGCTCAGCCTGTGATAACGGCCCTATTTACATAACAAAGTTGGCCGTTCACAGGTGATTTCGTTTGTTAGCTAAAATCCTTGGGGTCATTTGACACCGTGGAGGGGATGATAGGTATAAGTGCCAAATGACACCTCCATGCGAGTGCTAGTGTTAAAGCTGCTTTCAATATCTTTTCAAATCTGTTTTCCTTTTCTCCATAGCATGTCTGTAACAAAAGTTCTCATAATCTGAAGTCAGCGTATTTACATGGTTTTATGAAACAGAATTCTGAGAAAAACAGGTTTAAAGATCGACATTCCAAACATAATCATCACAGTCATATAACATGTACATTTTGAATTACTCTGTTATGGCACACTTGTTTTAGTCACTATGTTGTAGAAGATTAAAAAGATGTTACTTTGGCACCAATTAAACACACAACACTCATGAATTAGTCGAAAATCAAGAATGTATTGATTCTTTCAATATTCAATGGATTGAATTTTGACCTCCTCTTCTTTTTCTTTCTCTTTATAATTTACTGAAAATTAGATATGTATTAGACATTGCCAGTATTATTCTATCAAATCACGCAGTCTAAATATCCACAACCACCAAGCATTTTTAATGCAAGGAGAAACTTAGGTAACTTTAAACACAAATAAAACAAATGGACCTGTCCGACTCGAGTGTCTATGCTTCGTGTGTCTCTGGTTCTGTTCGCGTGTCTATGGTCCGCGCTCGGAGCCCAGACGGCAGTGCGTTCACTGAGCTGTCAGAGCGGGGGTCACAGCAACTGCTCCCGGGGCCAGAGCGGAGGATGTAAGGTAACGTTCGGTTTATCAAAACATATCACAATATTTAACGTATAACACTAGTGAATTTCACCTAGATTTTTTCAGACATTAAAGACAAGATGTTATATAATAATTGTTTAATGAAAAAACAATTTTGCCACAAGCAACCAAAAGATGTGCAACCAAAATTGCCTCAGACAAGAATCGAACCTGGGTTCCAGGTCCTAGTCTTCAATGTTAACCATTTGGCCAACATAGCATCTCTGGGCTAGACAGGTTTGCACGCAGTATGATACCTGAGCGTCTAAGTCGCTGGCAGAGCTAAAGCGGACTTAGCCTGCCACCTTGTGGCGATAAGATGTACTATTTTTCACGCAGCTGCGTGATTCCCGAAAAGCGTGAATGAAGACGACAAAACGAAATGGGACCTACTGTACCTTGTTCAGATGACAGTGAAACCTCCTACAGATTCAGCCCAGACTGCTGCTGCTGCTGTGAGAGGTCCTTCTCCTTCGTCATCGCCGCCATTTTGGCGCCCCCTAGTGTTTGTGAAAAAGTGCGACTTCAGAGCCGTTTTGTTAACATAAATCATCTCATGTTTTATGTTAACATGTCAAAATGAACACCCGAAATGTTACAAACACATATTGTAGTTATATATTCTGGATAGCAGCATATTCAATTCAAGTACAACTTTAAGCTACATGCTGCTATTAGCGGTACAAAAGCGGCTAGCTGTCACATATCTTGCATACTATTTTAGACTGACACATTGAATATATTCCGTCACAATAAAGCTTTGAACATACTTTAAAGATGTTGTGACACAATTCATATACAAAAAAGATTGTAGAAGAGGAGAAACATGTACTCACCGTAGTGCTCAAAATCAGACTGTTTAGCTGCAGCTGTGCCAGCCTGAGGAGCCACTCATGCTGCTTTCATGAAAAGTCGATATTTACAACGAAAGTCAAAATACAGAGATACAAAACTCCAAATCATAATTGGTTTATATTAAATTCTAAAGACCAAAAATATTACATTTTAAATATTCACCCCCTTAGTAACTAACAGGTCTAGAGTGTGCCCTCTGCTGTGGGTGGGGCCACTCACATGCTGAGTGAGACCAAAAGATTCAAGAACAGAACTCAGCTCTTTTGCCTTTCTGTCAATAACATTATCCACATGAATATTAAAATCCCCTGTAATAACTAAGCTATCAAAATCTGTGCATAAAACTGAAAGAAACTCCGTAAAATTATCAATAAATCTGTGACATGACTGCGGTGGCTTGTATAGGACAATGAAGAGTATTGGACTAGGTTGTTTTTGTTGTATTTTAAAAGACACATATTCAAAAGACGGAAACTTCCCAAGAGACATTCTATGGGAGACAAAGTGGTCTCTGAAAATGGCAGCTAAGCCTCCTCCTTTTTTGTTTCCCCGTATTTCAGATTCAAATTTGAAATTTGGTGGTGATGCTTCTATTAAAACTGCATTTTCTGTATTTTGGTCAAGCCATGTTTCAGCCATGAACATAAGATCTAGATTATAAGAACAAATAAAATGATTGATTAAAAAAGACTTGTTACAAAGAGATCTGACATTTAGCATAGCAAGTTTCAAAGTTTCAGTATCAGCGGTTGTGGTCGGCTGATTCTTACACGGAACAATAATTAGATTTTCCTGATTAGACTGATTAACTTCAGATGTTTTTCTGTAATGTATTCTTTGTGTTATCACTAAAGGAATGGCACAGGTGGCTTCATGACAGGGCCCCAGCCGGGTCTCTCCTCTAACTAGACTGCCAGTGGCTGCGAAGCAGAGACCCTGTGCATCCTAGTGCTTAGAGAGAAGAGGGGAAGGGGAAGGTGGGGGAAGAGGATGGAGAGGCAGGTGGTTCTTGGGAGTTGGACGGGGGGGGGTTGAAGGTGGATGGGTTTTTGGTGATGGGTTAGGGGAGGGGCAGGCTGAGTTGGGTGGTGGACGAGGGGGGAGTGGAGGTGGAGGGTTTCTTGGTGCTGGGTTAGGGGGGAGGTGGGCTAAATGAGCAGGAGGGGGGGGGGTGGAATACTTATGGGGTTAGAGGAGGGACGGGTGGATTTTGTGGGAGAATTTGAGTTGGACGCCCTAGGTAGCTTTGGAGGTACGTATGGGGAGTGGTTTTGAATGTTAGATAGGACTCTTGATCTGGCTACAGTGGGTGTGAGAGGAATAGTCTTCATCGCCGATCTTATCATGCCTGCCGAGTGTTCCGGTAATTCCAGTAGTGAAGGCGGGGATAGAAAACAAAGGGAAAGGTCGTCCTCATTTTCCTTAGATGGAGTGGATGTAGCGGGGGGGGACCCAAGCCGGGTCCATGGAAGGTGATGAGGGAGTCTTTGGTGGAGACAGAGGTGGTTGAGGAACCCCCAGTACAGGCCTGACTGTAGCCTGGAGCAGTGGGGGAAGCTTCACGGGAGCTGTAGGTGGGGAAGGTGCTGCTGAAGATGATGGAGCAGCCACTGCTGCTGCTGTATCCACTGCTGCTGCTGAAGATGATGGAGCAGCCACTGCTGCGGCTGTATCCACTGCTGCTGGTGGTGCTGTATATGCTGATGGCGCTGATGAAGATGTGGCAGCTGCTGATGATGCTGGTGGTGGAGGCGTTGAGCTCTTTCGGAGCCGTGGAGGTGTTGAGTTCTTTTGGAACCTTGGAGGTGTTGAGTTCTTCTTGAATCGTGGAGGTGTGGAGTTCTTTTGAGGCGGTGGGGGTGCAGAGACCTCGGGAGTCGGTGGAGATGGTCGTGATGTCTGTGCCCTTTGCTTCTTCTTTCTCCCTTTCGACGGCTGCACGCGCTGCGCAGGCTGAGGTCTTAGGGCAGATGCAAAGTTATCCATCAGCACTTTTACTCCGTAGTTGTTCAGATGTGGACCTTTTTCTTCAAAAAGCTCGTGCCTATTCCAGAACAGGTTAAAGTTTTCAATGAAGCCAAGTCCTCTGCGTGAACACTCATTGAGTAGGAATGTATTTAGCTGATACAGACGGCTAAACTTCTCCATTTTTCCATCTATATTTGGAAGTGGGCCACTAAGGAAAATTGTTATGTCCATTTTCTTGAGGTCATCCAGTAACAGCGTTAAATCCATTCGTAACTTCTCGCTTGCCTTCTCATAGATATCTACCGCCCCCGTGTGGATCAATAATGTACGCACACCACTGTTCTCAGATAACACTTTAGGCAGAAGAGACCTTATCTCAGCAACTTTTGCAGAGTGAACTGAGATAGTGAGCATGGACTCCATGTTTACATTTTTCACCGAACCATCTCCGATAAGGACACAGTTTGTCCTTGGTGGAGGCGCTGCAGTTGTTAGCGGCTTTGTTGTTTCAGAAAGGGGTAAAAAGCGGTTTGAAGTCTTCAGAACATTTAGTTGTGGCCTTATTTCACTCCTATTGTCATTCTTAGCTTTGTCAACTTTGGGTTTAGCTCCACAATTGTTCCAATAATTCTCATTGTTGATTTTGGGAAAAGAAATGACGTCATAACTTACATTTCCAGTCTGTCCATTCATCCCATTTTCACTCATTGGAAGAGTCGGGTTAAGTCCCATTTCTGTTTCCACAATAGATATCCGTGTTTGAAGAGATTTGAGCTGATTTTCCAAAGCACAACAGCCGTCGCAGACGTTTCTCCGTCTCTTTCGTCCCGACATGACTAAAGTTGATAAATTCCACAAAGCTGAAGTGTGTAGAAGGAGTAATCCTCGTTTTGTAAATAAAATGATTAAAGGAGAAACAAAAAAATGTAAATAAAATGATTCAAGGAGATTAAAAGGCGAAGCAAAAGCAGAGCCGAGAGACACACGACTGCTCTCAGCAAAAGCAGGAAGCAGGATAGAAATAAAAAACACCACGAATTAGGAAGTATTCAGCACTTCTTATCTTGAATATGTTTTCATATTTCTGATTGTGTTCATTTAGATATAAAAACGTATATAATGACAAATGATGGAAAATCTCCTCTCTTGTTGCCAAGGACTCACCGCAAATCTTGCAGGGCACACTCATTTATGCTCTAAATTACAGAAACAAAATCAGTGTGGCCCATACCAAACAGTATCACATGCAAGTATTGTAATGTATTGTAAATACAAGGGATGCAAGAAGACCGAAGATAATTTGTTTGAAGTGTATCAAGCGAATAAAAATATCTAAGATCGCTTGACAGCCCTTATTCATATTCAAAATATTATTTAACAATGAGCATTACAGTAAAAAAAACTCCAGACCCAAAAACGTTTACACCATTGAGTCACTTTAAAGCAGTTAAGATAAAATGTTTTACATGACAAAAAGCAGAAACAAGTCTGGAGCAGGATCCAACCAATGTATAATTCCCCCCCCCCCAAAAAACTATTGCATCCCTAGCGAGTACATTACATTCACTTCATTTATTAACAGTTCTTTTTGTATCACACTTACCTCCTGCTGTAGCTTTCCTCCATCAATTGGCAGCAGTGAAAGGAAAAATCTAAAATAAAATAAAATAAAATTAATAAACATGCTTAAAAATACTCTTCATTGGACAAATATCATAAGCATTTAAACAGGCGGTGCTGCTTTTTACATATAAAAAATGCATTAGATTAGTACAAACAAAGTGCTTTGTGCATTATGCGTTACTACACGTGATTCCACAAAAAACATGCTATACCACAACATGTACCTGTCTTTAGCTGAATGTATTACCTTGTCAGGACTTGACATTAAGTGCTTTGAGGTACTTGAAGTGGCAGGTATTATTTACTTGCCCGGAAACAAAACCTACTTGTCCAGCAAAATATCGTTTATTTCAAAATTAACATGCCAAAATGTTGTTCATATGAAATGCGAATGTAAGTCACATTAGATTTTTAGCATTTCCACTCTAATTTTGTGACTGCAATAGGCTATAGCAGTCACCCTCAGTATATTCTTTTAAAAATGCATGTTTATAATGTATCACTTATACTTTGTTTGGGTTTTTTAAATGTGCTGCAGATTTCTGAATGTATTTGAACTTATCATAACTAACCATATAGCTGCACATTGGCTAAAACAGACAGGCCTTGATATAATACAGTGATGCTGATGCGGACGGGTCATAACATTAACAACATGCAGTAGCTGTTAACTTAACGTTAGTTTGCTGCTGAAACAAGCTACTTTCTGACCGCGAGGAAATCAGAGCGATCTCAGATAGCAATAAACATGTTTTCTGCCTCCGCACCATGCTCTGCACCTGTCTCCTCCTTGAGAGTCGCTCCGCTGAGCTAATGTAACTAGGGACAGTTACATTAGCTCAGAACAGCTAAAGAACAGCCATCTTCCCGTGGACCCACCACCTGCAGGAGGATCAGCGAGGGACTGGTGCTATGTGAATTGGGTGGCAACTGACTGACTGCCACCCCCCTGACCCAGAAATGGACAATAAAGGGATGAGAATGAACCTCCGGCAACAAGACAGAGCAGGACAGTAGCGACTTTGGTCTACTTATGTTAGCTGCGTACCGTTAGCAACAGCTAGCTAGAAGTTAGCAGCTCCAAACTGCGAAAACTACGCCTGTTATTATGGTTCAGAACATTTAAGGGGT
The DNA here is from genome assembly GCA_964034765.1 of Knipowitschia caucasica. Lineage (NCBI taxonomy): Eukaryota > Metazoa > Chordata > Actinopteri > Gobiiformes > Gobiidae > Knipowitschia > Knipowitschia caucasica. The sequence goes on along the minus strand of OZ035834.1, from coordinate 41,700,566 downwards.
TGTTGGTAATGTTACGAGTCTTAACACAAATCACTTTGCTAAACAACGAAATTGTAGGACCATTATACTGGCACAGTTTTATGCTAACAACATGTTTGGGGCTAGAGTAGACAGTTAGGCTAACATGAAGTAATTTTGGACACGAACTGCCAAGAAAATAAAACGACGATTTGACCACAGATTGTATATATTTGATCAAATACGTGACAAACCTTACAGAGAAAATCTTACTTTGAGTTGGATCTCACGGGAAACCACACGACCGTGTCCAAGGCTGGCTCAGCGCCCATCACCAACAACAAGCTCGCAGAAACGGTCCGAACCGGAAGCAAACTCCCGCCCAGTAGAAATTACTTTGTCTGAACACTTATTGATAGCGTCAGATTTAAGAAGCACTGCACTGCCAACAATATTTTTTCAAAATTTAGTTCAATACACACACAAACGTATTTGTGGGTATATTGTTTTTGTTTTAGTAAATGGAAATTATTTTTCTAATATTAAAACCATAAGAATAAATTTTAAGTCCGAAATTGCAAATACAAGTACTTAGGTTCAAAGTTGCGCTTGCAACACTTTTCTCAGTGTGCAGTAGTTTTAATGTCTGCGGGTTATTCCAGAGACTACAAGGAGTTGCCCGTTTTAACCAGATTGTCGATGTGCGCGGGGCAGAAACTCGCCAATGTAACCCTGCTCACAAGTGCCACCTGGTGGTTGTTTTGGTCATTGCAACGTCACTGGGAGGGGGGAAAATAAAAGACGTGTGAATCACACGTGAGTCTCGTGTGATTCACGCGTGAAAGGCGACAAAACGGAATGGGACCTACTGTAGGCTTAGATGTATGTCAAATAACATTAACTGAAGGACTTAGTATTTATTGCAAAGCACATCTACTATCAAGAGCAGCTTGCTCCAAGGTAAGAACAATGTTCATTAGGAGAGGTTCACCTTTCAAATTAATGTTCATTTCTGAATTTGATGGTGTAAAAAAGTTATTTTAGCAATTGTCATCACACTGGCTGACTCATTGTTGTGGGGTATTATTTCTTAGTGAATTTCGAATACTTTGGCAGTTTTTCTCAACATTGAACCCAATGCTTCAGCAGCTGCGAATTGAGCCCAACACGTGGCAAAGGCTCACTGAGATATGTCTTACTGTGTATGAGAGGACAACTACTGATTGTAGCCATTTTTTGTTCACTAAAGATCACTGGATGTACCAGCAATTTGGCGACCTCTTCTGGGTGCTTCCTGTGGCTCGTTGGTCTAGGGGTATGATTGTCGCTTCGGGTGCGAGAGGTCCCGGGTTCCAATCCCGGACGAGCCCAGTTGTTCCACGTGATAGTGTCTTTGCTGTAATTACATAGTTCTGTGTGTGATTTTCTCAACTATGTGGTCAAACCGCCTGTCTAGTAAACAGGAAGTCCCGGGTTCAAATCCCAGCAGTCCCTTTAAACCTTCAACACAGATAAATAGAATCATAAAATTGGCGGTCTTAGTTGTGCCAGTGATATGATTCTGAACTCCCCACATTGTGCGAGAATCTTTGCATTTGATGCTTATTTGCCCCATCTTCATGCACTATATGATTTTATCCGTGGGGTATTCAGTGTCAAGCCAAGTTCTCACTACGGACAATGAGCATGTCCCGAAATAGCTCAGTTGGGAGAGCGTTAGACTGAAGATCTAAAGGTCCCTGGTTCGATCCCGGGTTTCGGCAGCCAGGGGGGAGGAAGGTATATAACTATAACTGTCACTATAACTAATGACAAACATGTTTGAACCTTCTGAGATTTTGCTAAAATATCCCTGTTAAGGGAACCCAAGAGTTCCAGTCAATAGTCAAGCTCTTGTTACCCTGTTTGGAACTGTTGTAAGTATATGTTGTAAAAGGACGACATAACTGACACTCTTCACGCTATTGCAACTCATGGTCTTTCTCTATGAGGTCAAACGAGTACTTGAGTGTCGCTGTGGCTTAGTTGGTCAAAGCGCCTGTCTCGGAAATAGATGATTGATTTGTATCCCACCAGTGCCTTCTTAGAATGAACACAGATAAACAGTACAAGAATGATCATGAATAACCATGAAGGGATTTGAACCCTCAATCTTCTGATCCGAAGTCAGACGCCTTATCCATTAGGCCACATGGTCTGCTGTTTTCTAAAAAAATCCAAGGGACCTGAAAATTGACTAGTCCTGAGTCTGATCAAACCATTGAGATATAAACAGAATTTGGCTGCACATACTGGCAGTGCCGAGATTTTACAAAAAAATCTATTGCAACTCAAGGGCCTTTATCAGGTCAAACTGATGGTTGAGCAGATACTTGAGTGGTGCTGTGGCTTAGTTGGTCAAAGTGCCTGTTTAGTAAACAGGAGATCCTGGGTTCAAATCCCAGCAGTACCTTTAAACCTTGAACACAAATAAACAAAATCATGTTGTCAGGGATGAAGCAGACAGAGACGGATCGTGGTGCGCCAAACTCTGGAAGTTTATTTAAGTTTCTCTCAAGTTCCAGTGGATTCAATTGTTTTCTTGACACAGTTTATATAGTCATTGTCACGTCACACATCGAAAGACGTACGTGTCACACAGAGACAGTCACATCATAGTCAAAATAATCAAGAGTCCTTGTAGAGTCCTGCACATAGGCCATATTGCTATCTAATACTAACAATGTAACTGGCAGTCTTAATTGTGTCAGTTATAGGATTCTAAACTGGCTCAGGGTCGTGGGTTCAAACCCCACGTTGGGTGGGAATCTTCGAAAGTGATGTGTTTTGCCCAATATTCAAGCAATACAGGCTTGCTGGGATTATACGAAAAATAACACTGAAACACAAGCGTTCCAGTCAATAGTCCAACTTTGTTAACCTGTTCAACAACTTGATTACAGTTTTGCAGGCTTTGGAAATATACCTTGCTTTCAATGGAAGGGTACCCACATTTTTTCCACATGAAAGCAAGCTGACAGAGCCTGGATAGCTCAGTCGGCAGAGCATCAGACTTTTAATCTGAGGGATTGTTCATATTAGCGTTCTTTCTCCCCTGCTCTTCTCCCTGTACACCAACCACTGCACCTCCAGCCACGACTCTGTGAAGCTGCTCAAGTTCGCGGATGACACCACCCTCATTGGACTCATCTCCAACCACGATGAGTCCGCCTACAGGAGGTAGGTGGACCGCTTGGTGTCCTGGTGCAGTGGTAACAACTTGGAGCTGAACGCCCAGAAGACAGTGCCCCAGTGGCCTAATGGATAAGGCACTGCCCTCCTAAGGCAGGGATTGTGGGTTCGAGTCCCATCTGGGGTGAGGGATGATTGCAGTCTTAGGAGGAAATCATAATTTTCTACAATGGGACTTGATCTAAAGATGCAACTCAAGACAGCAGAACGAAGAAAGGTTTCTTTCCCTTCATCTGTAATTCTTAGCAGGTTTTCCCAATGTTTCCTCTTTAATCCAAATAACTTTTTCAAGGAAATGAAAGGCCGAAGTTGGAGATTCATAACCTGTGGGTGTGGTTGGACATCCCATGGGAAAACCTGCTAAGTACAGATGGGTGAGAAACCTTTCTTCATTTTGACGAATCCAAGTCGGACTGAGAGCTCGCAAGTCACCCAAGACAGCAGTGTGGCGCAGCGGAAGCGTGCTGGGCCCATCACCCAAAGGTCGATGGATCGAAACCATCCTCTGCTATAAGGAAGAGGATTCTTTCGGTCAAAGACTTACCTTGTTCTAATCTTTTAACAGTGCACTTTAAATGTTGCTTTTTAAAAAGGTCAGAGTTCCATCTGGGGTGACATGAAATTGCCAATAGCTTTCTGTTTGTGTTTACAGGGACTAAGAGTTCAGGACTGGATCCAACCTTCAATTGTGGACCGGCCTCACAACCGCAGACCACGTGTAACCACACCAGCCCAGGACCTTTACCTCCAAGATTGTCTGAGACCAGCCACCAAACAATTTCTGCATCAACTGTCAGAAACAGTCTCAGGGAAGCTCAACTGCATGATCGTCGTCCTCACCAGGGTCTTGACCTGACTCCAGCTCGTTGCAGTACCAGACTTGAGTGGGAAAACGCTCACATTGGATGGCGTCTGGCACGTTGGAGAGTTGTTCTCCATGACTTCCTCAACTCTTACCCTGGGATTTATCGTCTCCAATGGAGGTTTAGGTTCAAATCCCACTCCTGGCAAGCCTTTTGGAAAAGGGGAGCAATATTGAAATGGTTTGACATTCTTCCAAGCAACTGAAGAAAAGAAAATACACACTTGGACTTTGGCTAAAGGGTGAAGGGAAACGTTATACATATATTCAATATTTGGAACTGTGGTAAGTGAATGTTCAAAAAGGACCAAAAAACTTCCCGTTTTCATTCAAGCCAATGCAACTCAAGGTCCTTCTATATGACGTCAAACTGGTAAACTTGATTACAGTTTTGCAGGCTTTGGAAATATCAGACTTTTAATCTGAAGGTCCAGGGTTCAAGTCCCTGTTCGGCCGATTGTTCGCCTTGACTACTTGAAATACAGTTAGTCATGTCAATTTTTAAAAGTCTCTTAGTAGGCTTAGATGTATGTCAAATAACATTAACTGAAGGACTTAGTATTTATTGCAAAGCACATCTACTATCAAGAGCAGCTTGCTCCAAGGTAAAAACAATGTTCATTAGGAGAGGTTCACCTTTCAAATTAATGTTCATTTCTGAATTTGATGGTGTGAAAAAGTTATTTTAGCCATTGTCATCACACTGGCTGACTCATTGTTGTGGGGTATTATTTCTTAGTGAATTTCGAATACTTTGGCAGTTTTTCTCAACATTGAACCCAATGCTTCAGCAGCTGCGAATTGAGCCCAACACGTGGCAAAGGCTCACTGAGATATGTCTTGATATTGAAGCCAATAATTCCCTTTGGCTGACGTGTCCACAATTTGATACAGAAATCAGACAAAAAGATTCTCAAAGGTTAACATCTGCATTTAATTATCTTTACAATCAGATACAAGATATTCAACAAAAGAGTGCTCCTAAAACTAATATGTCCCTCTCCTGGCCCTCGGCTGATCCTTCTGTTTCTCCCCAAGCCAGAGCATATATAAAGAACAGGAAGGAGGGGAGTGTCCTATCAGCCAGCTTCCGGTCTAGGGTCCAGCCTTTTCCTCCGTCTGCCAGACTCCTGATGGAGTGAGGTTGAAAAGTGCAGAAGTCAGCAGGCCAAGACTAGGGGGGTGAAATCCAAACAGGAGAATCTGTTGTCCAGTTGCTGGCACAAGAAGACACCTAAAATAAAATAAGAAGGACTGGCCTCCCACTTAGAGGTTAGCTAGGTCATAAAACACATGGTTTTAGAATGTCACGTATTTATAAATACAACAGTTTCCCTCTTTTGACCTGATTAAAAATTAGGTCACAATCCACATCGTCGTTTATCATCAATCCTTGTGCTTAGTTCCGGCTCGATATCTGTGAAGAGTTAATACAGAGAAAACAAACAACACACAACCACATTCGAAACATTCCTTCACTAAACTCTTTGATGACCACTGCTGTCATTCTGATTCTTCTTCAACCTCGTCTGTAATGTATGCACTAAAACTATTCACTATAGTTTAAACTATTCTAATCTATTTACAAATATGTTTGCTTATTTTGCTTTTATTGAGCCCTATTCTTAAACATATGTTTTTATCTAATAAATCTATCTATACTGGTGGTTTGCTTTCATTATCAGTGGCTCTGTGCCATTTCGTGGGGCTTTGCTCATTTTTCCAAATACATTTTGTTGAACCAGGAAGTGCTGTCACTTCCTTCTCTCAGACCGTTTGGGATAAATGTACATCGTTAATCAAATTGGTATTATCCGTACAGGAGCTAATCTATTTTAGCAGGTTTCTCTGGGGTTAGTCCCTATACAACGGTATTTTGATTCTCTAATCTGTTGCTGACAAATCGACAGCTCTTAAAATTCTCAAAACTACCTAAAGATCTACTTTTGTGCTATACCCAAATTCACCAAAATGCTTTTAAATGTTTTTGAATCCCTGTTGGTTCTAATCTATCTCATTAATCTAAGCTACATTAATCTAGGCTACACTCATGAACTTTATCTACTTTTGAAGTAACTACTTTTGGACATAATATGAAGGAAATGGTCTTTTTACCGTTTGATATTAACCCTGTCTAAAAATAATCTCTATTTTTTGAAAGCATCTATCTATTTTACACTCTATTGTGACTCCAAATCTTGGTTGTAGTTTGAGCCAAAGCATATTCCCAATTTTTGAGTTCTGATTGTAAAAATTGCATTGGCAATAGATGATTTTTCATTGGCTATTTCTTGTTCTGCAAATCACTATTCTATGTATTGTATTTCAGACAATTCCAAAAACAACACAGTCGTTCTCCAATATTAAAAACATACATCTAAATCAAGTTGCCTGAAAGGGATTTTAACTATTTTAAAACGTTCTCTACGATTATATGGCTATGCATTTACTTATTTAATAAACAAAAACACATTCATGGCTTCTGTCCGCTGCTTATAACTGTTTAAAGAGTTGTCCCAAACTTAATATGTGTAAATACATCAGCTATTTGTAATAAACAATAACATTTAACCTGTTCTCCAATGGAGCAGCTCAGAGGCTGCGTCAAGAGCAATGTTATATTTGAGCTATTTTTAGATTTAAAATTGTGTTAAAGCCTGTCGTTCTGTGTCTGCATTTTAATACTACTCTCTATAAACACATCTGCACTAGCTCCTACAGATGTGGAAAACAGAAACATCTAAAATCTGACTCCATTTGATTCCTTTTTACTCTAATTATTAGAACAATTTGACCTTATTGATACTTATTTCCACAATAGAACTATTTTGATTATTCACTAGTCTAACTATTATTACTATTGTTTATTCTGACACCTCTTCTTAGCGACTTTTCAACCTATAGCTCCTCGAATCCAATGACATTATAGCTCGAGACTATTTCATTCTATTCTATTATTGCATGATCTATTATCTTAAAGAGTAGATCTGTTTGATGTTATAAGCGCTATTATTTCTCCTTTTGAATTTGCACAACACTAAATTTAGAATGACCCCCTATGGGACAAATATAGAATTTTATTTCATTTTGACAACTCCGAAAATTACTTAATAATTTTCCCATTTTGCTTTTTTAGGCTGCCCTTTCTATTATTTATTTGTTCTTGTAAATATATGTTTTACACTTCTTTCTAATGATTTAGAAGGTTAAGGACCATGACCACCTATGACAATAACATTACCATACTCCCTCTCTTTGGTCATGGGCCAAGTATAAAACATGCATCTGTATATGTGTGTAGATTACTGTTCCAATCCTCTCCAGTTGTTCCTCCCGGATCGTCCTCAATTCATATTGTGGGCTTTGGTGCCAAAGTAGAGGCTCATTTCCTTATGATCCATACTACTGTCATCCCTGAAGCAGGTGCAGTTTATCTTTCATCTGAAAAACAAACATTAGAACACAAGAAATGCCCACTTCCCTCTCTTCGCATGGTGCAGCCTGTCAATCAATCCAATTGGGCAAAACATAACTGCATTGACAGACGGTGTGTGACATCAGGGCAGAGGCTGTAGCCAAATACAGACTTAACAATATGTATGTTTCTAATTTTATACTCCCCTAAATGTGAATTACAAACCAAAGTTGTCCTTCAACCAACGACAGCTCACTGCGGTTGGACCGAATCATTGTCAGGACAAACAGCAGAGGGAGGGACTCCCAGTACCTTCAGCAAGGTATTCATCTCAGAGTACTTTCTCAGAGTACTTTTCTCAGAGTACTCATCCCAGAGTACTCTCACTTTTACACCTGTTCAATAAAGCTTGTTATCTTTGAATCTCTAGTACGTACACCGTATGCTGTTGACAAAAAATAATTATTCCATGATCACATTAAAACATTACAGAAAACTTTTGTTATTCCATTCTCCGTTCAGCACTCCTCGTTCACTCCACACTCACATCACACTCGCATCACACACGCATCACTCACACAGGCCGACTCCCCAGTTAGTATTTTGGTCCAGAGTTTGTTAAGGTCAACGTAGTGTACTTGACATGACGCACAAACATATAACATACACAAACATATAACATACACAAACATATAACACACACAAACATATAGACAACACAGGAGGCCTGTAATTTTAACTTTGTTATATTTTTCCATGTCCAATTACAATTGTCTCATGAGCTATTTCTATTGTTGCAACATTCAGAGCCTGCAAAACATGCAGAGCTTTAAGAGGTTTTTCCTAAAAGGATCCATTTCAAACTCTGGTGTTTACCACGTGGTCTTTGCTCGGGCTTGTCACAGACTGTGTCCCCTATATTTTTAATGAGCTCTTGTTACTTAAAAACTCATGCACGAGCAAAAAATGTTTTTCCCTTTTTTTTTTTTTTTTTTTTTTTAAAGCCAGTTCGGATTCCTTAAAAATGTAAATTAGTTTCAAACTTTAATACTTCACCTTTGTTTCACGTTCATGTGGAAAAAAGACCATTGTTTTATGTGTGTTGTTGTACTTGCACCAATCATGTCTCAGATAAACTGTCAACAGTTTTATCAAAGACATAATTGTCCTAATTGTTTCTAATTTAGCTATTTGAAAAAGAAACATGTCATAAAAGATTTCCTAAAATGTCCCTACATCCTTGTTTTCAACCAATGAACAGTGTTGCGTCAATGTGTTATCAGAAATGATCCAAAATCACCTTTAGCCAAAATTTAGAAATGCTTTAAATCATTTTTCAAACTTTAATTGTCTGAACAAACCATTTAGTACTAAATGCAGCGTCCATTAAAAGCTGCAGTTCTCTTTCTAGCACCAGTTTCAACTGTGCATGTGATTGTTCTTAAATGATTAACAAGCCACGGTTCAGAGGTTGAAAACACTGCTTTAAATATCCGTATTACCAAGATCATGCAGTTAAAATCAATAATTCTAAACTTCTCCGCGTCTATAACTTTAAATAATAATACTAGTTTCAATAATAGAGCTCCTCTACTTTAAATATACTGCTGTTCTAATCTCCTTGTGTCTCATGCTAAAGCAAGAGTCTAATTAATTTTAACGATTGTCCTGTATTCTTTCATGCAGCTAAATGTGGTGTTATGAACGAATGACCTAAATGTGTAAATATGACTTAATATGTCTCTGTGCGTTTGTTGCCTGTCTGTATATTTACCTTCTGTGTGTCTCATTTAGGCCAGCCACGTCTCAAATGTCCGTTAATGTCTTTCTTTTACTCATGGCGTCTTTCAATGTCTTTTGTCTCAAAGTGTCCAATGTCTTTGCCTCAATGCCTTTTTTCTTCTTCTTTAAATCACTTTCTTCTCCTTGCAATGTCTTTTTCTTTTCAATCATTTTTTGACGCACACCAGTGTGTGTCCTTCTTCTTCTTGTTAGGTTTACACAACGTTCTTCTCCGTGCACATAACTCCACTCGGTTTGTGCAAAAGTCTGGTTTTTCTCCATGAAATGGAGACCGGAGAGGTCTTCTTCGAGAGTTCCTGTTAGCTGCTGCAGCCGATGCTGCTGTCTTTGGTGCCCCCTGTGGGTCTGGGGGAGACGCAGATGGTCCGTGCTGATGGCGCCCGATTGTGGTTTGTGGCAGAGACGATTTTTGGCCAAATGAAACAGACAGAAGTTTTCTCGGAAAAAACAGACAAACAAGAAGCACAAACAAGTGTATTAATTACCATACGAAACCAATGATTAATTACAATTCAAAATAAACCTATGAAATAATTAATATTAACATTTTAAACATTAAATTCTGAAAACCAATTCTGCATTCAACTGCTCTCCTGAGCCCTATTTTTCCAAAAGCATAATGCTCTCTAAGATCATTCTAACTTTTATATCACCAAAATGTAGGGAAAAAAACTTGTCCAGATAAAAAATAAAAAATAAAATAATGCCTCTTTATAATCTAACTCAAAGTTCTGTGATCCTATGACTCCATGTCAGTAACATTATCGAGTGTATAAATGTAATTTTCTACAAGAAAAATTCTTTCTTCACGAGAGAGAGAAAGACAGAGAGAGAGAGAGAGAGAGAGAGAGAGAGAGAGAGAGAGAGAGAGAGAGAGAGAGAGAGAGCGAGAGAGAGAGAGAGAGAGAGAGAAGACAGAACGAGGGAGGGGAGGGGCTTCTCGAACAAAGGAACACATGGATGATTGAAATACACCCCTTCTTTGCTACATTTTTCTCGTTTTTATCGTGATGTGGTCTTAATCAGTGGTAAAAGTTTTTCTCACGTCAAACGACACTTTACATTTTATCCTTAAATACGTCAGTAATGGAAAACATTACAATTTGCTTACATGACCAATGCATCACTAGGTACAGACGGATCTTTTTTTTTTCGTAATACCTCTGTAACTATTGAAACATTACATCACAATACAAGAGAAAAACTCCCAGACTGATCTTTTGTCATTTCTTCACATGAAAACTCATAGTTACAGCCAAGTGGCTCCCTTTTTTCTCATTAATCAGATCATTATTATCAGAATCCACATTTTAAATACTTGGCTTTTTTCCTGTTTAAATTAATTGTACCCTTTTTTTTTTTTTTTTCCCGCCCCCCGGGGGATATGGAGTTTTTATTATCCTATCACTTCTGACCCTAAATCTGTCCCTATTTCTCTAATTCTATTCCTATTTTTTCACTAATATGCTTGTGCCTCTGCACGAAGGTGTGCCTCTTTTGCACTTCTAAACCCTGTGGACCTCTCATCCTGTATATTCTTTTTTTAGAGAGAGACCAACATCCCTCAAGGTTCAAAAACGTCGAAAAACCTGACTATTGTTCTATCGCGTCCGATAGAATCGCCCATCACGGCGGTCTTGTCCACACTGCAATCTGTCGAGCCAAAATCTCTCTCTCTTCTATTTAAAACAATGTGCAGATTTTCAAAACTGTGATCCGCTTACCTTAGAAGCGACCTTTTTGAAGAGCAGAGAGACTTTTCCAAACCCACAAATCCAGTCTCTATAACTGAGCTCATCTTGCGTCTTCTTTCTGCATCAAATCACGTCTCGGGTCACCAAATGAAGCCAATAATTCCCTTTGGCTGACGTGTCCACAATTTGATACAGAAATCAGACAAAAAGATTCTCAAAGGTTAACATCTGCATTTAATTATCTTTACAATCAGATACAGAAATCAACAAAAGAGTGCTCCTAAAACTAATATGTCCCTCTCCTGGCCCTCGGCTGATCCTTCTGTTTCTCCCCAAGCCAGAGCATATATAAAGAACAGGAAGGAGGGGAGTGTCCTATCAGCCAGCTTCCGGTCTAGGGTCCAGCCTTTTCCTCCGTCTGCCAGACTCCTGATGGAGTGAGGTTGAAAAGTGCAGAAGTCATCAGGCCAAGACTAGGGGGGTGAAATCCAAACAGGAGAATCTGTTGTCCAGTTGCTGGCACAAGAAGACACCTAAAATAAAATAAGAAGGACTGGCCTCCCACTTTATTCTATGCATTTGAACTGATTCTGTTGTAAAAGTGAATTTCATGCAGTAAACCAGTAGGAACGCACAAAACAGGCCAGAAACATCATGAATTACATTCTACATTAGCTCTCAACAACTGTGATTCTATGCATTTGAACTGATTCTGTTGTAAAAGTGAATTTCATGCAGTAAACCAGTAGAAACGCACAAAACAGGCCAGAAACATCATGAATTACATTCTGGCTCTCAACAACTGTGATTCTATGCATTTGAACTGATTCTGTTGTAAAAGTGAATTTCATGCAGTAAACCAGTAGAAACGCACAAAACAGGCCAGAAACATCATGAATTACATTCTGGCTCTCAACAACTGTGATTCTATGCATTTGAACTGATTCGGTTGTAAAAGTGATTTTCATGCAGCAAACCACTTGAAACACCTGAAACAGGCCAGAAACATAATGAATTGCATACTGGCATCCAACAACTGTGATTCTATGTATTTGAACTGATTCTGTTGTAAAAGTGATTTTCATGCAGCAAACCACTTGAAAAGCACAAAACAGGCCAGAAACATCATGAATTACATTCTAGCTCTCAACAACTGTGATTCTATGCATCACAGTGCATCAACATAATTCCTAAATTCATAATATATTATCACAAATGAAAATAAAAACCAACACAGAAAGAATACATGATAAATCATAGAATACAATAATTTCTCACCAAAATCCGTGTGCCACGTGACCCGACGCGTGACGTCACATTTGTGAGCCCTACTCTCGGCGCATAAAAACAAGGAAGACCGCGGGGTTCGGTTTGGCCAACTTTGCTGTGCTGTGCGTGTGACAAAATACTGAGATACTTTTGGACCGGTTGGAAGTACTATGGACTATAGAGTGATTGAACGCCAGCCAAGTGTGCACCCTAGACTGACGCTATGAGAGAGAAATGCAGGAGGAAACAGGTAAGTCTGTATGAGCGTGTATGAACGTATGTGTGTGCATGCGTGTGTGCGTGTGTGTGCGCGTGTTCACGCCGTGGCCTCCTCTCACCCGCGAGCTGACGGGGTTACTCCGTCACACTATTCTTCCCCTTCCCAAGGTTGCCAAGGTTGGGCAACCGAGACAGATAGTCCGCAACAACATTGGCCGTGCCCTTCCGATGACGCACAGTGAATTTAAAAGGCTGTAGGGAAAGGTACCATCGCGACAGCCTGGCGTTGTGGTCTTTCATGGTGTTGATCCAGGTGAGAGCCCGGTGATCCGTCTCAAGGATAAACTCTCGCCCTAGGAGATAGTATCGGAGACTCTCAAGGGCCCACTTGATGGCGAGACCCTCCTTTTCCACCACGGAGTACCTCGCCTCTCTTGGCAGCAACTTCCTGCTCAGGTACAGAATGGGCCTTTCTTCACCTGGATCTCCTTGGACTAGTACAGCACCCAGTCCCACGGCAGAGGCGTCCACTTGAACCACAAAGTTCTGGGTAAAATCTGGACTTCGAAGGACAGGTGAAGAGCACAGAAAGTCTTTGAGTGTCTTAAAAGCTACCTCACATTGCTCAGTCCAGTTCACCGGATTCTTTTGGTCCTTCGTGGTGAGGGTGGTAAGGGGAAAAGCAATCGTGGAAAACTGGGGAACAAAACGTCTGTACCATCCAGCAAGGCCTAAGAAAGACCGCACCTCTTTCTTGGTTCTGGGCCTTGGACAGTTCCTTATCGCCTCCACTTTGTCGACCTGGGGTCGGACTTCGCCATGGCCGAGTTGATAGCCCAGATAGCGCACCTCTTCTCGGGCCCACTTGATGGCGTAGTCGCACACGACGAGGACGTATTGATGACCTCGCCCACTCCGTGGCAGTGGACCGATTATATCCATGGCAATTCTGCGAAATGGGACAGAGACAATGGGGAGAGGTTGCAGTAGTGCCCTGTCGGATTTGCGAGGAGACCCGGTGAGCTGACATGTTGGACATGTGGTGCAGTATGCCTGGACGTCAGTATACATGCCTGGCCAAAAGAATCGTGTGCTGACCCGCAAGAATGTTTTGTGACGGCCTAAATGTCCAGCCCAGGGAAGCGTGTGTGCGAGGTGTAACACTAACTGTCTACAGCTAGCAGGGATAACCAGACGTTTGCGACCCTCATTACATGCATACAGAATTTCCTCCTCCACTACAAACTGTTCCTTGCTGGACACAGGGTTTGGACTAGCAACCACCTTATCAAACAAATGTTTTAAAGAGGTATCCTGTCTCTGTAAACAAGCAATGTCCCCTGGTACATCCCACAACCCATCAGCAATTAGCCCTTTGGTATCTGTCACAGCTAACCCTTTCTCAAAACGGCGCTGCCGCTTGGATTTACCTGGGCCCTTAGTCCCTCCCTCGCACAGACTAACATCCAAATCAGGCAGAGGTTGGAGGCCAGTAACCTGGTCTTGGGAACGCGTTACAACCGGACATGCAATATTACCAACTGAACTCGAAGTCCCCCCAAAGTCACTCCCTGTCCCTTGCAATAAGTCCATCAGCAGAGGGAAATCATTCCCGAGGATCAAGTCTTTTGGCAGGTTGTCAACTACGGCTACAGTCAGTAGATATACTTGTCCATCCAGTTCTATAGAGACGTCGGATCTCGGGTAGAGGTGACAGTCTCCATGGACACAAACAACATCCGTTTTAGCGCTATAGTCTATACTGCCCATAGGAACTAAACTTCTCTTAATCAGGGAAGTGAAACTCCCACTGTCCAGTAGTGCCATAGCTGGCTGTCCGTTAACAGTAACCAGTTTTTCAGTTTTTGTCAGCTTGGTTCCTACTAACTCAGTCTCAGGTCGAGGAGCATAGCAAGCCCCAGTTAGCTTACCCCTACGCATGGGACATACTGAAGCTTTATGTCCCGCCTGCTGGCAATAGAAACAAATCAGGGTCTTACCGGGTGCTGACTGGAAATTGGTACCTCTCACATCTTGGGTTGGTCTCGGGGGTGGTGCAGAAGGTGGTCCTGGTGGTGGTGCTGGACGTTGACTCGAACTGGGAAAGCGTGTGAATCCTCGATGCGCGTTCTGGTACTGAAGAGCTAACTTCGCTGCTGTAAGGCCGTCCTCCAAGTTGTGCTCCTTCACCCACATACGGACGTCCGGCGGAAGCACACACAGCAGTTGCTCCAAGACGATGAGCTCACCGATCGCGTCCTTGGACAGGATGTCGGGGCGAATCCAGCGACGGTAGAGTCCTCGCAGCCGATGGTAGGTCTCCGTGGGCGTCTCTCCAGCAGGAACTCCGGTGGCTCTAAAGCGCTGCCGATACGTCTCCGGGGAAATATCGAATTTGGTGAGGAGCGCCGCCTTCAGGTGAGTATAGTTATGCGCTTCCCCCTCATCCATTGCCGTGTATGCATCCAAGGCCTTCCCAGAGAGGAGTGGGACCAGCCGGCAAGCCCACTCGGTCTCTGGCCATCTCCAGGTCTTGGCAATACGTTCAAACCTGAGCAGGTAGTTTTCAATGTCCTCACTGGGTTGGAACGGTGGAATTTTTGGATCACTGAAGTGTCTCCACTCGGGTCCAGCATCCCTTTCCGCATTCCAGGAAACACCCAGCGGCCTCGCTGTCTCACGCTCATCTGGAGGTACCACGACTCTAGTGCCACCAGGGGTCGGAAGTCCAAGATGTGCGCTTCCAGTAGCCGCTTCAGTGTAGCTGCTTGGGCATTCCTCCGAAAACCGAAAATGTGTTGGAGTCTGAGGGGCCTGGGCAGCTGGGAGTGCATTCCGTAACTCTCTGAGCTCCGCCACCAGTCCTTCCTCTCTCCTCTCTTGTCCATTTAAAAAATCCTTTAATAAAGCCACCAGCTCACCAACTGGCTGAAATGACGGGGATGATGGTTCAGAGTCTCCATGTTCTCCCTCGTTCTGCCTTTCCAAAAAGTCCTCTTCAAGTTTGCGGGGCCACAGTCCTTTTCTGCGACCAGCCATATCCCACTTCTGACACCAAAAATGTCGCGGGTTCTCAAAAGAAATGCAAACAAAATGATATGGTCTGGTCAGGTTATATTTCTTTAGTGCAGATGTTTATTTTTGCTGCAGCAAGTGAGGGCAAACCCAGTAGTGACCAAAAGAATATGTACAGAGACTACCCACCAGGGCATCAGGGAGTACAGCTCTGGAGCGTTGTGCCAGCAGTGCACAGCATCCTCATCATCCAGCTTCCACACACATTGTGGCTCTGACAGCCCTGCCTTATACCCTGAAGCTCCTCCCCCCAAACCAATCAATACAAATAATAACAATTTCTCTTCAAATAGAAACATTTTTGATTATCAACATAATTCCTAAATTCATAATATATTATCACAAATGAAAATAAAAACCAACACAGAAAGAATACATGATAAATCATAGAATACAATAATTTCTCACCAAAATCCGTGTGCCACGTGACCCGACGCGTGACGTCACATTTGTGAGCCCTACTCTCGGCGCATAAAAACAAGGAAGACCGCGGGGTTCGGTTTGGCCAACTTTGCTGTGCTGTGCGTGTGACAAAATACTGAGATACTTTTGGACCGGTTGGAAGTACTATGGACTATAGAGTGATTGAACGCCAGCCAAGTGTGCACCCTAGACTGACGCTATGAGAGAGAAATGCAGGAGGAAACAGGTAAGTCTGTATGAGCGTGTATGAACGTATGTGTGTGCATGCGTGTGTGCGTGTGTGTGCGCGTGTTCACGCCGTGGCCTCCTCTCACCCGCGAGCTGACGGGGTTACTCCGTCACACTGTTGTAAAAGTGAATTTCATGCAGTAAACCACTTGAAACGCACAAAACAGGCCAGAAACATCATGAAATACATTCTGGCTCTCAACAACTGTGATTCTATGCATTTGAACTGATTCTGTTGTAAAAGTGATTTTCATGCAGCAAACCACTTGAAACACCTAAAACAGGCCAGAAACATAATGAATTGCATACTGGCTCTCAACAACTGTGATTCTATGCATTTGAACTGATTCTGTTGTAAAAGTGAATTTCATGCAGTAAACCAGTAGAAACGCACAAAACAGGCCAGAAACATCATGAATTACATTCTGGCTCTCAACAACTGTGATTCTATGCATTTGAACTGATTCTGTTGTAAAAGTGAATTTCATGCAGTAAACCAGTTGAAACGCACAAAACAGGCCAGAAACATCATGAATTACATTCTGGCTCTCAACAACTGTGATTCTATGTATTTGAACTGATTCTGTTGTAAAAGTGAATTTCATGCAGTAAACCAGTAGAAACGCACAAAACAGGCCAGAAACATCATGAATTACATTCTGGCTCTCAACAACTGTGATTCTATGTATTTGAACTGATTCTGTTGTAAAAGTGATTTTCATGCAGCAAACCACTTGAAACACCTAAAACAGGCCAGAAACATCATGAATTACATTCTAGCTCTCAACAACTGTGATTCTATGCATTTGAACTGATTCTGTTGTAAAAGTGATTTTCATGCAGTAAACCAGTAGAAACGCACAAAACAGGCCAGAAACATCATGAATTACATTCTGGCTCTCAACAACTGTGATTCTATGCATTTGAACTGATTCTGTTGTAAAAGTGAATTTCATGCAGTAAACCAGTAGAAACGCACAAAACAGGCCAGAAACATCATGAATTACATTCTACATTAGCTCTCAACAACTGTGATTCTATGCATTTGAACTGATTCTGTTGTAAAAGTGATTTTCATGCAGTAAACCACTTGAAACGCACAAAACAGGCCAGAAACATCATGAATTACATTCTGGCTCTCAACAACTGTGATTCTA